>SJYQ01092928.1:263167-420322 GCA_006410935.1 Redunca redunca | reverse complement strand
CAGTTATATTCTTCAGTTTGCACTGAACAGTATTTGTATTGTTCTGTTTGCAACTAGATATATAATAACGGAAAACATTGAAGTTTTTTTCATAAATGAGTTCTTCCTCTTACGTATCTGATGTGAAAATTTGTAATTCTTTCAACATTTTTCTTTCCTACAGCATATCTTCCATTTCGGTTCGTTTTCAGCAGTCTTTTATTGGACTTCTATGTGCTAGGGATGTGGAATGGAAAAAGTAAAGCCTTTGTCTTCACTCACTGAGTGTGTTCTGTGTGGTAGGCACAGGCAGGGGGCTTGGAGTGTGGACAAAGTGAAGTGAAAGTCGCTCAGTTGTTTCTGACTGTTTGCGACCCCATGGACTATACAGTCTATGGAATTCTCCTGGCCAGAATACTGGAATGGGTAGCCTTTCCCTTCTCCAGGGGATCTCCCCAACCTTGGGATCAAACCCAGGTCTCCCGCATTGCAGGCAGATTCTTTACCAGCTGAGCCATGGAGGTGAATGAAACTAATTCCCGTCTTCCATGGTGAGACAGTCATCAAGTACAGTGCTGTCTGATGCATCATTACTGTGAGAGTGTACTATTTAGGAGAATGGATAAGGCTTTATTTCCATATGAGGCAAATGTGATTTCCACACGCAGATCTTCCTTGATGTTTTTGGACCTCAAGGTGGAGGTATCCTGTGCTTAATTGGAAGTAGCAGAGAGAAACCTGGATGAGTGTGGCACCTCCTGCATATCTGTCACTGGGCAGATAGCCCCTGAGTCTGTGAAGAAGGACAAGTTTCCCAGAGAGAGGGAATGATTTTCAGGGCTGCACCTCAGAAGCTTGTGGAAGTATTGATGGGGTGGGGATTGGGATTGTGCTGGATGATATATTCCTCTTTGCCTGCAACAAACAAGGATTAGAGTTGAGGCCTTGAGGTACAAAGCCCTCCCCTCATGAGTCTTCTCTAGCCCCTCAAGGAGAGGGAGCCCTCCAGGAATTCATCACTTGGAAGGCAAACTAGATGGGTGGGGGGCTGGAGGCAGTTCCTTGTCCTGGGTTAGGAGGTGGGTGGAGCTTCAAGGAGGTGACCTTTGATCCTAGGTGAGACCCCAGTGGATGGAGGGGTTGGAGGTGTGGCTGGAAGCCAAGTGCCCAATGGGAAGCAGTCTTTTCTTTCAGTCACCAGCTGAGAGTAGGTATGACAAGAGGTGTGAATTAGGTTATTCAGTTTTCTTTTTAGAGGATAAAGTTAGTGCCAAGTGTGTTCAAGCTCATTTTTAATGATTCTGCTCATCCTTGGGTATTTTTGGTAAACCTTGAAAGATACTTGATAATTTTCATTTTTATTACTTCTAAAGTATTTATTCTATATACTTTTTCTTGTCTTATTCCTTCTCACTTCCTGAAGAGAATTTATTTATTATTTTATAATTATATGAAAGACCTGCTTTGTTATATTTGTTTCTTGCGTCTTTGCCTCTTGAACACTGTGTTGAATAGATTAACCTGCCCACAATTCTCTAAGACCAGCATATACCTTTGTTTTTTTCCTTCAAATGCCCGAATGTTTGCTTATTTAGGAATCAAGTGAACTTTCTTCAGTGAAATACAGATTAATATATCATAGAAAGGTATTAGAATTTCATAGATGACAGTACTTATTGAAACTGTTAAGTTGTGAATTCCGAGGGCAAGAGTTGTTTGGCAAGTTGGATATTCTGGGTGGTCTTAATAAAGGCTTTGCTTGAATAGAAAATATGTTAATGATATAGCAGATGTGTGGGAGTGAGGGATGAATTGGAGAAATAAAGTAGAATTCTGTGCTGAGAGTTTCACAGTTGTCGTAGACGTACTCGTTGAATGACCTGTTACAGATGGGATTTATACAGAGAAATTCTGACCTGATACCCATACAAGTTGATAAATTATACCAAAACATTAAGATTCTGAATTACTCTAGCATTGGCCAACTATTTAGATTGCAGCAGTTAAGGGAGCATCTTCTGAAACCCTGCCTGGGGAGTTGGGGATGGCTTCTAGAACCTTATTTAGGGATGGAGGAGGCACGCAGGGAACCTCACTCCTGGGATGTTGGTGGCGCCGGCATAGCAAAAATAGCTGGATTGTGAAGTTGGAGATCAGTCATTGGAGGAGATAAAGATGGAGAGGCCCCCGGGGGTCAGGACAGAGGATGACTTGTGTCATCAGCACAGGAATTTGGTTTGTAATGTTGGTAGAATGTTGGGTTTGTCCAAGTTCATCTTTGGAACAGCCAGGTCATAGTGTCAGTTGTGGGTGATGAAAACCCTCCGTTCTTAATCGGGATTCTACGCCGCAATCCAGTCTGTTCCCTCAGGTGATGGCAGTGTTATCCTCATGTCCTAACAGAGGGGCAGTCACAGGTTTATACACGGCTAGTTTGATTCTTCAGTTACCTGTCCAGTGAAGTTATAGTTACCAACTGTTCATTACAAAGGAAGAGGAAGTCAGCGTGAAAAAACCCCATTGCCAAAGTCTATTTAATATGATTCTGATAATGTGGGAATCTTGAAAATGTTTTTTTTGCAGAGTTCTTCAATCTCTAGGAAAAACTTGATGTTTTCATGGTCTGAGGGTATATTGAATCATATACAGATTTTATGTTAACTGGTAATCATTCATGATGCCAAGAGCTTTAAGTGCTGGAGTGGGGAACCCCACAGTCTGCCTTTCCAGTCTTGAATCCTAGGTCTCTCCCTTTGTCCCCAAAAGCTGTACTTTGCATCTCCATAAAATAGAGATAATATGACCAGTTTCAGAAAACTTGTTTGGTAGACATAATGGAGTCAATAAAATTCTTGGTGTAACATCTAACTACATGTTAAATGATAAATAATGGCTAGTTTTTTAAAATGCCACATTTTTTAAATTTAAATTTATTTATTTTGATTGGTTTTGCCATACGTCATCAACAAGAATCCGCCACGGGTGTACACATGTTCCCCATCCTGAACCCCCGTCCCACCTCCTTCCCCATATCATCCCAGGGTGCTCCCAGTGTACCAGCCCCAGGTATCCTGTATCCTGCATCGAACCTAGACTGGCAATTTGTTTCTTATATGATATGATACTTGTTTCAATGTCATTCTCCCAAATCATCCCACCCTCTCCCTCTCCCACAGAGTCCAAAAGACTGTTCTATACATCTGTGTCTCTTTTGCTATCTCGCATACAGTGTTATATATTTTCTTTAATTAGGAAAAATAATCCAATAATGCATTATATTGCAATAAAGTAATTGTCACAGTTTCCAGGTCCGTGTGTATCACCATGTGAATGTGTATCACACACAGTGTTTGTAGGTTTGGAATCCCCGAAGATTTTAATGGATTTTTAAATGTTTTGGCTGCACTCTGAAGCCTGTGGGATCTTAATGCCCTGATCAGGAATCGAACCCATACCCTTGCATTGGAATTGAGGAATCTTAACCACTAGACCACCAAAGTGAAAGGTAGTGTTAATTGCTGAGTTGTGTCCAACTCTTTGTGATCCCATAGATTGTATCGCCTCTCGGGTTCCTCTGTCCATGAAATCCTCCAGGAAAGAATACAGGAGTGGATAGACGTTCCCTTGTGCAGGTCATCTTCCTGACCCAGGGAATGAACCCAGGTCTCTTGCGTGGCAGGCAGATTCTTTTCTGTCTCAGCCACTAGGAAAGCCCCACTAGACTACCAGGAAAGTCCCTAATGGACACTTCCTAATGTAGGCTCATTGGGTCAGTGGGGAATAGAAAAAAATATTTCTGTAGAATTTCTGAAGCTTCAAGATCTCAGGTAACATGTAGTAAGGAATCTCAGTTATTCCTAAACTCTTTCCATTAACGACCTGGGTTCAATCCCTAGGTTGGGAAGATCCCCTGGAGAAGGAAAGGCTACCCACTCCAGTATTCTGGCCTGGAGAATTCCATGGACTGTATAGTCTATGGGGTCATAAGAGTCGGACACTACTGGGCGACTTTCACACACACTCACTTCCATTAAAAGGATGAAACACACACATTTTTAAGAAGTCCTCCAATAGCTGAATATGTGGAAATGACCAGTAAGAATTTATGCATATTAATAAAGCTTGAATTTATGCAGACTAAAAAATTGGGAGACTGCTCTGAGCACGCAAACTTGCATGCAGCTAAATGCTGTAATTTATTGAGGAAAGCTGAATTGCCAAACCTGTCCGCCTCACACTCCTGATTCTCTCCCCACTGCTCCCTGCCTCCCCCCACAACCCCCGCCCCAAGAAAACCCCACAACAACAGCTTGGCTGGGCTCAAATAACTGACTCTAAACGTCCTTTCATGGACACAAAGGGCTTATCCTGAGGCCTCTTGAACCACCAATGCCGGCCCTGGTGAGACCACCGGGGACCTTGTCATTCCCTCCTCAGCACACACACAACGCACTGACTGCAGTTTTATGAAGTGAAAATGCCCCCAGAAAAGAAAAAGTGAAGGAGGTGTCCTCAGTCATTGCTTTCCAGAGAAGGGAGCACAGAACAGGCTACTGCATCTGGATATTGAGAACAAAGCCTGAGACTCAGCATAATAGGCTGGGTCACTTGCTTTTATAAAAGCAAAGAGTGGAACTGCCTTTACTTGTCTCGGTACCACTGACCCTTGCATTTCATTGTGTAGAGATGTCAGGGAAAGTGTGTAGAAAGCATTCCAGCCTCTTTCACTGAACAATGACTTTGTCATTTTGAGCTTTTCTGTGGTGTGTTGACCCCTTCCCCCAACCCCTCCCTCAAATCCCGGTTGGACAAAAGAGATTGTTAGTTAGGCAGCCTTGCCCTGTTTGAAAGATCTCTGTTTTACGGACTCTTTAAAAGTAAACTCATTCATTTGAACTGAGTCACAGCATTTTCACGCTTTTAAAATCAACAAAAGCGTTTTAGTTAGGAATTTGCAGGGATCGAATATTCCCTGGAAATGGTAGTCCCAGAGATTTATGCACACTGCCGAGTTTAAGTGGGTTTCCTTATTAATAGAAAGGAGAATCAATGATATTGGTTACTGGAAATATTTACAAACACTTGACCCTTGGGTTTCTGATATCAAGGTAATATACTTCACATAAGCCCACTCATATGCTCTGTTTACCTTTCTTTTTAGTGAAAGATGAGATGGTGGTTGTTTTTTTTTTTTCCCAGCATAATAGCACACTTAGAAATCAGCACCGTCAGCGTCAGCCTGGTGACAGTTAATCAGCGGGGACCTTCTTAGGCTGGCAACCAAGTGTTGCATTTGGTATGTCCCAGCATGTGTGCTCCAGTGATAATGTTTATAGTTTAACAAGAAGCTAATTAAGACCTAAAGAAAAAAGGACCCCATTTTTTTCAAACCTCCTGGTGGTGTTTAGAGCATAAAATTTTACATTATAGCGTCATTGGATGATGTCCATTCGAAAACTACAGCTGTTATTCACAATACTTTCTCTCCTTGCCATCTTGTATATTTAGAAATGATCAAACATCAAATACTTACTCAGGTTGAGGACCATATGCTGGTTTGTTTTTTTTTTTTAATTATTTTTGTTTGAACTGGTTCTTCATTGCTTTGCACGGGCTTTCTTTAGGCGTGTCGAGCAGAGGCCACTCCTTAGTTGGGGTGCTCAGGTTTATCATGCTATAGAGGACGAGGGCTTCAGTAGTTGTGGCACTTGGACTTAGTTGCTCCTTAGCATGTGGTATCTTCCCTGACCAGGGATTGAACCTCTGCATTAGCAGGCTGATTCTTATCCACTGCACCAGGGAAGTCCTCCATATTCTATTCTTGGGTACATTTCTTCAATTCTGTCTTAACAAAATGAAGAGCAGGTATGCTGAAAAACTTCCTTAATTTTTGTTAAAACGCTGTAGTTAGCGTTTTACATGTGGATATATTGCTTCAGTCTGTTGTGGAACATGATTTATTGTAATCTATTTATCTTGTGGTGGTTCTCTGCTTGTGAGTTTCAGGGTGCATTTGTTTCTTGCAACTCTTGCTTTGGGTCTGTTGATTTAGCCTTCCTTTGATTAGCACACAAAACCAGATTTAGAGCATTCTCATCACCTCAGAAAATCTCCCCTGGCCCTCTGGAGTAAATTTCCACACCCGAGGGTTGTGCTAGATTGCTGTCAGCGTGTGTCAGCTTTCCTGCTTTTGTGCTCCTAAAATAAATGGAATCAACACAGTACAGGTGTTTCTGTGCTGCCTTCTTTTGCTTAACATGTTTTCAAGATTTTCGAGACCTACCCATGTTGTGGCATGTTTCAGTGGTTCTTTTCTTTCTTAACTCCTTTCTGAGTCATTCTATTGTATGAAGATGCCACAATTTATGTATCCATTCTCTAGTTGATGGACATTTGCATTGTGTGTAGCTTTTAGCAGGGAACCTTCTCTTAGAAGTGTTTATATGGCCATAGGTTATCATTCCTCTCCATCGAATGTGTATGTACGGGTGGAATTGCTCAGTCAAAAGGTAAGCATTTGTTAACTTAAAATTACCATAAAACTTTTCAAGATTGTTGCGCCCTTTTACACACCCACCAGCAATATATGGGAGTTGTGGTTGTTCCACACCTTTGCAATTTTTGCAACACATAATATTATCAGGCTTTGTGTCTAGTCTTTCTGTGCATGACTACTCTCATTGTGGTATCAATTTGCATTTTCCTGATGATTAATGATAGAGTTCTTTTTCATGCCTGCTTAGTGGTCTTTTTTTTTTTTTTTCCAGTTATGCTAGCCACATTTATTTACAACACCTTTATGGGTTGAATTGGGACCTGATTCAAAATCATTTGACTCTGTGTAGTCAAGTCTGAGTTTGTATACTTTATTTATTTGGCATATTCTATTTTGTTCCACTGATTTGTTTATCCTTCTACCAATACCACGGTCTTAGTTATTGTATGTGTTAGTAAGACTTGACGTCTTCTGGTTTAATTCCTCTCAGTACTTCTTCGAGATTGTTTTGATCATTCTAGATCACTTACTTTTCTGTATAAATTTTAGGAAACATTAAATTTCAAAGCAAGCCTTCTGGAATTTTTATTAATATTTCCTTTTATCTATAGGTCAGTTTGAGGAGTGTCTGAGGTCAGTTATATATTTGACTTACTGAGGTCATCTTTAATTTTAGAAGTGTTTTTTAATTTTTATAAGTCTTATAATGCTTTGGTTGACTTCATTCCTGAATATTTGATATCTTTCAATTGTATTTATGGAATTGTTTTTAAGATCACTTTTCACTTGCTTGTTGCTAAAATATAGAAATATAATGATTTGTTTGTGAATCTACTTTGCATTTCTTGGACTTAGTTTTTCTTTTTTAATTATATAGAATTTTCTATATCCACAGTCATGTCAGTTTTACTTCTTTACTTACAATATTTATTAGTTGTATTTCCTTGCTGTGGCAGAGGTTTGAGTAAAATGTTGAAAAGAGTGATAAATTCTTATACTGTTAAGGCAAAACTATTTCAATATTTTTCCATCAAAAATGATGTTAACTTCAGTTTTTTAGGTAGATTGAATATTTCCCTTAATTCATAAATTCCTGAGAATTTTACTGTTTTTAAAAATTAAGACTAGGTCTTAAAATTTGGCCAGTATTTTTTCTACATTTGTTGAGATAATCATATGATTATTCACCATTAATCTTTAAATATGATAAATTATACCAAGTGATATTTGCAGGTTAAATTAACCTTATATTGCTTAAATAAACTACAGCTGGTCATAATGTGTAACATATTTTTTTTGTTTACATATCACTGTATGCAATTTGTTAATATTTTGTCAATATTTTCATTTCTTCATGGGTTATATTGGTTTATACTTTTCTTGGAATGTTTTGCCAGGTTTTGGTATCAAAGGTATGCAGACCTCATAAAAACACATGAGAAATGTATCTTTTTGTTAGTGTATTTTCTTTTTTTCATTTTTTGCCTTTCCTCAAGCTTGTGGGAATCTCAGTTCCCTGACCTGGGATTGAACCCCAGGCCATGGCAGTGAAAGCCTCGAATCTTAACCACTAAGCTATGAGGGTGAGTTTATATGTCAGTTTGGCCAGGCGGCTTTCCACAGTTACTCAGTCAAAAAGTAGTCCAGCTGTTACTGTGTAGATATTTTGTAAAAATGATTAAAGTGCATAATCAGTTCACTTAAGTAAGGAATCCTATCTTAGATAGTCTTGGTGGGCCTAATTCAGTCTGTTGAAAGGGCTTAAGAGCTAAGGCTTCTGTGAATAGAAAGAAATTCTGCCTATGTGAACAGTATTGGCTCCTGCCCAAAAGTTCCAGCCTATCGCTTGTAACAGCCAGCCCTGTGGATTTCTGACTTACCTAGCCAAGTTTGATTGTGAAACATTACTTTTTTGTGTTGTTAGATTCAGTTTATTGGTGTGTCCTTTAGTGTTCTTGAGACAGTTTGGATTATAATTTTTGTTTCTTGTAATGTTTTTGTCTGGTTTTTATATTATGATAATGTTGGACTCAAATTCCCTGGATGAATTTGGTAAAACTTTCTTCATAATCTACTCGTGAAGCTCTCTGGGCCTAACGTCTTTTTGTGTGTGGAGGGGGGGAAATACACACACAGCATCTAAGCACAGCCTTAGTTGCAGCCTTCAAATTTTAATATCTGTAGATTTTTATTTCTTTTATGTCAGAATACTTTAATTTTATTGCAGTTTTGAATTAGATGGTACTTCCAGTGTGTTACTGAACTTCCAAATATTAATGATACAATAGTTACCTTTTTAAACTTATTAAATCCTTATTAAATCCACTTAGTTCAGAATGTATTCTGTACTCTTTCTGTCCATTAAAGTTTGTTGATACTTGCTTTATAGTATAGGATATATAATTGAAAAGAACATGTAATGACTACCTTATTGTATATTTCTTGATTAGGTCATGTTTGTTAATGATGTTTTAAAAATATTTTATATCTCCGTTGATTTTTTTTTTTTTTTTAATTTGTTTATCCTATTCAGTTTTTGAGGTAGGTAAGTTTATAAATCTCCTACTATGGGTATGGCATTGTGTTTTTCTACTAAGCTTTGTCAGATTTTGCCTTACACATTATTGAGTTATGTTATTAGGCTCATGTAAATTTGGATTTAGAAAAAATCTATTGGATAAAATTGACCCTTTATAAATTTTGAAATTTATTTATCTTTTAATTGAAGGAGAATTGCTTTACAAAATTTTGTTGTTTTGACCCTTTTTTCTTATGAAGTGTTTTCCTTTATTTCTAGCAGTCCATCCTAACTTCATGTTAGATAGATACTCCAGCTTTCTTTTATTTAGTTTTTTAATGAGGTACCTTGTTCAACATTTTATTTCCACTTCTATGTGGATTATTTTTAAGGTATGTCTTTTAATTTTTTAATTATCTTATTCATTTTTACAAATTTATTTATTTTTTAATTGAAGAATAATTGCTTTACAGAATTTTGTTGTTTTCTGTCAAACCCACATGAATCAGCCATAGGTATACATATATCCCTTCCCTTTTGAACCTTCCCTGCCTCTCACGCCCCATCCCACCCCTCTAGGATGATACAGAGCCCCTGTTTGAGTTCCCTGAGACACACAGCAAATTCCTGTTGTCTATCTGTTTTACATATGGTAACGTACATTTCCATGTTACTTTCTCCGTACATCTCAGCCTCTCTTTCCCTCTCCCCATGTCCATAAGTCTGTTCTCCATGTCTGTTTCTGCACTGCTGCCCTGCAAAAGATTCTTGAGTACCATTTTTCTAGAGTACCATTTTTCTAGGTTGCATATATACGCGTTAGTATATGGTATTTCTCTCTGTCTTTCTGACTTACTTCACTCTGAATTGTAGGCTCTAGGTTTACCCACCTCATTGGAACTGACTCCGAGTTTTGAATTACTTTATTTTTAGCTGGGCTGAGTCTTCGTTGCTGTGCTGGCTTTTCTCTGGTTGCGATGAGCAGGGGCTAGTCTCTCACTGCAGTGCGCAGGTTTCCCGTTGTCGTGGTTTTTCCTTTCATAGAGCTCGGGCTTCAGGGCATGTGGGCTTCAGCAGCTGTGTTAAGGTGGCCCTTTTTAAAATAGCAACTAGATGGACTCTGTGTCTTGAATTTCATAATATGCTCAGACCCTGAGAAAGGTTAGACAGGAAGCTATTGATCATTGAGATTTGCTGAACACAAAGGAAGGGAAAAGTGCACTGTTTTCCTAATGGTTTCTGTTGTGTTGGTTCAGGAACTGTAAACCAAATCTCACCATTTACTCTTCAGTGGAGCTAGCTGTGACTCAGGATTAAGGGCTAACTGAAGAATTACACAGGTTTCGCAGCCAGGGTGGATGCCTCAGAAAAGATCTGAGGCAGTCAAATTAGGGATGAAAGGGGTGGTTAATGAATCCTAAGGACAGCACACGTTTATAAAACTTAATACTAGAGTGTGTATGGATCTCATCATACAGATAAGACACACCAACTTCCCATCATTTTCTGATTTAACAGAATTAATTGGGTTGGGTGAGGTCAAGAAAAACAGATGATAAAGGGTCTGGAACCAAACCAGAGCTGGTCTCTAAACTCCCGTGAACATTCAAGATACCATCTCCACTTAACACCTGCAGGATCAATATTAACTCTAAACTCTAGGTCAGTATTAGATTTAGGACCTTACGCTGAAGCGCTTTCCTCGTTTTTCCCTTTACTAATATTTATCCTGTGTTTGAAGGGTACTGAATATTGATTCATAGAAATTACATTTTATTTCTTAATACTTGGAGACTTTTGTGTAGCCTGTTCAAGATTTTAAAACAAGTATCTTGTGTTATCCTAGCAGCACAATTGATGAGACAGTCATTTCATTGAAAGGTGACTTTTTTTATCTCTTATGTTTCCAGAATAAATAGAATCACTCCTACATCCACATCAGCAGACACCTTACTGATCAAAACTCGGCAGCATTTGTTTCTTTCCCTAAATCAGAAGAAACTTGTGCCACGAGATGAATCTTGTTTATGGCATTTGAGTCATATCTTCCATTATAAATCAGTAGAAGTTTAAGGCATTCAGGATGATTTGTACTTATCGCAACTTGGAACAAAATTCTTAAGAATCTGACAGGAAAATTCAAAGGTTTGAGAGTCTTCTGAGGTGTTAGCAGTCTTAATGATCCTGATTTTATTTTTTAATACTGTACACAGATAATAAAAGTAATGTCTACTTATTAAGTGACTTTATGATTAAATACATATTTCACATTGTGCCTAATATGAGCATGAGTGAGAGAGAGTTCAAATAAGCATGGAGTGAGCCAAAAGTATGGATGGCATATTTATTTGCATAAAATAAGAATACATTTTTACTGCTGTTTATAGAAAACATGTTCTCTGGCACAAGCTTCACAAAGACTAGCAGGAATAGAATCCTGTGGAATTAAGTTGAAAGTAAAATGTGGGTAGATACCTAGGAATTCCTATAGGACTGTAAGCAATTTGGAATTTAAATGCTAAACAGGCAAACAGGCCCTCATATTTAAAACTGTGCTTGTGAAAGGAATACGTTATATCTGCAATATTAGAATATAGTGTTAATTGTAGACATAGAGAATTCCTGGGGAAACTGTAACCCAAATGTATATATTGAACTTATAAAACGTCTCATTTTGTGTTCTTGGGGTTTATGTATTTATGACAATTAAATTGGGTTGTTTTTTGTGCGTATGAAACTTTTATTATTTAAACAGTATTTATTAAAATATGTAAGTGTCTGTGAAACAGTGTTTATTAAAATGTGTAGCATTCACTTTTTTAAGACCTTTTCCTGATCTGTCTGCTGTTTGAGGTGAGCAGGCTCTGATGCCCTAATTAACTAGTAAACATGGACTGGTCCTGGCATGGAAGAGACCCGTGTAACCCTAAGAAATTCAACAGAAATAGAAAATGCAGATAAACGGGGGAAAATATAAAAGGGGAAGATATTTAGATCTTAACTTTTTTATTATGAATTTTATATGTATGTGGGATACCATAGCAGGCAGAAATTAAAAGGACAGGCTTGGAGTCAGAATGAATGAATTCTCTGACTTTGAGCAAATTACTAAATCTCACTGAACTTTTCAAACTGGAATCTCCTATCAGATTTGATATGATAATGAAATTATATAATGCCTATAAAATACTGGAAAGGTGGCACCCATTGCAAGCCTTATGAATTATCTATTGATAATTTGAGGGTGAGGTAGTCACCAGCACTTACTTGGTTGTCAACTGAATCTAGGAAATGGTGGAATTTCTTCAGTGAAATGAGAAAATTTGCCATGTGCACTAGGAATAAAGCAGTTGTTTTAGTTTTCACATTTTTTTGAATGGTTTTTTGCACAAAGCCATTAACATTTTTTCAGAAAGCATTACTTTTTTTCCCTTTCTCTGCTGTGTTCGTTGTATAGTTAGTTAACAATTTATTTAGATGCCACTGTGTTTTTGTCAGCAACAGCTGCTGTCCAGAGACAGCATCCGTTCAGAGGTGCTCATCAGATTTCCCTTCCACAGGTGGTGGTGACAGGGTCCTCAGTCTTAGTCATCTTGATGTCTTAACCAGGCTGATTGCTCCAGGAAGTCTGACGTGGGGGTGGAGACCGTTGAGTTTCCGGGGATTCACAAGATTGCAAATACTAGCTTTTTTCCTTAATGTCAACTACCAATTCATACTGCATGGAATACAGAATATCACTCATTTTGATTTATAAGCGCACCACTTTTTCCCTTCAGTTCAGTCACTCAGTCGTGTCCGACTCTTTGTAACCCCATGAATCGTAGCACGCCAGGCCTCCCTGTCCATCACCAACTCACGGAGTTCACTCAGACTCACGTCCATCGAGTCAGTGATGCCATCCAGCCATCTCATCCTCTGTCATCCCCTTCTCCTCCTGCCCCCAATCCCTCCCAGCATCAGAGTCTTTTCCATTGAGTCAAGTCTTCGCATGAGGTGGCCAAAGTCCTGGAGTTTCAGCTTTGGCATCATTCCTTCCTAAAAAATCCCAGGGCTGATAGCCTTCAGAACGGATTGGTTGGATCTCCTTGCCGTCCACGGGACTCTCAAGAGTCTTCTCCAACACCACCATTCAAAAGCATCAATTCTTCGGTGCTCAGCTTTCGTCACAGTCCAACTCTCACACCCATACAAGACCACTGGAAAAACCATAGCCTTGATTAGACAGACTTTTGTTGGCAAAGTAATGTCTCTGCTTTTGAATATGCTGTCTAGGTTGGTCATAACTTTTCTTCCAAGGAGTAAGTGTTTTTTAATTTCATGGCTACAGTCACCATCTGCAGTGATTTTGGAGCCCAAAAACATAAAGTCTGACACTGTTTCCACTATTTCCCCAACTATTTCCCATGAAGTGATGGAAGCAGATGCCATGATCTGACTTTTCTGAATGTTGAGCTTTAAGCCAACTTTTTCACTCTCCACTTTCACTTTTCATCAAGAGGCTTTTTAGTTCCTCTTCACTTTCTGCCATAAGGGTGGTGTCATCTGCATATCTGAGCTTACTGATATTTCTCCAGGCAATCTTGATTCCAGCTTGTGCTTCTTCCAGCCCAGCGTTTCTCATGAGGTACTCTGCATAGAAGTTAAATAAGCAGGGTGACAGTATACAGCCTTGAGGTACTCCTTTTCCTATTTGGAACCAGTCTGTTGTTCCTTGGCCTCCCATAGATACTTAACAGTTTCATAACAGTTAAGTCTTCACACAAAAGCTTGAAAGAGAGAGAAGACGTGGAATAAGAAATGTTACGTCTCCAAAAAAAATGTTGGCTTGCCTCCATTTCCCTAAGGTTATCAGTCTTGGGAAGGCCTATAGTTGGAAATACAGAAAGGACAGAAATTATAGTAGGCATGAGGTTTAGTAGTCATATTATTGGAAATGTGCCTCTTTAAACAAAATAGACCTCATGTTCGATATTCTCTGTGGCCGGAGCAAAGCCACAGCCATCATTCCATTTAGGCAATGCTCTGCAAGCACTGTGATAGGTCCTTGGGTAGTACGAAGCAGTTTCTGTCCTTACAATGCATTTTCTCACAGGGTCCGGCTTCACGAGATTCTTAAGATTCTTTGGGTCCATTAATCTATTAACACACCATCCCCCCACTCCTGGTTCCTTGCATCTAGAACAGAATGAAGTTAGAATTTATATTTGTTATATATGAAATGGTAAGCACTTTATAAACATTATTTCGTTTAATTCCCATCACCATATTTTTATGTTGTTGGTATATTTCAGTTTTTGCTCAGATTAAGAGTGTTGGAATGTCTTACCCTTCCTGGTAGTATTTGTGAAGGTTAGCCCCATACTCTGTCTGAGATGGCACGATACCCGGTTAATGGAGTTTGCTTTCCGGGTGTAGGTTGTCATTGGCTGCAAAGAAGAGAATCACTCCTTATTGTCCACAATGACCATATTCTCTCAGGTGAAAAACTGGATCAAATAATTGCTTGAAATGGACACTTTGAATCTTTAGCATAATGAGAGAAAGTTGGCTGTAGGTTTGGGAGAAGATTAAATTTATCACAGGCACTCATGCCCAGACTCTCCCTGGCTCTGTGAAACATGCTTTGTATTCGACATCAAGTTGATTTTGCTCTCCATCTATAAAATGAGAGAATGCTGTTACTCAGTAGGGTTACTGTGATGAATAATGAGTTAATACATGTGATGCTTTGAATGTACAGACCTATGTGCAGTCAGCACTCATAAACAGTCACTATGGACAGAAAACCAAGAAAGAAGAATTCTAGCTTTCAAAGGTCAATATTTGAATGTTTGTTCCTTTTCTGAACTCAGAATTTGTAACCAACCCTTTATCTCTCCATGTATAGCTAAGGTTTCTGGTTTCCTCATCTGTGATTGGATGAAAGCTGACTGTCTCACAATAGTTTCTGTTTTGTGAACCTCAGATATTCTTATCTTTTCCGAATGGTACTGCCTGCGCTTTAGGGCTAGTTAGTTGATCAAAAGAGCTTATACCTAGAAACTTTGTACGTAGCCCAGTGTTTTACACACGGTAAGTGTACAGTAAACACCACGAGGACAACCTTTTGCCAACATATCCCTTGAGGAAAAGGAGTTTAATTAATCCTAACAAAACAACCCATTAAATTTTATTTTTTAGGAGAATGCTGGGTAAACAGGCCCTTGTATCTGTATTTTCTCTTTCAGACATTTCTACAAGTGATTGGTGTGGTGGGCGTGGCAGTGGCAGTGATTCCTTGGATTGCCATACCGCTGGTTCCCCTTGGCATTGTTTTCTTTGTTCTCCGGCGATATTTCTTAGAAACATCGCGAGATGTCAAACGCCTAGAATCTACAAGTGAGTACCAGGGCTCTCAAGTTGGGATGTCAGTGCAGACTGACTTCCATTGATGATAATCAACCAGAACCCTGAAATCCTGCGGATTCTGTCTTGGAATTTCTCACCAAGTCTACATTTGGTAATCGCATATTAGGGGCCTTATGAGTCAGTGTGGCCCTTAAGGCACATGGAGCTGGTAAAGTGTTAGTTTCAGCTTTGCATTATAGCACAAGGAGAACGAATGTGAGCACCATGATAGGGACCGATTTTGTCTTACTCATCACATACTTCCTAACATAGACCAGCCACTCAGTAAAAGGAAAACAATGCATCATTTTTCTAAAAAGGAAAATAGTGCATCATGTTAGAAGTAATCATCTTTTTCAAGAGATGCACAGGTAACAAAGTGATGTCCTGCTGATATTAATACAACACAGGTTATCACTCATCCCTGACAGAGGTCACAGGTTACAGTCTATCTATGAAAAAAACAGCTTACAGCCTTGTTCACAATTGAAGTGAGAACCATAAGGGATCCTCACTGCCCAGCAGCCTGCAGCCCACCTGGTCCCTGATGGTCAGGATCCTGACCCTGGTGCTCATGGTCAGTGTGCTTTTAGAGAAGATGTCAAGAAACAAATGACCAGTCATGTGATAGCAGGCTCAAAACCCACATGAAACCACTCAAAAGCGAATGGCCACTGAGGCCATGTCAGATTCAACAAGGTTGATGTGAGTGTCACATGCCGCAGTGACCTCCAAATTCCCTGGGTATCCAGCAGGGCAGTTATAAGAACATCCATCAGTTTCCCAGAGCAGAAGATGCCTTAATTGCATGGGTCCTGCAGTCATAAGGGCGGTATAGCACCAGGTTCTTTGTGACCTGCCCAGAGACTCCTGGTGCAGGTGCATGGATGATGCTGAGATACGGCAGACTGTCCGCTCACCTCACTTATCTCACCCCTGTCCTCTGCCAGCCCTTAAGTTTCTAATCTTATGGTGGTGACAACACAAAGCTCATAAAAATTCAGTGCGATGAGGACTCTTATGGAGGATTATGTTTAAAAATGATAATCAGAAGTTAGTGAATTATGACTTCTACCTGGAGGGATGTCAGAGAAGAATCGGGAGGGAGGCAAGATTGAGGGGGACCTTGATCAATGAGTTAGTACAGAAATGCTTTATCTAAATACAAGTCCAAATTAAATTTGGTCAGTGATGACTTTGAAGGGAATCTGTTATATGTGGGTCATGAAAGTGAAGCTTGGGATGACGAGTGATTTGAGGGTTACAGTAGGTACTTTGCCAGGCAGTCGCCAAGAAGCCCTGGGTGTGCCCCTTGGGAAGATGAATGACCAGCCAAGCACAGGAAACAGTTGACTTCCTTGCATCCAGTCTCCCTGACTCTCTGTCTTGTGTCTGTCTCTGCTTCCTCAGCTCGGAGCCCGGTGTTTTCCCATTTATCGTCTTCTCTCCAAGGCCTCTGGACCATCCGGGCGTACAAAGCTGAACAGAGGTTTCAGGAACTGTTCGACTCACACCAGGACTTGCACTCAGGTCTGTAGAATTCTGGAAATGATTTCAAAGGATGGGATATGCTGCCTTCTGAGGGCTGACCTCCCCATCAGGTGGCCTTGCTGGCCTGCACTGCTTTCTATGCCCCCCTGTGTCTCTTTCTGTAAACCTGCCTCCCCCAGCCCTTCCTCTCAGCACCCTGTGTGTGCTCCCCTCTTCCCCTATCACCCCCTGCTTTTCCTACTCTTACTGCCTTGCATTGTCCAACTGTCACCACATCCTATGACTTTGGCCCTTTAAGAAGGATGTCAACAAACTTAAAAAAAAAACACACACACACATAGTCTCTGTTGCAACTACTCAGCTTTGCTATTATAGCACTAAGGCAGGCAAAAAGAATACATCAACAAATGGCTGTGACCGTCTCCCAATAAAACTTTATTTATAAAAGCAAGCTTTGTCAATTCTCGGCCCACAGGCTGTTAGTTGCGGACTCTCTGGAGCATGCTGTAGTTGGTCATTCGTGTTCTACTCTTTGTGACCCCGTGGACTGCAGCACGCCAGGCTTCCCTGTCCTCCACTGTCTCCAGGAGTTTGCTCAAACTCATGTCCATTGAGTCTGTGATGCCATCTAAGCATCTCATCCGTTCAGAGCATTAAGGAAAATAATTTCTCCATTATCAGATAACGGCATCCAGAACTTCCTCTACGTTAATAAAATCCTGGTCCAGCTGATGAAATGACATTTGGAAAGCCACATGCAGATAGTGTTATCTGATGGTCCTTCAAATACTGGCTCCTAAGAATTAATACTATGTGGGGCCCTGTAGTAAGTGCAGATGGTGCTGGAAATAGTGCCAGGTATGCTCCGTGCCAGCATAGACTTGGGAACAGTCGACTTTGTGAGAGGGTAAGCCTCACTTGGAGCCCAGTACCACGAGATACACAACGATGAGGCCATTTTTGTATGTTAATTATTCGGATCATATTTCTCTTTATAACCTGTGGCTTGAAGTTTCAATGCCTGCTTCCCAAAAGGCTCCTGGAGTGTTTCCTGTGTTCAGGTACATTGTCATGTCAGAAGCTAGCTTGTTGCAGTCCTCAAGATGCTTGAGCCTATAACTTTGCTGTCCTAACCTGTGTAAAAATCTTCCGTAGTTCACCTGCGCAGAAGACCCCATCCGAATTCAAAGCAGCCTACATGATATCTCCGGTTATTCATTTCTGCTTATTTCTGTCCTCAAATCCAGAGGCTTGGTTCTTGTTTCTGACGACGTCCCGATGGTTCGCTGTGCGTCTGGATGCCATCTGTGCTGTGTTTGTCATTGTTGTTGCCTTTGGGTCCCTGATTCTGGCAAAAAGTAAGTGCATCACTGTTTGTCGTTTGATTACAGTCACAGCTTCGTTTGCAGTTATTAATTTACCTTATTGCCCCATTGTCTAATACACAGTTTCGTTCTAATGAATTGTGTTAAAGTGTTTGCACCATGTGATACTGCAGTGTGGCCCCTGTAGAGGAGTCATTTGTGTCTTGAGGCTTTTGGTGAGACTTCTTGATGTGTCCTTTGGTCCCTTTAATCTGTCTTCAGTGGGATGAAGTCAGCCTAGCAACTGACCTTCTGAACATTACTGCTAGCATTTTAGCTTGGGAAGAGAGAAACAAGTTTGCTGTTAAGCTTTATGTCCAGCTTGTGGCTTTAGGACTGCTCAGATCACTTGGTTACAGATGCCTGGTGTACTGCGGTGAGAAACATTCTCTGTAGGAAAGAACACCATCCTCAGTGCTGTGTGGGTACCAGATGAGCGGGTGGTGTTGGTGTGCATGGCATGCATTCACCGTCCCTATTGTGAATTACTATTCCATAGTAACAACAATGAATCATTGGACTTAATAATGGAACAACAAGAGCAGTATTTTAGATTTAAAAGCACTGGCTCTTAGAACCAATTGACTTGTTTTTCGTGGTTTCCAACTGTGGCTGCGTTGCACGTAAAAAGTGAAATTACCTGATGATCCTTGAAACCATAGTGACGAGAGTCTGCATGATGACGTGTTTCCTTCGCTACATCATAACTGTCAAGAGTATGTCAACCCTGTCAGGATTAATAAGCTCTTTTAATAGTTTTCTGTGTTCATAGTGGTTGTTTTTTTTCTTCTTGTTTGTTTGTTTGTTTTTTACTTTACTTTCATGGTCTCTATCAACAGTTAGTAAAAGTATAAGTAACATTATCTATGTGCCAGTGATTTAATATAGCGAAGTCTAGGCAGTGACAGAAGGAGCCCAGCTCAGGGTTAACAATGGGACTGAAATGTTTCCTTTTTTCTTCCTCATTTAGCTTTGGATGCTGGGCAGGTTGGCCTGGCACTGTCCTACGCCCTCACGCTCATGGGGATGTTCCAGTGGTGCGTCAGGCAAAGTGCTGAAGTTGAAAATATGGTGATGTTACCTTTTAGCCTTTTCCTTAACGTTAAATGACATAAAGGCAATTATTATGTAAAAAAAAGTCTTAAAACATTTTTTTACATCATAGCTAACAGGGTTTATTAGATCCTTCCAGCATCTGTTTAACATTTATTTAAAATAAAATAAATACATCTTTTCTCAGTCTTATGTATGCCATGTCAGCTGGTTTTATATTCATCACAAGCTGTCTTCAAATGTAATACATGCCTCTGTAGGAGGGAGTTTCTGACATCCTGCAGAAGATACAGCTTATTTCTTAGAGGCTTGTTTACATTTGTTATTTAATAGTTTAAGAATTTAGTATTTTGAGGTTTATTTGTTCAAGTAATTTAATTATTCCCCACCATCTCCATTTTAGAATGTCTCCTTATATGTGTTAAATGCCTGAACTTACTGAAAAGAAGGGTACTATCAAAGGTGTGAAGTTATGTTTGTTTAGGAGGCCTTAGTCAATATATAAATTGCTTCCTTTTTTGAATATTTTCATTTTCTCCCAAAGAGAGAAAAATGATGAAACTGAAATTTGTCTATTTCACTCTCTAATAGAATAGAAAGTAGCTGATTATTAAAATGAGATGTAGTGACCATCCAGTTCTACTCATCTACAACAGATGATCCTTCTATAGCAAAATATTAATAACGATTTCTGTCCATACATACTATTTTCATTGACAAGGTGTTCTACTTTTAAAAACTTAGATATGAAAATTGGGTCACTTAGAGTATTTAATTTCTCTGGGGCATTTAGTCTTGATACAATGTTGAACATGGTAGCCATAATAAATGTGTTACAAGACAATGAAAAAGTTACCCACCATCAGTATGCTCTTCAAATTAGCACTTCTGTCTTTTGTAGATGCAGTACTTCTGTCTTTTGTAGATGCTAAGACCTGAGGTATTCTTAACTATAGCAATGCAGATATAAAGATACAAAAGCAGAAGTTTCATTTATAACCTGACATCCATTACGAAAACCCTCTGTTCCTAACTCGTGTGATGTCCTGTGTTTCAGATGATTTCAGTAGAAAGGGTGATCGAGTATACAGATCTGGAAAAAGAAGCACCCTGGGAATCCCAGAAATGCCCACCGCCATCCTGGCCCCATGAAGGCGTGATCATCTTTGACAACGTGAACTTCTCGTACAGCCTAGATGGGCCTCTGGTATTGAAGCACCTGACAGCACTCATTAAATCAAGAGAAAAGGTTTGTTTCGGCCACTTCCTTCTATAATAGTTTACCTGTGAACATTTAGCCCCGCATCTGCTATGGGCTTCCTGAGCGGTGTGTCAGGGGGATGTCTTTTCATTCTACGTGCATGAATCTTGATCAGTCTTTCGGTGGGAACCAGGGCAGGCTCTTGGAAAAGAGACTTAGTGAGAGTCGACAAGGCAGTAGGAACCTCTTCCCTGCCTACCTTGGCCCCGCCTGCCCCTCGAGCTTCAGGTTCTGATGTTCACATACTCCCAGCACTCGGGGCGTCTGTGGGCTCTCCTGCAGCTTGCTGTCCTCCCAGCTCCCGCTGCACGTGCTGCCCTGTACCTCAGAGACCCTTCCCCTCGGCACCTGCCCAGTGAACGGCTCCTCATCTTCTGTGCTGACTGTAGCGCGTCTGCTTCTGCAAGACACTCACTTTTTCTTCAGTGTCTTATGTCTAAAGAAAGGGACAGGCGAATGGATAAACAGATGTGGTGTATCCTCACAGTAAAGCATTCTGCCTGAAAAAGGAAGAAAATCCCGATCTCAGGACATCGGGTTAAATGATAAGGCAGACACAAAAGGCCCCAGTACTGTAGGATTCCACTTACTTGAGATTTCCTGGAGTACTCAGATCCATAAAGAAAGAAAATCGGATGGTGGTTGCCATGACCTGAGCGAGGGGAATTGGATGTTGTTGTATAATGCATACAGAGTTAGTTTCAGTTTTACAAGGGGGAAACTATTCGCAAGGGACAACAAAGTGAATGTGCTTAACACTAAACTGTCCACGTAAAAATGGCCAAGGTGGTAAGTGTTACGTTATCTATACTTACCACAGTTAATTGATGGCATCTTTGACACGCTTTGTAATTCGGGGTCTGTATCTCACAGATCCCTAATGCTTCTTAAAGATCAGAGAGCATCTTATTTTCATCTCTTTTCCCCCACAAAATTGTATTTTTCAGGGACTCTCCGCTGGGAAAGTGAATGGGTAACACGTAGTTGTGAAGAACCAGTAACCAAAACACACACACAGCACAACTGCGTAAACAACCTATTACCTACCATGTTAAATACTTGGTATTTAACTGCTCTTTAAAACTCTTCCCACCGCAGACCCATCTAGTGGAGTGGAGCTGTAATTTAATGAATGATACCCTTGTGACGCGAAAGAGTATTCAATTTAATGCCCAAATGATATGCAGGGAGAAGCTTCAGTTAGTCACACAGCAAAAGCTGGCTCGTAGGTTGGGAAGGAAGTGAGGTTAGCTTGCTTGCAGACATTGTGTCCACCATATTTCCTGTTGTATATATATTTCTGTTACTTTACCCGTCTTAAGTTCCCCCAAAAGCCATAAAATATAAATTATTTAAGAAACTGCAATACAACTACGTGCATTCTTCCATCCCTGAATCATAGGTCTATCCGAGCTTCTAAAATGTATGTAGGAAAATTGAGTCTGGAGAGTGAATTAAAAACTGCAATAATGTGACTTTTGATCTGTGTCTCAGTCCACTGTGAGTATCACTGTTAGCTTCATTTCTGTGTTTGGAGATGACACTCGGGCAGTGTGTTCATGAAGTCATTTCACTCTACCTGTGTACGTCCCAGGTTTCCCCTCCTGCTCACCTGTCCCAGCCCCCGTCACTCCAGGACACCCCTTTGGTGTTGGATTTGATTGAGAGATGGGAGAGTGGGGGGATGTAGGAGTGAGCCAGCCCAGCACAACTGGGGCTTTAATTCTCTTTCTCTCGTTTTCTCTGCTGTCCCTATTCCCAGAAGTAAATGGGAAAAATTAATAGGTATTATGCTGGTTTCTAATTCACAGAAGAAATAGCAAGTAAAAATAAAGAACCAAAATGAGGTAAATAGCACCGTAGACTTCCTGAGTAGATTCTGAACACGGGCTGCATTTTTCATTTAGATGATTTTGTGGTTGATTTGATCATTTTAGAAAGTACTGGGCCATTTTAAAGTGCTTTCCAGCTCTAGAGGTAGATTGATTTTGGTTTGTTATTTTTTTCTCGCTCGGAGCTATTACTTGGATAATACATTTTTACAGATGCTTACTAGACCTTGCTATAATGTGCAAAAATAATAGTTTCCTACCCTTTCTCCTCTTTACATAATATATCCTCAGCAAACCCTCCCCTGACTCCCAGATTGTCCCAGCTTCCTAATTCCTTGCAACTCAGACTGTGTTGCCAGGGCCACAGCACCTGCAACACCTGGGAACCTCTCAGAAATGCAGAGTCTCAGGCCCAAAGAGACCTCTTTTCTCAGCATTGCATTTGAGCAGTACCTCTGTAATGATTTTCTCTGAATGTCTCTGGTTTCAGGAATGTAAATTTCAGCGACACTGGTGACACTCTCCATGGGCAATTTGTAAAACCCGTTGGTGACCTGGGGAAGACTTCCAGATGATAGTTTTGATAAGCAAACGGTAGAGATAGCCTGGTCTGGGCTTTATTTGAGTTGTTCTGTTCTTACCTCTCCTCGCTGGACTGTTAAGTTGCATTCCTATGGCCCTGAGCAGCCATCCATGTCCCTGCCATATCTTGGCCATTTACCCAAGGTCTACAAATACCCCAGTTTACACAGATGCATCAGTTTCAGTATAGCTGATATTAATAGCATGGGCTTCCCTGGTGACTCAGTAAAGAAACTGCTGGCGATGCAGGAGACCCAGGTTCGATTCCTGAGTTGGGAAAATCCCCTGGAGAAAGAGATGGCAACCCACTCCAGTATTCTTGCCTGGAGAATCCCATGGTCAGAGGAGTCTGGCAGGCTGCAGCCCATGAGGTCACAACAGGCGAACAGAACTTAGAGACGAAACCACCACCAATATGAGTAGCATAGAAGTGTGCAAACATTTTCACAGACACAGTTCTCACCTGTATTGTGTAGTGCGTTGATTTACATATCTAAACACCCAGAAATGGAGGCATACCTGGTTTTTTTGTGTTTCAAAGTGCTGTTTCTTTGGGGGATTCTGTTTTTTTCACAAATGGAATGTTTGTGGCAACTCTTTGTTAAGCACGAGCAGCAACACCATTTTTCCTATAGCATTTACTCACTTCATATCTCTGTCACATTTTGGTAATTCCTGCAGTTCTTCAAACCTTTTCATTATAATTATATTTGTCATGGTGGCCTGTATTCAGTGTTCTGAAAGTTACTCCAGCCCGAAGAGGGGTCAGGTGATGGTTAACATTTTTTTTAGAGGAAGAAAAATATCCATATGACTTGAGTTATTTTTTTATATTCCCATTATTGTGGTGGTCTGGTATGAAATCCGCATGTTCTAAATCTACATGTAAAACACAGAACACACACACACATATTCTCTAGGACCTGCCTAGATGCAGAAAGTGTCCCATCTATATTATATAAATCAGGATTTATCATATCATACAAAATAGGTACAAAGAAAAGCCACTTTTCTTTCTGCTAATGTGTCTAAATTTTTGAAATTGAGTTATTGTCTTTACAGACTTAAGGTTTAAAACTTTGGAAGTATTTAATGAGAAAATAAGTCAAGTTACCATAGTATAATCAGTGCTCAGAGTGGTTTGGTTCTTCCCTGTTTTTAGAATTTATTTACAAGTGAGTGAAAAGCACGTCCCCCTCTGTGTGAGTGTGAGCTTGGTGGTGAGGGAGATGATGATGAAGACAAAAGAGAAACATCACTAAAGCCAACTTCAGAAGGCCGAAGAGGGGAGCACTGCTGGTCACAAGTTGCTGGTGCTGGCTATACCCTCTGGGCTTGGCTAATATCCTGGACTTCCCAGGTGGTGCTAGTTGTAAAGAATCCACCTGTCAGTGATAGAAATGAAGAGATGCCGGTTTGATCCCTGAGTTGGGAAGATCCTCTGGAGGAGGAAATGGCAATCCACTCCAGTATTCTTGCCTGGAGAATCCCATGAACAGCGGAGCCTGGCGAGCTACAGAGTGTGAGACACGACGGAAGTGACTCAGCACACGTGAAATGTGTGCACCACCAGGGAATTTGTAGTTTGCCAGCTAATTGGTAAAAAAGACCAATTTCTGCATACATGTTTGAATTTGGACAACTAACCAATTTTTACAATAAAATTTTACTCCTGATCCGCATTTTCCGTGCATTATATTGAATCTTTGATCTTATTGTTAATGCACTTAATTTCTCTTTGCTTAGATTTTAATAACTTGGCTGATACTTGACACGTATCTTTCCAGGGTTTAATTATAAGTAATAATTGGTTTGTAAAATGTCTTTTGAAGTGCTGAGATGAAAGATCTCATATAAATAGAAAGTGTTGTTTGTGTTGTTGTTTCTGTTGACCTCATTATGTGTGTTTTGTCTACCTGGCTACTGCCTTTTAAGACACTGAGACTACTAGCATTTTAAAATTTTAAGATGTTTCCTTTCAAGAAAAGTCATTAGTAAGGTATTTATTATCTGGAAGTGATTTAGTTTGTCTACGAAGGAATACTTCCTTTTAATGGAAAGAAATCTGGAAATCTGAATATTTGTTTGTATGTAAGACTTCTGACTTCACATATTTGTTTGTTTGTATGTAAGACTTCTGACATCACATATCTGCAGAATTGCTCACATAATTCTCAAGGTTCAAAATATCTAGACACTAGGAATATAACTAATGTAAAAGTTGGATTCTGATGGAACACTTGGAAAGCTTCTGACTTTTTACTGATTGTGGACTGATTCTGTTCTTCGAACCAGGGGTCTTAACCGTGGCACATTTGTCAATGTCTGTCATTTTTGGTTTCCACCACCTGGCGCGTGCTTCTGTCATCAGATGGGTAGGCTCATGGCTACTGGTATCCATCCTACAATTCTCAGGACAGCTTCCCTTCCCCAGCACAGAATTACCTGACCCCAAATCTCAACAGTGCCACAGCTGAGGAACTGGAGAGACTACACCCGGTAGAACTTTTAAAATTCATCTTCAGCAAGTAGGGTTTTTCCTAGGTTTGTTGCATATTGTTAGTTCTTAATCCCTCCTGGATCTCTACAGGTTGGCATTGTGGGAAGAACAGGAGCTGGAAAAAGTTCCCTCATCGCTGCCCTATTTAGATTGTCGGAGCCTGAAGGTAAAATCTGGATTGATAAGATCTTGACAACCGAAATTGGTCTTCATGATTTAAGGAAGAAAATGTCAATTATACCTCAGGTATGCACATCAGAGCATTTTCACATGTTCTTTTTATACACCATCTAAGTTTTAATTTCTTTTGATTTCTTGTTTTTTTAGTTGGATGAAAGTGTTGATTCTTTTTCCCCCAGTAGAGCATATTTTTAAGTACAGATAACTTTCTCAGGTATCAGGGTTTTTTGTGTTGTTAGTTTGTTTCTTTTGTGTGTGTGTGGTTTAATAACTTTTCCAGATAAGATTTCTGGATTTAAGCTTCTTCAAGTACTACTATTTTGCCCACTGATAACCACATAATTCTGAGAACACAATTATAAATGGTTTGTTTAACATACAAAAAGGTTTCCTTCGGGAAAAACCAGCATCTTAAGTGTCTTAATGATGGAATTTTGCTATAGGAAATAAGCTGCATCTTTAGAGTTGAAGGCTTTCTGTGAAAGTGTAGGACTTTGAGAATTACAGTGTATATTGATGGACAGGGCAAAGTTTTAGAAATTAGCCGTTAGTAAGTGGTTTTAACCAGGCATGCAGTACAGAATAGTGAGGAAAAGCACAGGACATGGAATTCCATCTCCTCTCCCTTACAAGGCAGCTCATCGTACCAACTCCTCGAGCTGCTGTGAGGACTAAATAGGTCAGTGCTGTGGATCGATGCACATAGGCTCAGTGCATGGCCTCTGTGTTGGTGGAACATTGAATTAACCACCTCTGCCTGGTTTCTGATTCTTCCTTTTTTGTTAACTTCTTAAATATGTATGAGTTTTAAGGTGTGCTTGATTATTTGCGTAGTAGACGCTCTTGTCATTCCTCATGTTTCATCCACATAAAATAATGCAGGGGATGTCTGTTGATCAGTTACTATCCTCCATGTATATAGCCAAGGACAACATAGACCCTGTGCCTTGATCTTTAATCCTGCCCTCTGTTATGATAAACTTGCCAGTTTTATTTTTTTATCTTTGGTGTTTTAAAAAAACTCTCTACAATCATCTGACCATCAAGGAATGCTGAGAAAAATAGATACCTTTAAGAGACCATAGAAAAGAGAGATTAAGAGCCAGGCAAATGTGCTTCCTGGAATGCGGGTATAGTGAGCTCTGAAATGTTAATAGGAAGCATATAGAACGTGGCACCCAAAGCAAGGAGAACATGGACTTGTGTCTTATGACTGTTCAACTGTTGTTCCCTACCCCTGTCCTCTAAAATTCCTGGAATTAGTATAAGCACTTTTGGAATCAAGATATTCTTTTTAGACCACAGTGAAATGCCACCTCATACCTCTAAAGATGTCAACTATTTTTAAGGAAAAAAAAGAGCCAAGTGTTCACAAGGATGTGCAGAAATTAGAATCCTTGTGCATTGCTGGTGTGTGTGCATGCTGGGTCACTTCAGTCATGTCCAGTTCTGTGTGATGCTATGGACTGCAGACTGCCAGGCTTCTCTGTCCATGGGATTCTGGACAGGAATACTGGAGTGGGTTGCCATGCTGTCCTCCAGGGCATCTTCCCAACCCAGGGATCGAACCTGCATCTCTTAAGTCTCCTGCATTGCCAGGTGTATTCTTACCGGAAGTACTTAGAGCAGTCTGTTCTTGGTGGCTGACTTGGTGATTAATGTAGAAAATAAATGTTTCTGGATTCCCACTTTTAAGTTTTGATTTTACCCATCTCTGCTGCTGCTGCTGCTAAGTCACTTCAGTCTTCTCCTACTCTGCGACCCCATAGACGGCAGCCCACCAGGCTTCCCCGTCCCTGGGATTCTCCAGGCAAGAACACCGGAGTGGGTTGCCATTTCCTTCTCCAATGTATGAATGTGAAAAGTGAAAGTGAAGTCGTGTAATTGTGCCCGACTCTTAGCGACCCCGTGGACTGCAGCCAACCAGGCTCCTCCATCCATGGGATTTTCCAGGCAAGAGTACTAGAGTGGGGTGCCATTACCCATCTTTGAAATGGGCCAAATGAGATTAGTTCTAAGACATAACGGGTGTGTCTGTGAAGTACTTTTATGTCCTTGGATAAAAGGATTGAGAAACCGTGCCCTGTATTACTTTTAATGCTTCTTAATAAGAAAAGGTTGTATGCTTGTGTACATAAAAGAACTCTATAAATAAAGAAATAACGTTAGATGATTCTTGGCTCTGCCATTAATGTTTTGGAAGCACATCTGAGCAAAGACTAAACATCCCTTGACATCACCACGTCTTGGTTCTGTTCCATCAGTTTCCACCCTACGTTTGAGCATGCTCTGTGTACACACTCCAGGGAGCGTGCTTACAAAACAGTGCTAAGCTTTGTATCCATGTAGATAATGATCACTAACCATTGTAAACACAGAACTTTATTTTTTCACTCTCTATGTCTTTGTTTCTGAGGTGCAATGCTATTTGATAAAAGAGAATGTTTGTGTAAAGTGTCCCAGGAGATTATTCAGGAGGCAGCCAGGTATAGGGCATAGATTGCGTGTCAACACGAGCCACCTTTTAATTCCTGCTCTGTCTCATGTGACTGTAGGGCCTTGAGGAAGTCACTTGCCTGGAGGTCCAGTGACCTGGTCGTTGAACCAGGTCTAGAAACGAACGTGACACAGATTTGTTGTGAGATATGACTAAGGACTTTCCTGGTGGTTCAGTGGCTAAGACTCTACTCTCTGCAGGGGGCTCAGGTTCAATCCCTGTTCAGGAAACTAGGTTCCACATGGCATAATAAAGACCAGGTGGAGCCAAACAAATAAGTTAAATATTTTTTAAAAATATGTGGGGTTCCCTGGTGGCTCAGATAGTAAAGAATCTTCCAGCCATGTGGGAAACCTTGGTTCAATCCCTGGGTTGGAAAGATCCCCTGGAGAAGGAGATGGCTACCCACCCTAGTATCCTTGCCTGGAGAATCATGTGGACAGAGGAGCCTGATGGGTACAATCCATGGGGTGGCAGAGAGTTGGACATGACTGAGTGACTAACACTAAAAATGTAACTTAGATCCCATGGCTGATTCTTGGGACCAGTCAGTCAACCGTAATTATAAGTATTCTTAAGAATGAAGGCACTGACCTTTCAGGTGTTATTTCTAAAAGACTAACAGATTTTGGAAAGGCTTTGCTCGCTCTTTTCATGTTTTTGTCATCCTTGGTGATTTTCATTACTTTTATTGCTTATAACATAAACCACATTGTTTATAGAAATTTAAAGAGTGAAGCAAAATTAAAAAGCAGAGTGTTAGGGAAAAGCATAACTGAAAAATTTATGTAATGTCTTTTCTCCGAGGAGCAAGAAGAAAAAATATCACTGTTTCTCCTGGTTGTTGGCTCCCCTTCCACCAAATTCTTTCCGGACCATCACCCTGTACCCCAGTCATACTTTTCCACCCCCCATGAAGACCTCTGGCATTTTTCTGAACGCTTTCCACATTCTTGACAGCTGTCTTGCTCTCCTTGAAGACATGACTTCTGTGTCTCATTTCTGTTGCTCTAGTTTTTATTGCAGCCCCTGACAAGTTACACAGTATTAATAATAATTCCTAACACTTATGGAATTCTTAACACATGTTGGCCTCTTTCCCTACCATCTCCTCCTTAATCCTCATAATTCTCTTGTTACCCTTATCTGACAGATTTGATAACTGAGGCACTAAGAGCTTAACCCACTTAGCAAGTAAGCAGCAGAGCCTGAATTTCCTAGATATTTTATGGTGATTCCGAACTCCAGCGCCTGAGCAGCTGATCACCCGTTGAGGACTTCAACACCCTGTTGACTGTCATCCACAGTAGAACTGCTTCGTATCATGATTTCATGTCCCGACTCACACACACACACAAATTTTTAAAAAGTTATTACTCTATATGCTGCTTTTTACTCTACATTCTTCTAGTTAGCTTTGCTCTTCTTGTAAATGGACTTTAAAACCATCTAGGATATCCATTCTGTTCCAGCTAATATAAAAGATAAAGTAATAGACACAAGGCACAAAATTGACTTTCTGATCCATTGACTGAGCTTGCAGTTGGATAGATCCTGCCCCTCCCTGTCCCCTGTTCGGCTGGTCTCCTGGTCAGTGTTAGCATCACTGTTGTTCCAGCTTTGCACATCAGCCTTGCACCGTTAGCCACATTTGCCAGTAAGGAAACTTGAGTCTTAATAGTTTACCCCAAGTCTAATCACTAATATGAGCCTCTTTGGATGATTCTTTGTACCTAGAGAAAATGGCACAAGGAAATTTATGGCACAAGGAAAATGTTTTATCTTGAAGAGGGATTCCATGTGAATTCAGTGTTTATGATTGTAGCCCAGAGGTCAGCACAGATCAGCAGCCATCATCTTAATTATGATTAGATTCATTTCTTATATTTAATAGTTTTCTCTCTATCAGAGCAAAAGCTTGGTATTTTTTAAACAGCCCCCTCTGCTCGTTTTGTATTTCTGTTCCTTGCGTTTTCTTCAGTAAGTTGAAGAAGATGAACCAGAGCTATCTCTTTGACTTCTCCATGGTTTTCTGGTTTTCTTTCCCTTTTTATCTTGTTGAGAATTAAACTGAAAAAGAAGAGTTGGATATGCTGTTACTAGTAAAGAAATACTGGATTCTAGCCTAAAGTAGTCAGTCACCCTTTGTCCCTGACACTGAAGTCTTCTTGGAATTGTTACCTGGAGCCCCTGAAAGAGGACTTTACATGACTTAAATTCTTCTTTCTTTTTTGGCAAACAATGTCCTTTTCTTCTGAATATGGATGATGATTAGTTCCTTCAGAGGCTACAGGATCTAAAAAAGAAATGATGAGGGTACCAAAATTTAAAGTGACTTCAGGTGCTTCTCTTATTCTTGAAACAGGGAGATGAGTTTCCTCTTATGAAAAGTCCCCAGATTAGAAAGGAGAACAGAGCTTTAGGACACCAGGAAACAGCAGCAGTAGATACTTTTTTTAAAAATTGAAGTATAGTTGATTTAGGGAGCTTCCCTGGTGGCTCAGTGGTAAAGAATCCACCTGCCAATGTAGGAGACGCGGGTTCAATTGCTAGGTTGCAAAGATCCCTGGGAGTGTGAGAGGGCAACCCACTCCAGTATTCTTGCCCAGATAGTTCCATGGACAGGGTAGCTTGGCAAGTTACAGTCTGTGAGGTCGTGAGAGTGTCAGACGTGATTTAGTGATTAAACCACAACAATTGTTAATTTACAGTGTTGTGTTAATTTCTTAGTAGTAGCTACTCATGATAGTCCTAGTTTGGGACTGAAATGATTGTGCTATATTTGCCTTGTTTGTAACCATTTGTACACTTTTTGTCTTGGTCCTAGGTCATTTTAAATATTAGAAGGTTAGTAGGTAGGGTTTCTTTGTTATCCTACAAAGATAAGCCTTTTCTTCCAGCATCCTATGCTAAAGGTCCCTTAAGACTGCTGTTCTTCAGTCTTTCGGCTGTGTCAAGGGATTATCAATTTAGCAAACTAAATGCTGTGATTCGGTGTGGCCATTTTTGGGTCACACACCTAATATGAACTCATGTCATATTCATAACAAAGGAAAAAGTTACTGTTGAATACGGCACAAAGGATTACATCTGACTTTAAACCTTGATGAAAAACAGATTGGAACCCGATGTTTCATTTAAAATACTACGTTCAAGAGTGTTTGTTCTTCAGCTGTACTGTGCCAGCTACTTTTTATTAAAGTGAAAGAAAAGAAAGTGAAGTCGCTCAGTCGTGTCCAGCTCTTTGCGACCCCATGGACTGTAGCCTACCAGGCTCCTCTGTCCATGGGATTTTCCAGGCAATAGTACTGGAGTGGATTGCCATTCCCTTCTCCAGGGGATCTTAAGTGAGGTTTAATTCTGTGCCTTCAGAAAAAAGACTCTTAGCCTAATAAATTTAGTGTATATTTATATGAAGCTTGTAGGTCCTACCATAAATCTCTACACTGAAGTGTTCTGCCTGCAGAACAGTTTTACAACACTTATTTATATGATTATTAACTTTGTTGGTTATAAGAGGGTACTTTAATAATAATATCTGTCAGAAATGATCATTCATCTGACCCTTGTCTGCCCTTGGAGTATGTGTCTACTGTGAACACTGTTGTTACCTTTTGAAGCTAATATAATGGTTTCGTATTTGGCAAATGGATGAAAGTAGAGTGAGTAGAAACCAAAATGGACACCACACATAAAATATATTGACATATTAAAACAGACACTGTTCACAAATTGCCTGCTGTCTTTATAGCTTCAATCAGTTAGTGTTCTGGTACATCATTCTTTTCATTCCACAAGTTTTGATTGACATTTTACTGATTTTGAAATATGTTTTTGACATGTCATAGCAAAAAGAAATATTCTTATGTACAAAACAATTGTTTTTCATCCATTGCTGCTAAATAAACAGTAGATGCTGCCAAGTATATCCTCTGAGAACAACAGTATAGACTTAGGTGAGCACCTTTATAGCATTGTGAGATAGTTAATTTCTTTTCTTTTTGTGACAATCAACAGTGGATTGGTGATAATCAGCTGAACCCCCCTGAGGCCTATAGAGTGTCTTAGAGTTCCATTTAACACTTAGCATAATCAACTACAGGCCTTGGTCAAGGGTTCAGAAGTGAAGGATCCTTCTTTTCTGCAAAGAATCTCATTTTAGTCCCCTAGTACTTGGAGAGACTCGTTCACTTCAACAAGATTTCCAAAGAGAAGTTTTTGAAGGAAGTGACAGTGGAACAAGGCCCTTGTTATGAAATCTGTGATTGAACTTCAAATGGGGTCCCTGTTCCTTTTTTCCTAAACCACCCAAACCACCATTCCCAAACTTATTGGTCCTGTGGGACCTTTTATTTCTCAAGGAAAGAAGGAAGTTCTTTTTGTTAAGAAAAAAATATTTATTTATTTTATTTGGTTGTGCCGTGGCTTTGTTGCAGCACACAGGATCCTTAGTTGTAACATGTGAGATTCTAGTTCCCTGACCAGGGATTGAACCCTGACCCCCTGAATTGGGAGCTCTGAGTCTTGGCCACTGGACCACCAGGCACTTGCAAAAAGTCTTATCTTTCAAAACCAGTTTATTCCATAGATTAGCTTAAGTAATGACTCTAGAGTATAATATCAAAAGCAGGTCACTTCATCAAAACACCTCTTGGGACTGCCCTGGTGGGCCTGGGGTAAAGAATCTGTCTTACAATGCAGGAGATGTGGTTTCAATCTGCAGTTTGGTAACTAGCATCCCATATGGCTTGGAGCAGCTAAGCCCTCATGCCACGTGACACAACAAAGATCTCAAAACCTTGTTATTAATGATTATAATGAATGTTGGGTTTGTTTGAATTTAAATTATTTTCTGTAAGCATTTGTGTAAAATAAAAATAGTTTACAGAAATAACAGTTCCTATTTTGGGATATATAGGAACCTGTTTTATTCACTGGAACAATGAGGAAGAATCTGGATCCCTTCAATGAACATTCAGATGAGGAACTGTGGAATGCCTTAGAAGAGGTAATTTATGTAATGTAATTAACATGTTAACATCAGTTCCTATGTGTGTGCATTTATAGCATTGCAGGTAATTAATGGGAGCCTATCAGTTTAACAGACTTTGTTTACCTCCTAGGAGAATGTTGATGACATAGGTGCATTTAAGATGTGTGTATTGATTGATAATGAAAACCAGCAGTATAATGCCTCATACTTTTTGGCTTTTTCCCTAGAACCCAAAGCAACTAGATAACATGGTTTTGTCCTTAGCAGAGCACTGAACTAGAAGTTAACATTAGGGGGTCAAATTCTACTAGTGACCTAGTGAATTAATATCCTAACTACCCTGCAATATGCTACTGGAGATCAGTAGAGAAATAACTCCAGAAAGAATGAAGAGATGGAGCCAAAGCAAAAACAATACCCATTTGTGGATGTGACTAGTGATAGAAGCAAGGTCTGATGCTGTAAAGAGCAATATTGCATAGGAACCTGGAATGTTAGGTCCATGAATCAAGGCAAATTGGAAGTGGTCAAACAGGAGATGGCAAGAGGAAACGTCAACATTTTAGGAATCAGCGAACTAAAATGGACTGGAATGGGTGAATTTAACTCAGATGACCATTATATCTACTACTGTGGGCAAGAATCCCGTAGAAGAAATGGAATAACCCTCATAGTCAACAAAAGAGTCCAAAATGCAGTACTGGAAACAATCTCAAAAACGACAGAATGATCTCTGTTCATTTCCAAGGCAAACCATTTAATATCGTGGTAATCCAGGTCTATGCCCCAACCAGTAAAGAAGCTGAAGTTGAACAGTTCTATGAAGACCTACAAGACCTTCTAGAACTAACAACCCAAAAAGATGTCCTTTTAATTATAGGGGACTGGAATGCAAAATAGGAAGTCAAGAAACTCCAGAAGTAACATGCAAATTTGGCCTTAGAGGACAGAATGAAGCAGGGCAAAGGCTAAGAGAGTTTTACCAAGAGAACGCACTGGTCATAGCAAACACCCTCTTCCAGCAACACAAGAGAAGACTCTACACATGGACATCACCAGATGGTCAACACCGAAATCACATCAATTACATTCTTTGCAGCCAGAAATGGAGAAGCTCTATACAGTCAGCAAAAGCAAGACCGGGAGCTGACTGTGGCTCAGATCATGAACTCCTTATTCAGATTTAAATTGAAGAAAGTAGGGAAAACCACTAGACCATTCAGGTATGACCTAAGTCAAATTCCTTCTGATTATACAGTGGAAGTGAGAAATAGATTGCCATGAAGTGATGGAACTGGATACCATGATCTTAGTTTCCTGAGTGTTGAACTTTAAGCCAACTTTTTCACTCTCTTTCATGTTCTTCTTCACTTTCTTCCATAAGGGTGGTGTCATTTGCATATCTGAGGTTATTAATATTTCTTCTGGCAATCTTGATTCCAGCTTGTGCTTCTTCCTGTCCAGTGAAAGAGGAGTGTGAACAAGTTGGCTTAAAGCTTAACATTCAGAAAACTCAGATCATGGCATCCGGTTCCATCACTTCATGGCAAATAAATGAGGAAACAGTGACAGACTATGTTTTGGGGCTGTAAAATCACTGCAGATGGTGACTGCAGCCATGAAATTAAAGGACGCTTACTCCTTGGAAGGAAAGTTATGACCAACCTAGATAGCATATTAAAAAGCAGAGACATTTATTTTCCAACAAAGATCCATCTAGTCAAGGCTATAGTTTTTGCAGTAGCCATGTATGGGTGTGAGATTTGGACTATAAGGAAAGCTGAGTGTTGAAGAATTGATGCTTTTTAACTGTGGTGTTAGAGAAGACTCTTGAGAGTCCCTTGGACTGCAAGGAGATCCAACCAGTCCATCCTAAAGGAGACCAGTCCTGGGTGTTCATTGGAAGAACTGACGTTGAAGCGGAAACTCCATTACTTTGGCCCCCTGATTCGAAGAGCTGACCCATTTGAAAAGACCCTGATGCTGGGAAAGGTTGAAGGCAGGAGGAGAAGGGAATGACAGAGGTTGAGATGGTTGCGTGGTATCACCGACTCTATGGACATGAGTTTTGGTGGACTCCGGGAGTTAGTGACGGACAGGGGGGCCCGGCGTGCTGCCGTCCATGGGGTCGCAAACAGTCGGACACAACTGAGTGATTGAATTGGACACAACTGAGTGATTGAATTGAACTGAACCCTGCAACATTCATTTTATTCCTCTTTTCTCAGGTAATACCTACTCAGTGTGGGCAATAGTAGTTTTTGATTATTGACTGAAAGATAAATGAAATCATGGTAATAAAATGCTGTGAAGTTTCAGAAAACTTTTTTCAGAATGGTAAATCACACATTTGGATTGTGATAATTATTTATTGGGAGTCATGTCATTTTAATGCTGCAGCATGATTACAGGTAATAGAAGAAGCCTGGTGCTTTTGCTCAGTTTTTATATAGATAGGTTCATTTCTAGAGGATTTTCTGTTGTTTGTGTTTGACTTTCCACCACTTCCTTGAATTTCCTTACCCTTGCATGAAAAAGATTTTGACTGTTAGGGTGCCAATGGTTTGTATATTTTAGTACTAATTATTTTATATATTTGCCCTAGTTCTAAAATTGATTCTAAGCTACTTATGGCAGAAACTCTTTCTAGGTTTCTAAACCATACAGAGGTTCTTAATTCCTCATGTGACCTAGCCTCAGATTTTTGCTTTTAAAAAGTAAGCACTTAATAGTTACTGAATAATTGCTTGATCTCTTCATTTCAGAAAAGTGTGACTTATTTCCTTAAAAAAATCGTATTTTTGTCATTGTTGTACAAATCCCAGTGACCAATTGCTCACATTGTGTTTTGAATTTATACCTTTTGTCATTTAGTGTCACTCTTCCAAGCTCTGAAATCTGCAATTTATACAGATGGGATTTGACTCTGAGCATTTTGATTCTGAGGTGTCACAATTTCCTGCCAGTAATTCTAGTTTCTGAAAGCAGATTATCTTTGGCAGTCAAAGTTTTTTTTTTTTTCTTTTTAATTTTGTAATACTGGTTAATCTTATAATAATAAACACTATCTACTCCCATAGGCTAGGGAAATGAAATGTTATGTTGTGTCTTGTGTTTCACAAGATTTTCATTCACTATGAAACTTTCATGACATTGAAGTTAAACAGCCTTGAGTGGCCTAGTAGTATAGTGTTAAACTCGGGAAAGAAGCCCCCTGAATAGGCTTAAGGGTTACAGCTGTACAGTTAGTCATTGTTCGAATTTTTTTTTCAAACTTTCAGACCTTCCAAAATGAATTCTTCATAGGATTATGTCTTTAGAGAACCATACTTCCTGAGGAATTAAAAACTTTTTTTTTCCTCTGTAGAGTACTGACTCCACTGCAGAATATAGTTTGGGAAACTTGAGTCAGCCATAAAGATCCCGTTTAGATTACGCTGAGAAATAGCTTCAGTTTTTGAGAGACTTTCTGAAGTAGTCCCTAGGTGAGGTTCCCAGTAGGTGTCCTGTGGCAGGATGGGTCACTGAGACCTTTGTGTCCTTCACTGACTGCACTGTCTTCCTTGCTGATATGAAGGAGCTCTCCCCATCACCTGGCTGTACATGTCAGATATGTAGGAAGTCCTGATGACCTCAAAGCACTGATGTCTCAGAGGCTTGTCCCCTTTAGTAGCAGTTCCTTTAGCAAAATGTATCCACAGGTGCAGCTGAAGGAAGCCATCGAAGATCTCCCTGGTAAAATGGATACTGAATTAGCAGAATCCGGATCAAACTTCAGTGTTGGACAGAGACAACTGGTGTGCCTTGCCAGGGCTATCCTCAGGAAGAATCGGATACTGATTATTGACGAAGCCACGGCCAATGTGGATCCAAGGTACAGAGCTTTGGCCCATGAAATTGAAATGTGAAATTTAAATGTGATGAAAGGAAAAAAAAGTAATGTTGCTGAGAAATGTTCCAAGTGCTCTCTTTTGCCCACATTTGTCTCTTGATCACATTAATTTTAGAAAACAGAGAAAGAAACCAAAATGTGTGAATGTTGTTATAAGGCATCCTAAGAGAGCTTGATTTCTAATCCAGCTCCTGATAGTTTCAGGAAATTGCTAAGGAAGACTGTTTTACATCGTTTTATAACAAGTCTTTTAAAGAGACTTTTTTCTACTCAGTTTTTGATGAGCAAGATTATGTATTGATTTCTTAAAGTCTTGTGAAAATATCACGTGGTAATTTTTTCTGAAGTCTGCTCTTTCTGTCATTACTGAACTAATAACTTCAACTTCTTTGTTTCTAGAACTGATGAGTTAATACAAAAAAAAATCCGTGAGAAATTTGCCCACTGCACGGTGCTAACCATAGCACACAGATTGAATACTATTATTGATAGCGACAAGATAATGGTAAGACGCTCTCCTGTGTTATTTCAGTTATTTCCATTTATGTTCCATTTTTCAATGTATCTTTCCATGTAAAACATGATAGTAATGTCCAATTAGTTAGTTTTTCCTCTTATTCTTGACAGTAACTCAAGTATGGACCCACACTTTTAGAATGTGCTATTAAATAATGTATCTAGTAACTTCATATTTTCATATTAAAAGTTTATTTGAACTGTTATTTTTCATTAAGATAAAAAACCAGAAAAATAATTCAAATGCTAGGTAAGGCTTCAAATTTCAGTGTTCAAGAATACAGTCGTTTCCCCTATGTCACAGATTTATTTTCCTGGATTTTTGGATTCCTTTAATCATAAAATTAGCCTTTTATTTAGACTGCCTAGAAGTTGTCAGGTTAGGTTGCAGAATTTCTCAGCTTTTGGAATATTCACAAGATTTCCTGAGGGGAGTCTTTGAGAAAAGGCCTAGTGAGAAAAACGAAGCATTTCAACAAATAGCATTTAATTTAGGAAATCTTATTACAAAGGAATTGGAGGCATGGAAAAATAAAAGATACACTGTGCTAATCATGTTAGTTAGCAACTATCTAAGTTAGATCTCCAGACATTGCTCTCATAATTTTGCCCTCTCGAAAATTGGTGGTTTAGGCTAAGGTGGTAGCAGTGGAAATGGTGAGATGGTTGGATTTGGGGTCGAGAAGGACATGGAGCCAAGTGGACTGTGTAATGGATTGAACATGGGATCTGAGGAAAGGGAGAGGAGTTGATGTTGGTGTCTGGGTGTGGAGACTGAGCATCTGGGTGAATGGGGAAGACAGAGAGAGAAGGGAAATGCAAGGATTCTCTTTGAAGCCTCTCACCTTTGCAATGACTGGACTTGTTTTCTGTGGTTGACCTTGCCCTTCACTGTGGAGCTCCCCTTCCCACTCCTGTGTTGGGTGACCTTCAGTTTAGGGCTCCCTGGTTGGGTCATCAGTGATGTGATGGGAGGCCCCATGGGGAAATGTAAACTTGGCCACTTGCTTACATCTTGGTCTGAGCTGGTGGCAGTTGCTGACTCCTGTGGTAGGCACAGCAGGATTAGACTTCATGCGCATACTGCAGCTTCAGAGGTGGGGTATTGTCCTCTGTGCTCCACCCACCCCAGATTTAAACCTTGTGTTTTGTTCTAGAACTTCTGATTACCAGTCAACTTTTCAATTTGGCAAAAAAAGAAACCACCATAAATAATGTTCTTTCTCAAAGCTTTCATTTTTGAGACAGTTTTTTTCTTGTGTGATTTAGACATATAGGCATACTTTGTCTAACTGTGCTTTGTAGATGTTGTAGTTTTTACAAATTGATGGTCTGTGGCAGCCCTAAGTCGAGAAAGTCTATCGAGTCCATTTTCCAATTGCATGTGCTTATTGCTCCATGTCTCTGTGTCACCTTTGGTAACTCAGCACTATTTCACATTCACTACTTTGACTATCATATTTGTTATGGTGATCTGTGAGCACTGATCTTTGATGTTATTAGTCTCTCTTGCTGAAGGCCCTGATGATGGTTAGCAGGTTTTGGGCAATGAAATATTTTTAAATTAAGGCAGACTTAATGCTGTTGCATGCTTGCTAGGCTACAGTGTAGTGTGAACATAACTTCTGTACACCCTGGGAAACCAGAATATTTGAGTGCCTCACTTTATCGTGATATTCACATCTTCATGGTGTTGTAGGAATGAATTCATTCATTCTAGAAATTCATTCTAGAGAATGAATTCAGAGAATTCATCCTAGAAATGAATTCTCTGAGGGATGCCCCCACTTGTATCCTTTGCAGAAAGTATTCCTTTCCAGAAAGAGTTCCTAATGCTTTAATGTAGACATAAAGACAAGTCAATCTGCTACAAAGTCCAGTGCTCCAGAGAGCGGGTGGCCAGCCTCAGTCGGGGAGGGGCTGGGGAAGTGACAGGTGCTGATGAAGGGCAGAGCCAACAGTGTTGTCACCATAAAGTCATGTAATTACAAGGGCTTACGGTATAATAATCACATTTTGTTGCACTGGTGAATACTTCTGCACAAAGACGGATGGATATGGTTTTGTTTAATATAAGTACATCAAGCAGAAGGCTTGTTGGGAAACAACTGTGACCTAATTAATAGCTTTGTTTATGTGTTGACTCTCCAAAGGGATTTACCCAGTTTTGGTTCATTAAGCACCATTAATGTGTTGGGCTAAGAATTCTATTTTACAAAGATGTTCTCTCAATTTTAAGTTTATTAAACATGATGGAGTCATAATGACAGCTAATGTAATCTTCCTTACTTTCTCTGTTGTCGAAAAACAGTGGAGCAAGACAGACAAATGAGAAATCTTCTACAACTCAGCACTGTCTCTACATTAAAGGCCCCTTCCTGTACTGTTTAGGATTAGCTGGTTGCTTGTGACCTGTTTTGTCTTCAGCCAGTAGCACAGCTTTTCCCTCCAATCCTTGCACACTCCAGTCTTCTGATCACCCCAGATTCTCCCTGGTAACATGAGCAAAGTTGGCATATGAAAATCTACTATTGGCCTAACAGTATTGTTGCCCATGTTAAATATTTTCAGTGTCTGCAGTTAGAGAATTTTTTGGAAATCTATGATGGACCAAAAACAAGAGCCGATAAACTCAGATCCCACCTCTTCTGTTTGTAGGCAATCCTATGGTTTTTATAGTCTTTGCTTTTCTTCATCAAGTCAAGCCTTGTTTTAGTAAGGCTTTCCTAGTAACTGAAAACCAGGAACTATTGTCTCATGTCCACTTGCATTTGTCATTGCCCACAAAAAAAAAAAAAACTGCCCTTATGCACAATCATTACATTGCTAATACTTTTAAGGGTCAAATAGATCTTTCTGCCTTTTATATTGTTAATCCTATTACTTTTTGACAGCATTACTTTTTTCTGCCTTTCCCTTTTTTAGATATTCAGCAGTGCTGAGAAGTACTATCCCAGTGGCATCATGTGTTTTAGACAATATGAAAGAAAATGGAAAGACTGAGTATTCATTCAAATTTGAATAAAGTAGAAAGTTAGAAAAATATTAATATTACTGATTTCCATTGAAACATATATAATTTTTATAGCCAGAGAACTCATTGCTACCAACTCCGAGGTGGTGATTTTTAAAAGTTGTGGCTTTTGAAGAATATGAAGCTCTTCATTGTATGGAGTAATTTGATATGTATACTTAGTCTCTGGCGTGAGAGAGACCTATGTTTTAAAATTGCATTTTTTTTCTTCAACATCAGGAAGAATGGTTATGCTCTATAACGCTATACTTAAGTAAAATTACACATTCAGGGCATATAAATTGGCATGTCAAATTATAGGACATTTTAATAATTATGTAGATGTAACAGATTCATTTAGTTTTGAACTCTTTTGTGAGGCCTGCTCTTAGCAGAGATTCCCAGTAGTAAACAAAAGTTTACCAGGAAAATGACCTTTATGAGACTTAATAAAATGTTTGCAATTAAATACCCTGGGATAGAGTTAACTGCAATACCTAGATGTGGAAAAACAACCTGTGTCCTGCTTAGCGTCTCAGTGCATTCTCCGAAGATGCATTTACTCTAAATATGACCTAAATGAAGAACTAAGTACCACTTAACATCAGAACTGTTTTCCTAGGTACGTCATTTGGGCCAATGGCTTCAGACTCTTCCTTCCCTCTGAAACCATTATGCAAAGCCACTAATAAGCAGAAAGGCAGAGTTAACAGCCCCTTCCTCTACCTTTCAGTTTCTAATTAGTGGACATATTAATGAGCAGTAAAATGCCCGAAAGGCCGGCAGCTGAAGAAAGAACAAGAAGCAAGGAGAGAGAATTTGCGACAACAAAATCAGATGCTCGGGAATTCAGATTGGCCTGTCCTCGTGTGCTGTGCATGCAGTGATTGCTGGAATTTCTAGCTCAGTTTCTTATTTGCTTCTTTAGTCTCATCCAAAGAGAAAATTGGATTTCTAGAGATTTGTTTCTGTGCTGAGCCGTTCAGCTAACGCTGTAGAGGTAGCAGCTCTTTTTACCAGCCTTTCACTCAGAGCAATAAGCTACAACCAAAGTCAGCACCAGAAATATTCCAGGAACCCAAGGAAATTCCAGAAGCATTTGCTTTTTGTCCCCCGATGTTGCTTGGATTCTGTGAAACCAACGTGGAATTAATTAATTTGCTGTCAGGTCACTGCCATCAGTTTATATGACATCAACCTACTTTGTAACTAGATTGAGTTTGATTTTCTTGAATCAAGAATTTTCCCAACCTTCTATCTGTATAAACAGCCTTCAAAGCTCAGAGTCTGAGAGCTAAAAGCACTTACTAACCCCATGGGGCAGAATATAATATGCAGAGTGCAAGTAATCATAGTCTGAAACTTTCATTTTCTTCCTTTAACATTATAATAATAAAAGGTCGGGTTAGGCCTTTGTCTGCCTAGTAAAACAGGGTAATCAAACCATTTAAACACCAGCCAGTGCTACCACCCAAATAGATTTTCTGTTCTCCCTGTCCTACCCCTTTCCGAAATATTGTCTGGATTATAATACGTTACTGCAAAACATTGTGTGCTAATGCTTTCTTTCTGCTGATCTCCAGGTTTTGGATTCAGGGAGACTGAAAGAATATGATGAGCCGTATGTTTTGCTGCAAAATAGAGACAGCCTATTTTATAAGATGGTGCAACAACTGGGCAAGGCCGAGGCCGCTGCCCTCACTGAAACAGCAAAACAGGTGAGCCCACTGTGGGGAGTTGTAATTAAAGTTCGTCTCCAAGGTTCACTCCTCAAATGCTCTGGCACCAGGGGTCTGGTAACAAGCACTCTGTGCCCTTTTCAATTACAAGCCTTCAGAGACAAAGCTTCATGACTAGGTCTTAAGAATACTTTTGAGGTGGAAGACAGGGCTGCTGAGAATCTACAGCAGAGGTGGGGGAGGGATCAGGATGTGCGCACACAGGTGAGATTTCAGATTGAACTGGCCACATGTTGGGACTCTGGGTTCAGCTTCTCAGGGAACACAGAATAGTCTCATTTTGCAGACGCTTTACATTCATTCTGATTGGTGCTCAGCACATTTGTGATGCAAGTGCTGTTGAGGAATATCCTGGAAATTTGAGTGTTGGAGGAGAAAAAAAATGGAATGTTGTTTATCAGTCTAGAAATATTTAGCAGGGAAATGTGTGGATCACTTCTGTTTTCTAATCTGTAAGGGAAACTCCTCCGTGGTATGTCACTTTCTTCCTGATTCTTCAGTGTTTAGAATTAGGTCCATTTGCCCCCCCCACCCCCCACCCNTTGTGCATTAGTTTGCTAGGATTGCCATAGGAGAAGCACAGATTAGGCAACTTAACAGAAACTTATTTCTCAGAGCCCTGGGAGCTGGAAGTCTGAGGTCAAGGTGTCAGCAGGGGAGGCTTCCCCTGAGGTCTCCCTCCTTGGTTTGGGGACGCCGTCTTCTCTCTTTGTCTCACATGGCCTTCCCTCTGTGTGCCTGTGTCCTGATCTCCTCTTATAAGGACTGCAGTCTGTTAGATTAGGACCCACCTAAGGGGTCCTAATGGGTATGACTTCATTATAACTGAATCACCCCTTTCAAGACCCTGTCTCCAAATAAAATGACATTCTGGGGGACTGGTGGATTTAGGACTTCAACGTGTAAAATTGGAGAGGACCCAGTTCATCACATAACAAAGGATTGTTGCCTGTCATTCATTTTCTTCTGTGATGAAGCGGACCTGATTAAGGGTCTGTTTTTGTTTTTGTGTTTTCTTTTTCTCGTTTTGATTTTTGAAGTTTCTGTGTTCCCAGTATGTAACAGAAATTTCATTTTATCTATTCATGTTATTACCAGATACAACCCAAAAGTTATGAAACGTCATATCCTAGATCTAGGAGCCTGGACCAGTCTGGACAGATGGAGTTGGCACTTAGCAGCCATGTACCCTTGTGTCCCCCAAGGTCTCTGAGCCTCAGGTCCTCACCTGTGTGTAGGGCAGGGATTACAGCCCTGCCAGCTTCTTCCCTTTTTACAGGGATCAGATGAGAGAGCAGATGCTTAAGCGCTATGAAAATATAGAGTGTTTTGTAATATAAAAGTAGGATCACTTTTTAAAAGGATGTATATTGAACCGTTACCTCCCTACAATAAGAACATGTACACACAGTTCTTCTGAGTAGCATCAGAAAATAATTAAATTTTATTTTTAATAATCAGTTTTTAAAGAAATGATATATCTAATGCTACAAAATTCAGAAATCTTACATTTTAAAATTTTATTTATAAAATCACTTCATAACATAAATTAAAAAGTCACTTTATGGTTCCTGTCATTACAGGGCTCCTCCCCCAGGGTGGAGCCCCAGTACCATTTTTGACTATCCTGTCGACTTGTTCTGTGTACCAGTAAGAACTTGTGCATATGTGGCCTTCCTGGTTTTAAGCACAATGACAGCTATTCCTTTTTTCACTTAATATTACTATCTATGAGTATAGTTATCTCATTCTTTTAATGGCTAAAAAGTATTTATGGTTTTTCTTTTTCTTTTTTTTTGCTTTCTCTTTTCTAAACTTATTTTTAATTGAAGGATAATTGCTTTACAGTATTGTATTGGTTTCTCCAGAATATCAACATGAATGAGCCATAGGTAGTACATAGGTCTTCTCCCTCTTGAGCTTCCCTCCCACCCCTCTAGGTTGTTACAGAGCCCCGATTTTCCATTCACTACTTTATCTTCCCTTTCACTTTGTCATGTTTCATCTTTTGTTACTATTGCATGTTTTCTTGTACTCAGATCTCTGTTGTTTACAGGTTGATTATCCTACTACATTTTCTTTCAATATATTATTTTTTTCATAATATTTGTCTGTTCATTGAGTATTTCTTTCATCCATCACCTGCTTATCCTATTCCTTTTCCTTTTTTTTTTTTTTGTTTTACAAACTGTATTACCTTTTTATCTATTATTATTCTTACTTTTTAATTCTGTTATTTTAAGACTATATATTTGCTGGATAGTTGTGGCTAGTGCATCATTTCAGACTTATGGGAATTCCCTCTGCTTTTAACATAGAAGCACTCCCCATGACCCAGAGTAAGACTGAGCATGTGTGTGCTAGAGAGAAACTGAGAATACGTAGTCAGTTAGCCTGAACGTTTCCCTAACCTATAGAGTTGGGCAGCTACAATGCTGATTGTCTTTCAGAATCTCTTGTCCTGGGACCTCACCTAGGACATGCTTTAGGCAAAGACAGCAATTCTCTATGATTCCTCATTGGCACCTTGGAATTCACCAGGCGGTTGCAGACCAGCTGTCGCATCAGTTCTCAGATCTGCTCTCTTTAGGTACCTTCCGTCTGGCTGGCTGCAGCCCATTGGATCCAGTTCCATAAGGCAATTCATTCTGATATTTTGTCATTTGTGATTTAAAATCATTCCTGATTTCATCATATATTGGACTTACTTGTTAATCTCCAGTGTCCTTGCTTCTGAGAGTGATTTCTGAGAGGATAAGAGAGGAAATCCAAAACTCTGTTAAATGAAAAGAAGTCCTCTCTAATTCTCCAGAAAACTTTGATAATACACTTGCCAGGAAGTGTACTAACATTAGACCTGACTTAAAGATGAGGAGTTAGAGGGTGGCTGAGGTTAAACTAGGGCCATGTGGTTCAGTGAGAATGAATGGACAGTCTTGACTCATAACTCTACATTTTTGAACCATCCATTGCTGACCTTTAGCTATGTATGGGAGAGTTTATAGCTTTGTTTACAAGTTGGAATTAAAATACGGTTTCAACCTATCCTTCCCTTTCAAGGGAGGATCTATAATGAACCAAACCGGAGTAGGACATGAAAAGTCTCAAGAAACCCAACACTCACTGGTCTTAACGTTTTGCTTACCCTGAATTTGAACTTTTTTGGCACTGTGTCTTTTTAATCTTCATTAAAACCATTCTGAGCTGGTAGTATTTTTCCTCAGATCAAGAAATTGAGGCAGAAGGGCCTAAGTAACTTCTCAAAGTCACAGGTTAGAAAGTGTTAAGTCTTTTAATTACCTTTCTGCCTTCTGAAAGTGAAAGTCGTTCAGTCGTGTCCGACTCTTTGCGACCCCATGGACTATACAGTCCATGGAATTCTCCAGGTCAGAATACTGGAGTGGGTAGCCTTTCCCTTCTCCAGGGGATCTTCAAAACCCAGGAATTGAACCTTTACTCGCTGAACTATGAGGGAAGCCCTGGATTACTGCCTCTTGGGTTACTATATATTGATTCAACTGTGTATTAACTGCAAGCCTGCCCCACTGTAACGATAAAGTTAAAAGATTCACCAAGGGACTCCTAGATGTTTCGTTTTCATTGTTCAAACCAGATGATGCTGCTACTTTCCGTGGGCTAAGGGGCCATGTCTCTGAGCGCCATCGTAATCACACCCAACATTTAGCTCACCCTGTTTTCATCCTGCAGTTTGTAGCCATCAATTAGTTCATATGAGGTAGGTCATTGTCTCATTTCACAAATCAGGCAGCCGATGTGGAGAGAGCTTAAGTGATTTTTCCAGGGTCAGCAGTGGTCCCAGGAGAGAGAGAGAGGTGAGACTGGGCTTTTCCATCCCAGGCTCAGCCCATCCACGAGGACTCTGCTAACAAGCGTTCAATCATCTCAACTCCCTTCATAACCCACCCTGTGAAAAAGATGCCTTCTCTCACTCCTACTGTGAGTGTGGGCTCCACCAGGGTAACAGATCAAAGGTCAAATCAAGGAGGTTATGCACACAGGCGGCTTCTTTTCATTTAGTTTCAAGTATTTTAGACCATGAAATGAAGACCATTTTGGTTAAAACTTGCTAATAATAAAATTTTTTAATAAAAAATGACATTGACAAATGATATGGAGAAAAGAACCAGTTGATGGGGTGATGTATCAAGTATTAGAAATTGAAACTAATTTCCTTTGAGGGAGCACTGTTTTTAGTTTCACTAACAGTATTGTACATAAATATATAACAACTCAAGTATGGCAATTTTTTTTAAAAATTGAGGAAGATGAAATGCAGTTAGCCCCCCGCTAAGACCCTTACTTTTCGATGCTTACATTATAATGGAAATAGCTTCAGATTTTACCGAGTGGGGTCCAAGCATTCTTGGAGAATTTCTTATTTTTCTCCTCATGTGACATTTTAAGATACAGCATTTCATATGCAGTGTGGTTTTGAGATTAGCAAGTATGCAGGCAATAAGAGAAAAAGAAAGAACACCTAATACGAAAGTAGGTGTCTCAGAGCTTTTCTGTTTCAACTATGAAGCCTACTGTCTCTCGTGATAACTTTGTTGACAGCATCCGCAAATGGACTTAGAGTGAGGTTTTGTAAGAATCATGTGTCTAAGCAACCCAGCACGTGACAACAAGTCAGCCTCAGATAGATGGTGCATTTTCTGTTTTAAAGACTTAAACAAAACTTTTCACATTCTTCCTTGGAGGAAAAAAATTACTTTTGAAGCCCTTTTTCACCTAAACACATTTGGAGATAAGAGCTCACAAGTCTTGACATTATTTCATTTTGTTATGTGTATCCGTCAAGGAACCAAGATATGATACAGCTACTAAAAAGTGATGATTGTGGAACAGAGAAACTTGACAGCATTTCATTTCCTTTGTGTTCTGATTATACATTTATCAGAAAACCTGTATCTTTTCCAGTTCAGCTAGAAATTGGTAGAATTCAAGAACTCAAAGGCCTGGCAAAGAACTGTCGTATTATTTGGTATCATCTTACGTTTTAGAGAAGTTGCTTGGTTGAGTCATTGTTAAAGCTTTTGATTCTCTTTTCATTCTCGGGACCCACTATCCACAGATCACATTTCTATAGGCCCTATAACTGCTTTGCCGCACAAATTAAACGCCAGGATATTTCATACATATACGCCAGGGTTTCAATGCTTGTCAATCAGAGTTTATAAAATATAGGGATTACAACCTGATATTAACATCCAAATCGATGGTGCTCATTTTATGTGTGAAAATGAGAAAGCCTTGTGCAGACGCTAGATTTCCCAGCCTCTTTGTCACCCTGTTTTTAATTTATCTCCAGGCTTTGAGTCAGTAAGATGATTTTGCTTATCAATTTAGTGTACTGATAAAGCATATCTGTGGATCAGAATGATCAGAACTGTAGTGGCTCTACAGGTTGTTTGGCATTAAGCCCAGCCCCACTGAGGGTTTTAATGGGGGCTACTTCCTCCACAGAATAAATACATCCCTGGTTTTTAATACTGTGTCTCCACTAGTGATCTGATTGCTTCATATGAAAAGTGGACAGAGAAATGCACTACCTTAGGGAGGAGGACTTGAAAACTTTTAAACATGTTTTTATACCTGCCCTTTTTTTTAGGTGTACTTCAAGAGGAATTATCCAGATATTACTCAGAATGGCCTTGTGGTTATGAACACTTCCAGTGGACAGCCCTCAGCCTTAACGATTTTTGAGACAGCACTGTGATTCTACCATGAGGTCAAGTCTGTTCCAGAGGCATTTTTCCAATAGTGTTTGCACTGTGTAAACTACATTTTACTTATTTTTATACCAGCAGCAGATATTTACACATAGAATATGTTAGTCTATTTGGGTTTTTTTCCTGCAACTTCACCCAGTGGTTTCAGGCTCTTAACAAAATTATTGTTGTTATTTATATGTTAATAGTATTTTAGTCTTATCTAAATCAGAGGTACAGGCCACCAGTAAAAGCTGTCTACCAGGTTTCGTGCCTTAAAGAGACTCCAGAGCCAAAGCACATTTTCTAAGGTGTAAGACAAAGTTGTCATAGATGTTTTTTACTGTCCCCAAATTACATATTCTTTTCCAGTTTTATCAGGGATTCTGTTTACTTGAAGACTCTGTGAAAGTTGCCATTTTGCCTTACCACTTTCTTTAACATAAGTAGGATCCACTATTCCCCACCAAAGACCTCTAGTTAAGCTAGTACAAAATAGGGAAAACAAAAAATACACTTTAGTTGAAATTACAATAGGAGGCATTACGTAGGAGAGTCCCTCCTCCCCACCCCCCAAGATAAATGGTTAAAATACATGAAGGTCAGTATTTCATTATATCTTCTAAAAGAGATGGAAGAGAAAGGAATGCTTTCAGAAAATTGCCATTCTGTGGGGATTTGATAATGATAGACACGTGAGTGATCATTTATCAGCTTCTAGAGTCCGTGGCTCTGACTTGATATACCTGTTGCAGTTTTAGCTTCAGCTTGGTGATATTTCTAAAAGGCCGTGCTGCTAACTGAAATTCCTGAGTATGTAGTGGTGATTTCATCTGGATTTCTCATGATGACTGACCCTCTGCTGACATAAGCCTTTTGGTTTAGCCATCATGGAAAGCCTATCTAAATAGGATAGAAAGAGAGAACTAGAAAGTGAGAAAAAGAGAAAGCCGTTGCCTACACTGACTGTGGTTATGCCCTGTGTTCTCAGGATGCATCAGGAAGGTTCACGTTCATGAGCCTGCCCAGGTTAGTTTACTTCTGACCACTAATTGCACTTTGTCTAGGTCTTTCAGATCAGAAGATCAACAAACCACAATACTTCTAGGGCCTGCAGTACTTGAGTTGAGCTGTAAGTCCTTAGCTTTTCTCCATGGTGGTGGCTATGGTGTATTGAGTTCAAGTAACTCAAGTTACTGCCCTGGTTTTAAGTGTACTTTCATGACCTCTCAATAACCACCCTCAAATTCCATATGTTTATATACACACACACACACACACATACATATATATATGCCTTCTGATAGCTGGTATTTGAACTCTTTACCAGAGAGAAACAGATATTTCATAGAATCAAGCCTTAAAAACCACATACTCAGCAAACTACCCAAATACATTGAGTGTAGTTTGAATTTAGAAATAATACAGTTAATGTTTAGTCCAATAATTATGTAGTAGTCATGGTTCTTATTTCAGGAGACTGAAATGACAACAAGGATAATATTGAGGTTTGTTAAAATAGTGGAAATATTTGAAATGTATATGTATGTGTTTATTTGGTCTTTAGAGGTTTTTGTTTTTGTTTTTTTTATCTTTAAAGGCAGTTAAATGTTTCTATTTTATTTCTTTTTTAATGGCATTATAGACTTTATCAATGAAACAAAATTTAGTCGAAATAAATGTTTTCATCTCCAAAGATCTGCGTTTTCGTTTTTAGAGGTCTGACTCATGTCCTTCCTATTGAAAGCTAGTGTTTTTCCTTGAGATCCATTCCCAGCTCTTCTAGGTTAAAGGTACACCAGAGAGGTGGGTGTATACAGAGAGGTGGGTGTCACTGATTTAAACAGTTACTGCTGAAGTAAGCCCAGCTGTACCCTTTCCATTAAAGGAAAGTCATAGCTTATGTCCCAGGATTGAATCAAGTATTAAATTGTTAGAGTTTGGGGGTTTTGATTTTTGCCCCTCAAGAAACCTCTACTGCTGCTACATTTAAAGCGCCTACAGGATATATGTTCTCAAAGTGTGGTCATTAGGCCAGCAGCAGCAGCAGCATCACCTGGGAACTTGTTAGAAATGCTGATTCTTGTGTCCCATATGTACTGAATCAGAAACACTAGTGGTGGGGACCAGTGGTCCCCAGTTGCCTTAACAAGGCCTAAGGGTGATTGTGATGCAGTCCAACATCTGAGAACCAGTAACACGAAATAAAGAACTCCTAAAACTCATTAAGAAAAACACAGAAAGCCCAATTAGAGAAATGGACAAGAGACTCGAATAGGCCCTTCACAGAAGAGAATATCCAAATAGCCAAGAACTGCGAAAGGGCTCAGTCTCATTAGTTACCCAGGAAATGCAAATGAAAACCTCAAGGAGATACCGCTAAACACCCAGTAGAGAGCTGAGATTAAAAAGGTTGAGAATAAGAATTGAGTGCCGATGAAGCAGTGGGAACTCTTGTGCACTGCTGCATGTGCAAAAAACTTTGGAAAACAATTTGACAGCATTTACTCATACTGCGCACCCTCAGATCCATTAATTCTGCTCCAAACATATACACTTGTTCAAGGATGTTCTTAGAAACCTAGTTTGTAGCCACAAACTAGACATTACCCACATCCTCATCAACAGCAGAAGGAAAATGGGCTGTGATGTAATAGAATATCCCCCAGCAATGATAGCAGTTGAAAATCAACCACACAGGTGCAACACAAACTTTAGCCTGACCCCAGAGAAAATGTATGATTCCCTTTACACAAGGTTCAGACATAGTTACAATCAAATCACAGTGTTCAAAGTCAGCTTCTGAGTTACTTAAAATAGTCCCTTGTTGGGGGTGGGGCTTAGGTGGATATTGGTTGGGCTCTTCATTTATTTTCCTCACTTCTCTCTTGCATGTCATAATTTGCAATTGAGTTAGCTAAAAAAAGTTCTTGGCCCCATTTTTCTTGTAGAATCTCATTCAAATGCAGTGGTCCGGGTATTTAAAGGTGAATAATCTATACCTGAGGAGTTATTTTTGCTGAGTTGTTAAAATATGAACTCTGCACAAGGGTTATGACTTTCCTGGTGGCTCAGATGCTTTACCATCTGCCTACAGTGCGGGAGACCTGGGTTCAATCCCTGGGTCGGGAAGATCTGGAGAAGGGAATGGCAACCCACTCTAGTACTCTTGCCTGGAAATCCCATGGATGGAGAAGCCTGGTAGGCTACAGTCTGTAGGGTCGCAAAGAGTCGGACGCGGCTGAGTAACTTCACTTTCACTTTGCACAAGGGTTGTTTTCTAGCCCATAGCAAATGGCTTCACGTGAAGCTCTTGGTATAAGGTCTGTATCTTGTCTAAACAACCAAAATAAATCCTACTTCATCTCTCCAATTCTGTCCAAATCATTCTAGATTTTATTTTTTTTAACCACTTTATTGAGGTATGATTGACATAGCAAAAGTTGTACATATTTAATGGAAACAACTTGAAGAGTTTGAAGATAGTACACACTCGATGAAATCAACCTCACCGTCTATGCCATAAACATCAATCACCTCCGAAAGTTTCCTCCCACCCTCCTTTTTAATCTCCACTAGTAGGAAAGATACAAGCATGTCAGTCTAATGCTAACTGCTTTCAATAAAGGCATAAATGTGTTTTCTGAAGAAACAATTGAAGTCAATTCCACAAGGCAGTGATTTAGACTGAGTATTATGATCTGGTGAGTTAAATGTTAATATGTACCTTTACATAAGGTACCTATGACCTTATGTAAATTGATGAAAATCTGGGTTTTTGTTTTGGATAGTTTGTCTAGATATATTAGAAGCCTCTCCTCAAATCTGAGTATTTGTTTCATATCGAATTCTGAGAAGTTTAATAATGTTCATAATCTTAGGATTTGAGTGTGTTAGATTTAGCACCTGGATTTGTAAGTCAAGCTTTCACTATGATTCTATTTTTATTCTATTTTCTCAACACATCTTTACCTAGAAATGTGTATGATATTCTGGATACCACATCTCAAGAGAAAATTTTTTTGTAATTTCACTAGTATTTCAGGGAACGGATGAACTTTTATTAAAAGCAAGGAAATCTTTCACTTGGAATGAGGAAAACTGAGAAAGTTCAAATTCAAAACAAAATTCCAAAATCCATGTTTGTATAATCAACCCCATTTAGTCTCCAAATGACCTAATTCTCCAAAGTTCATTTATTGAAACAATAAGTACAGTATGTGTCACTAAAGGAAATCGATTCAGTTCAGTTGCTCAGTTGTGTCCAACCCTTTGCAACCCCATGTACTGCAGCACACCAGGCTTCTCTGTCCATCACCAACTCCTGGAGTTTACTTAAATTCATGTCCATCAAGTCGGAGATGCCATCCAACCATCACATCCTCTCTTGTCCCCTTCTTCAACCTTCAATCTTCCCCAGCATCAGGGTGTTTTCCAATGAGTCAGTTCTTCGCATTAGGTGGCCAAAGTATTGGAGCTTCAACTTCAGCGTCAGTCCTTCCGATGAATATTTAGGGCTGATTTCCTTGAGGATTGACTGGTTTGATCTCCTAGCACTCCAAGAGACTTCAATAGTCTTCACCAAAACCACAGTTCAAAAGCATCAGTTCTTCGGTGCTCAGCTTTCTCTATAGTTCAACTCTCACATCCATACATGACTACCGGGAAAACCGGAGCTTTGACTAGACAGACCTTTGTTGCAAAGTAATGTCTCTGCTTTTTAATATGCCGTCTAGGTTGGTCATAGCTTTTCTTCCAAGGAGCGAGTGCCTTTTTAATTTCGTGGCTGCAGTCACCATCTGCAGTGATTTTGGAGCCCCCCAAAATAAAGTCTCACTGTCTCCATTGTTTCCCCTTCTATTTGCCATGAAATGATGGGACCAGATGCCATGATCTTAGTTTTCTGAATGTCGAGTTTTAACCCAACTTTTTCACTCTCCTCTTTCACTTTAGTCAAAGAAGCTCTTTAGTTCTTCACTTTCTGCCGTAAGGGTGGTGACATCTGCATATCTGAGATTATTGATATTTCTCCTGGCAGTCTTGATTCCAGCTTGTGATTCTTCCTCCCCAGCATTTAGTATGATCTATTCTGCATATAAGTTAAATAAGCAGGGTCACAATATGCAGCCTTGACATACTCCTTTCCCAATTTGGAAGCAGTCTGTTGTTCCATGTCCAGTTCTAACTGTTGCTTCTTGACCTGCATACAGATTTCTCAGGAGGCAGGTCAGATCGTCTGGTATTCTATCTCTTTAAGAATTTGCCACAATTTGTTGTGATCCACACAGTCAAAGGCTTTGACGTAGTCAATAAAGCAGAAGTAGATGTTTTTCTGGAAGTCTTGCTTTTTTGATGATCCAGTGGATGTTTGTAATTTGATCTCTGGTTCCTCTGCCTTTTCTAAATCCAGCTCGAACATCTGAAAGTTAACAGGTCACATACTGTTGAAGCCTGGCTTGCAGAAGCCTGGCTAGCATTACTTTGCTAGCGTGTGAGATGAGTGCAATTGTGCGGTAGTTTGAGCATTCTTTGGTGTTGCCTTTTTTTGGGATTGGAATGAAAACTGACCTCTTCCAGTTCTGTGGCCACCGCTGAGTTTTCCAAGTTTGCTGGCATGTTGAATGCAGCACTTTTACAGCATCATCATCATGTTTGAAATAGCTCAGTTGGAATTCCATCACCTCCACTAGCTTTGTTCATAGTGATGCTTCCTAAGGCTCACTTGACTTCTCATTCCAGGATGTCTGGCTCTAGGTGAGTGACCACACCATCGTGGTAATCTGGGTCATGAAGATCTTTCTTAGTTCTGTGTATTCTTGCCACCTGTTCTTAATATCTTCTGCTAGGTCCATACCATTTCTGTCCTTTATTGTGCCCATTTTTGCATGAAATGTTCCCTCGGTATCTCTTATTTTCTTGAAGAAATCTCTAGTCTATCCCATTTTATATCCTCCATTAAAAAGTTACAGACTTCATCATCCCTCAAAAACAATTTTTTTAAAAAAGATTGCCTCAAATTTCAGTAAATTCATAGATTAATATTCACGAACTGCATGGCACATGTGCTTTCATTCTTATCAAATTAAGAATTTTGAGCCAAAGAGGGACCACATGACACACAAAGTCCTTGTTTCCACCTCTCTGTATTCTATTTTGGGATTTTAAAATGTTACAAGTATGTAAATATCCAATAATTGTCAAATAAAAATCCTCCTCAAATACTGGGATTTTTTTTTTGATACTGGTTGCCCATTGGTTCTCTGGGATGCACTCAGATGGAGTTTAGTGCTGGGATGTTTATTAGGGGCACCCGTAATATCACCACTGGTGGAATCAGAAGGGATAGAGCAGAGGAAACAATGGAGCTGGAACACCGGCCAGGTGACCTTCGATGTCCCCATGGGGGCTCTGAAGAGAGGATGGCTCTTCAGGGTTGTCCTGACACGTCCAATGACCAGGCCTTTATACCTCCACCCGGATGGGTCATTGCACAGAGGCTGCCCCCAGAGGGGCTGGTGGTTTAAGGTTGCCCACTGGCAGCACTTCCAGCAGCTGGACAACGACTCCTTGAAGGGAAGTCAGGACAGCACGTCTCCATGTCCCCCCTCAGCATGTGTCACAGCTCCAGTGTTTGGTGATTAGGATGTACAGTCACAGAAAACTACTGATGACTTAACATTTAAGTCAAAATGATGACTTAGTGATTCTCCTCAATACCATATGGTCTAAAAAACAGAGAAGCTCCATGTAGGGGAGATACCCTCATTCTCTAGGGTTAGCCCAGTTGTCACCTCTTCTAGGAAGTCACCTTGAGATCAATCATCACCCTAGGTAACTCAGATTTCTATAATACCCTGAGCACCTCTCATTTGTTAAACTGAACCATGCTTGGCTAGAGTCCTGTTGTCACCATCTTGAGATACTAATTTTTTAATCAAGGGACTTTGTTCTGTTCCATTTTGCTCTGGGTCCTGTAAATTATGTAGCCTTCACTGACTATGAGAATTCATACGTGGTCTGTCTTCTCACTAAACCACATGAGAAAAAGACTTGGAACTGTGCCCTATTCATTTTTTTAATTACATCTTTCAGCTCCATGTCTGTCACATAGTGGGTGTGGTGCCTAGTAAATGTTTGCTGGATGAATAGATTACTGAGAATAAATCTCAACTTCATGATTTTGAAATTCTAAGGTAGCCTAGGATAACAGAGAAGCCCTGGCTTTGAAATCAGTCACACTGATCTGTCAGTTCTTTCTCTATTGCTCCCTAGCAGCGTGGGTGTCCAAAGAAGGTACTGTCCAGAGTAGAACACTTGAGAGTTAAAGGAAAGCAGTAACCAGCAAAGGTGCCAGGACAATAAACTGGCATCATCCTTGACAAAATGAGTTCTGGTGACTCATTTATATCCATATAGCCGTAGTTACATGCTTGGCTAAGTGTTTCAACCTCTTTGAATCTCACTTCCTTCATCTTGGAAATGAATACAGTTCCTGCCCTTGGACCACTGCTTTGGTTGGGATGATGGAGGGACCAAGAGCATCCGAAGACACAGAGTGGACTCATGACCTTGGTGATTCCTAGCCACCAAGAGAGGAGAGCAAGATGAGTGTGGATGAAGGAGGTTTGTAGACTGTAGAAGGTGTAATTGACGAGGTCCTCATCTGATGGCCTAAACCAGACTGTTCATCCTTCACGTGTAGTTAAAATGACACAAGCACACAGGCAGGAGCACAGGCTCGGGAGTCAGCCTTCCAGGGACAGATAGTGGCTCCTCTGGACCCTGACTGGCTTTGGATTCAAGTTCTGCTAGTATATTCGTGTGTTCTTAAGGTTCGGAACCCCACTGTGCCTCAGTTTCTTTGTAATGTTGAGATGGGAGTAGTATGTTTCTCAGAGGGTTATTGCCAAGATTAAATATGACGGTGACACTCTCAGTGTGGCCTGTGGGCTAATGTTAGTCCACAACCTGTTTGTAATCAGGTTAGAAGTAAGTACAGGAATTCTAAGAAAGCTGGACACTCACAACCATCTTCTATTGCTGTGACAGCCACACTTGGGATGGGTGGGATCTTGAACAGTCCAGAGACCAGCGTGTCACACTTGCAGGGGAGGTGCACATGGCTGAGCCGCACACCAGCCGTGCACACTGGGGTCATCGATTAGTTTGCAATGTAATGAAAATATAAATAAAATTGATTCTTGACCCCAGACAGTTGAGAAACTCTCTATCAACACTATTGTCTTTATTCATTGTTATCATGATATTTATGTTTAAAATTAGACCATATAAACTCAAAAGGCCCCACTATACATTAAAAATTCTTTTTTTAAGTTTTTGTTTTGTGTTGGCACATAAGGGACTCAGCAGTACACATACATGTATCCATTCTCCCCAAACCCCGCTCCCATCCAGCCTGCCACATAACACCGAGCAGCTCCATGTGCTATACAGTAGGTCCTTGTCGGTTATCCATTTTAAATATAGCAGGGTGTACATATCTAGCCCAAACTCCTTAACTATCCCTTCCCCCGATCCTTCCCCCACCCTGGCAATCAGTTCGTTTTCTAAGTCGGTGAGTCTCTGATTTGTAAGTTCGTTTGTATCATTTTTTTTTGGATTCCACATATAAGGGTCATATGATATTTCTCCTTCTCTGTCTGACTTACTTCACTCAATGTGACAATCTCTAGGTCATCCATGTTGCACATTAGCAATATTTTTAACAGCATTAAAAAGTTAAATTCCTGCTCAACATTAGCTTTTTTCTTAAGTGTGTTTGTTGGGTGTGTTTGTACCCACTCTATTCGTAAATGAGTAGCGTGCTCCTGATGAAGACAGTACTTGGAAACACAGCAGTCCCCTTTAAAAGCCTTTCAGAGAATACAGGACTTCATGTGTAAGCTGTTGATTTTTCTTTAAAAACAGAAAGAATATGGATTAAAAAGCTCCTGCTTTTTAAATCTAATGTTCTAAAGGAAATTCACCTCACTTTTCTTTCAAAAAACTGAAACAGCAGTCTGTGTTGAAAAATCTGAGAGAAATATATATTTATTTGAATTCAGAACTGAAAATAGAACATTAATAGAAGAAATAACATGCCCCAGCCCTGTAAGACCTCCATCTATACCCTGGGCCCATCTAACTCGCCTCAGGGTTCAACACTGGAATTTGTATGATTTTTCAAGAAGCAAGATCAAGACTTAGATACACCAAGAATGCTTTATGGAAAGCTTACTTTGGACAGTTCTGACTAAATTTACTCTTTCACTCAGCAACTAAATTCATGCTCCTAAAACTAGCCAACTTACAATTATCCATCCCAACAGGTAGAAGCTTTGAGTATTCCAAAACAGTGTTTGATCCAAAAGCTATTTAATTTTGGAGTACATTATGTAAAAAAACATTTTTTTAATTAAATTTTGCAGACTACCTAAACAAAAATGAATACGTCTCTGAGATAAAGTTTATATCATGTTAGAAGTGTTGTAAGTAAGAAAGAAACAGTCGACAGAGGATTGAGAATTTTAAAACTTTACATTTTATGGCAACGAATTTTTTTTTTGGCATGCAGAATCCTAGTTCCCCAACTAGGAATAGAACCTATGCCCCCTGTGGTAGAATTTCAGAGTCTTGACAACTGGACCACCAGGGAATTCCCTAACACAATGATTTTTTTTTTTAATGCAAGAGTTTATAATACTTTTACTAAAATATAAGATAGATAGAGAGATAGAAAAATGTGAATGGAAAGGTCTTTTTTTCAGTAGAATGCCAACTAACAAATGTAGAAAAGTGTTTAACAGATAAAGTACCATATAGCAGTCATTGCTGTCATAAGTAATTCTGATAAAATTCAGCAGCTGGCTGATAAATGAATACAGAGTGATGTTTGAGGGATGGAAGAGACAGGGAATTTTCATAGACTGATTTCCCAGAGTAGTTAATAAAAGAGTCATTATATCATTAAAGTGGAAAAGTCGGGCAGACAGCACCCTAACCAAGTAACCAGAGTTAATTTCATCAGTAAGGGACCAACAGACAGCCTTGACTCTTGATATGTAAAGTAATGACAACAGAATCATTGCTATGGTATTCCTACACCCATCTCCAATATATATAAAAAACAAAGCCTAAATTAAATAAGGGTTCAGTTCAGTTCAGTTCAGTCACTCAGTCATGTCTGACTCTTTGCAACCCCCGAACCACAGCATGCCAGGCCTCCCTGTCCATCACCAACTCCTGGAGTTCACCCAAACCCATGTCCATTGAGTCGGTGATGCCATCCAACCATCTCATCGTTCCCTTCTCCTGCCCTCAATCTTTCCCAGCATCAGGGTCTTTTCAAATGAGTCAGCCCTTCGCATCAGGTGACCAAAGTACTGGAGTTTCAGCTTCAACATCAGTCCTTCTAATGAATACCCAGGACTGATCTCCTTTAGGATGGACTAGTTGAATCTTCTTGTAGTCCAAGGGACTCTCAAGAGTCTTCTCCAGCACCACAGTTCAAAATCATCAATTCTTTAGCACTCAGCTTTCTTTATAGTCCAGCTCTCAAATCCATACATGACTACTGGAAAAACCATAGCTTTGACTAGATGGACCTTTGTTGACAAAGTAATGTCTCTGCTTTTGAATATGCTGTCTAGGTTGGTCATAACTTTCCTTCTAAGGAGTAAGCGTCTTTTAATTTCATGGCTGCAGTCACCATCTGCAGTGATTTTAGAGCTCCCCAAAATAAAGTCTGACACTGTATCCACTGTTTCCTCATCTATCTGCCATGAAGTGATGGGACCAGAGGCCATGATCTTAGTTTTCTGAATGTTGAGCTTTAAGCCAGCTTTTTCACTCTGCTCTTTCACATTCGTCAAGAGGCTCTTTAGTTCTTCATTTTCTGCCATAAGGGTGGTGTTATCTGCATATCTGAGGTTATTGATATTTTTCCCGCCAATCTTGACTCCAGCTTGTGCTTTATCCAGCCCAGCATTTCTCATGATGTACTCTGCATATAAGTTTAATAAGCAGGGTGACAATATACAGCCTTGACACACTCCTTTTCCTATTTGGAACCAGTCTGTTGTTCCATGTCCAGTTCTAACTGTTGCTTCCTGACCTGCATACAGATTTCTCAAGAGGAAGGTCAGGTGGTCTGGTATTCCCATCTCTTTCAGAATTTTCCACAGTTGATTATGATCCACACAGTCAAAGGCTTTGGCATAGTCAATAAAGTAGAAATAGATGTTTTTCTGGAACTCTCTTGCTTTTTTGATGATCTAGCAGATGTTGACAATTTGATCTCTGGTTCCTCTGCCCTTTCTAAAACCAGCTTGAACATCTGGAAGTTCATGGTTCACATATTGCTTTTTGAGCACTAATTTACTAGCATGTGAGATGAGTGCAATTGTGCAGTAGTTTGAGTATTCTTTGGCATTGCCTTTCTTTGGGATTGGAATGAAAACTGACCTTTTCCAGTCCTGTGGCCACTGCTGAGTTTTCCAAATTTGCTGGCATATTGAGTGCAGCACTTTCACAGCATCATCTTTTAGGATTTGAACTAGCTCAACTGGAATTCGATCACCTCCACTAGCTTTGTTCATAGTGATGCTTCCTAAGGCTCACTTGACTTCTCATTCCAGGGTGTCTGGCTCTAGGTGAGTGATCACACCATCATGATTATCTTGGTCGTGAAGATCTTTTTTGTACAGTTCTTCTGTGTTTTATGTATGAATAATATCTTATCCACCTTCACATAAGCTCCTGGCTTCAATAGCCCCACACTATCAGGACATGCTTAGGACAGATAATCATTCATTTCTAAAACTTTGAAAACTTATTTAATAAATAGATACCTATCACTGTGAAAGAGTTAAGAAAACCCAGTGATACACACAAACAACTTTGTCATTGCAGCTCCGGAACAGCCACATAATGGGCCTATACGATCTAGTTTTCACTGATAATTTTGGCTTCCAAATAACACAATGGGTCTAGATATGCTGACACATGTCTCTTGGGGAGGCACCTAAGATCAGTCATCGGGCAACAAGAAAAGTTAGGCAAATTTCCTTGAAAAAGTTGGTGGTTTTCCATATTGTATGAATTTTCCAGCTTCTGATTTACATGTGTAGGGGTAAAAATGCAGATGACAATTGGGAACCTGAGACAATTACTTCTTTGGGTGGAATTGGACTTTCAGGTGTTTCTACAGCAGCTGGGTGCCAAGGTGAGAACTGGCAGGTAAACTGTATCAACAAGCCAGCCCAGCCCTGATGTCTATGGCTGGACCTCAATATAGCCAATCCACAAAGGAGAACTAGCTACTTGTAAACGGCTGTTTGTCCTCTTTCTTACTTTCTCACTTTAGTTTCCTCTCCTTCTAATTGGAACAGGACTCCTGACTATTAGTCTTTTGGATGGAGGCAGTAGAGTCTTTTTGAGAACAAGTTCTATGTCGGAGTCAGCAATAATTATCCCTACCTGATAAAGATATCACTATGTTGATTTCATCAGAGCCAGGAGCCTCTCTTCAAGGCTAGTTTTTGAGGAGATAGACCAAGTAGCTGACCAAGCATTGCGATTTATGGAGCCCTGGGCAAGACCTTCTATACAAACTATGGTTTCCACTGATGCTTAAAGGGTTATCATTGTTGATTCATTCAGGTGGATACCTTTCCTTGAGGTTCTTTTAGAACTGAGATCCCGTAGTCTCATGAAAGTATAAATCATTAAGTCTTTGACACTTTAACTCAAGTGAATTTGCCATATCGCTTTCTCTCTAATAGAAGCAGCAGTGGACACCACCCATAGTTTGTAAGGGTGGGTGTTTGTGATCTACCTGGAAGGGAAGAATGCATCCTCATTAAGTATGACAGGAAACTTGACCAGTAAAGATATTTTAACAACCAGGTTGCCCAATAATATCAAATCACAATAAAGAAATTGTCAATACCCTGGATAACACATAGGCAATTGAATTCAGCTTCATTTTGGGCATCCAGATAGAAAATTTTGAGCACCACCCACCCTTTGTGCATGCATGCGTGTGTGCTAAGTCACTTCAGTTGTGTCAAACTCTTTGCCACCCTATGGACTGTAGCCTTCCAGGCTCCTCTGTCCGTGGGATTCTCCAGGCAAGAATACTGGAGTGGGTTGCCATGCTCTCCTCCAGGTAATCTTCCTGACGTAGGGCTCAAACCTGAGTCTCTTATGTCTCCTGCATTGGGAGATGGGTTCTTTACCACTACTACCACATGAGAAGCCCTTCATGATTAAATAGCCCCTGCCTATTTAATCAAACTATCACTCAAATTTGCCCTGGGGCAGAATTGGTTGAAGGATCTTGAAGGCTTTGGCTTGGAGTTCATCATTCTGAGAAGAAGGAAGTTGAAGAACCAGACCTGCTTAGTACGCAGAGGGCTCGCTGGCTTAGGTGCCAAAGGAGTTACTGAGGGCAGCTGGGTCTCACTCATCAGAGCCTGGCTAAATATGGCATCTGGGCCATAGAAGAATAACCAGTGTTGGTGGGGAAAATGAATGGCTTTCATACTGTTAGTTGAACAAGCTGATGCTCGTTTCAGGCAAACAAATGTCACCTACATCTCAATAACAAAAAATTCAGATGTTGTTTAAACTTTTAGAAAACTGAATGGAGACAATGTATTTTTTATGGGCCAAGTGTGCTATGTTATACCAACACTTTTTCTGTTTGTTTGGGTTTTGAAGTTTCTATTGCCGGTAGGGCTTGCTCCTGATATTTTCTGGACCAGAACAGAAGCACAAATGGAGGCCCACGTATTACATGTCTAAATAGGTAGAACTATAAATCACCCTAACAGAGTGTTCAATAATGTGTTATCCTCCCACCTTGATAATCCTTCCCAATTACCTGGTAGGCTATATTCGAATTGGCTTGATTCAAATTTAGAATTCTTGAATTCTCAGAGTTCTTGCAGAAACGTGGAGGTGTGGGGCAAGCAGGCCCATGCCCACAGCCCACACCTAAAACAGCCTCACTCACAGTGCTAGAGACACCCCAGATGGTACAGGCAAGTTCTGTCCACCCCTCCCTACCCTGAACAATGGGCCCTTCCAGGCCCAGGACTACTCACACCTGTGGTGTTGCATGGTGCTATCAACCTTGAGAGGATGGAACAGGCCCATGCATGTTCTCGATGTGGGCTGGAGTCATTTGGGCCGGCCATTCTGGGATCCTGGATACCCTGAGTATCTACATTAGTCCTTCTGGATCTTTAAGGTGCCAGTAATCTCCCTGGGGATCTTGTGAGGCTTCAGACTCTTGTTAATGTGCTATGGTCAGAGGGCAGGCCGGGGAGCCTGCATGTCTCACCAGCGTCCAGGTAATGCTGGTGCTGCTGGCCTGTGGACCACACTCTTGTCAAGCGAGCATCTGGAGGAGAGGGCTCTGGACACATGTGTCCTCTTGGTTCCCAGAAGTTTCACCCCATGTATGGGGAGGGGATGTCAGAGAAGGGGTTAGACTGGCGTCCTCTAAAGTGTGAGGCTCAGGGCAGAGGCCTCTTGCCCTGCTCTAAGGGCAGTCTGGTTCCTTCTTTGCCCACATCCATGGTCTCTGTTCCCACACTGCAGGCACTGGTCCTCCCCTACCAGCTCTGCCACCGCAGCCCTTTGATCTCCCACCCACTCTTCCCAAGTCAAGTTTCTTTTGGCTCCTTTTTCTGCGGTGTTCCCACTCCCTCCCCTGATTTTCTCTTATGCCAGGAAACAAATGTAAAAATAACATTTCAAAAATATTGAAAATTAATGCTGATGAAATCATGGTTTTGTTTTATTGGGATGTAAGCAGGCAGTAACAACAACCAGAGAGTCAACCTCTCCAGCGCCTGGCTGTTTTCCTGAACAGAATCCTACTGCTCACCCATTACCTGAAATCGGGATTTCCAAACACAAATGTTTGCTGGATCAGAGCAGACTGGACTTTTCTCCGGTATTTTTATTTTGACAAGGCTAAGACATCTGCTATCTTGCCATCTAATGGAATCAAATAGGCTGCTAAAAATAACCCCTGCAAGTTTCTATTACAAACAGGGAAACACCTCTCCTGCCCCTTGCCTGTTACCCTGTTGATGAAGCTTAATCCTTCGACTTGTATTCAAGTATTTGCACTGGTTTTGGGTTCTTTTCTTTTTTCCAAGGCTGTTTTTCACTATTGATCTGAGTTATTTGAACAGGTGGCTTTGCACCACCTACGCTAATGGCAGGCTTTTGTCTGCTTTGAGACTGCACAGGGAGGCGTTTAAGGCAGAAACGTTTCTTTCTTGCTAAACTATTCACACCTGTCCTGATAACCACCTGTGGGGAACTAAGACACCATTCTGGAGAGGTCTTCCCCGAAGTGGACACACGCTCAGCCAGGCAGAGGCCCCGAGGACGGCGGGCAGGCAGGAGTCCACCTTCTCTCTCCTCCAGCTCATGTGACAAGCAGCTCAGGCGCTGAGTCCTGTGTCCCGGGGCTGGATGCACTCCCAGCCCCACTCTGTCCGGAAGCAAGTGGACATTAGGGACCCCTGAGGGGCGAGTTTGGGGGTCCTCGCTGGATCTGGTCGGTGGCCCGGTGCAGGTGGGCGCACGAAGCCTCCGGGGGCCACAGCAGACCACGGCCGCCGCCCTGGGCCCGGTTCTCCGATTCCTTCGTCCGGGGCGCTTAGGGAGGGAGCCTGGGGCGCGGGCCGGAGCTGCGCTTGTGCGTTTGGCGGGCGATCACAGGCTGGCGCCCCGGACGCTGCGCGCGCTCCCTGGCCGCACATCACAGGCGCCGGGAGCCCGCCTGCTGCCTGGAACGCGATCAGAGGCCGGGCCTCCGGGCCCCGCAGGCGGGGCGGGGCGCGCACGGGCCGCAGGGGACGGCGATCGCGGGCGGGTTCCCACGGGGACGTCCGGGGCTGAGCGAGGGCTTCTCCCGGCTTCCCGCAGGGTGTCCTCCTGGTGGGAAGGCGGCGTGGGGAAGGGAGGTGAGTCCTCGGCTCTCCGGAGAAAGGGAGGCCGGGGCTTACTGGCCCCAGGAGGGGCCGTGTTGTAGACGCTGCATAGGTACTAACCGAGTGATAGGTTTTTCTAGAACATTGGTTTTGGAGGGGGATATGGGCGCGAGGAGGGGGGGGGGGCGTCTACACTATTAGTTACCCGGTCAAAAGAAAAGAAAGAATAAAATGCACATGGAATAGACAATGCCGGCTTGGATGTAGTTTAAAGGGAGCTGGTTCTACCCACAAAGGTGCCCGTGATGATGCCCAGTGGTTCTCACCTGGAGCCACTCCTTACCTGCGCGCTGTAGGTGGGCTCCCGAGCTGCCTCCCCTTGTGTTACCCACAGGCACCACTCAGGGCAGCGGTGTGTGTGTGTGTGTGTGGTGCATATGGCGCGTGCACGTGAGTGTGCCTATGTAGACACACTCACAAAAACACACACACAATTACAGGTAATCTTCTGAGTGGCAAGGAAGCGGGACTGCCTAGCGCTCTTCACCTCTATAGATGGCCCTGTACCTACCAGGACAATCCAGCGCCTTATCATCTCTAGGGGAGGCGGAGGTCAACTGGCAGCTCTTGTGGGAATATAAGGGTTCCCATCCAGTGGACCACCCATAAGAGGACCCTCATCCTCTGACCATAGTGACTGTTTCAGAGACTAGCAGTGGCCTGAGGCCTGAACCAATCAGCATATGTTGAGGTGAGTGGCAGGGAGGGCATATAGGAAACCAGGAAGAATGAAAGCAAAACCACAGGTGTATGAGATGCACTGTCTGTAAGAAATATGAGACATTCTGAACCCAGAAACACAGTGTACTCTGTTGAAGGAGGTAGTGATGCAGATGGAAGACAGGTTTAAGAGTGTCTTATTAAGAGTCCTAACTGGCACTGCGCAAGAATTTCTCTGACAGGGGGGAAATTTGGGGTGTCACTATGGAAAAGGGACTGAAATAGAGAAGAACATCGGAAGCTGATTAAGAGGTGGATGTAGCAGCTAGGGAAGAAACTCTGTAGGTATGGAGAGCTCCAAGACATTCTAGAAACTGAGAGGCCTTCCATGTCACTTGGACAAATGTGGTCTTGGGATAGAATTCATTTTACTTATCTTCTTCACAGTGGCTGAAAATGTATTCCAGAGTGAAGCGACAGAAAGGAAGGAGGTTTCTAAACTTTTCTTAAACCACTGGATAATGAAAAATTATACCATATTGAGGGGTATAATGGTGGCTCACATGGTAAAGAATCTGCCTGCAATGCAGGAGACCCTGGTTCAATCCCTGGGTGGAGGACATCCCCTGGAGGAGGGCATGGCAACCCACTCCAGTATTCTTGCCTGGAGAATCCCCATGGACAGAGGAGCCTGGCGGGCTACAGTCCATGGGGTTTCAAAGAGTTGGACATGACTGAGTGACTAAGCACATACCATATGGAAAGAATATTATCAGGAATCAAAGGTTTCTCAGATTAAACACATGAAATTATCAAAATTTGATTGATATGCTGGTTTAAAAGTGGGTCTATTGAGGTATGCTGTGCTGTGCTAAGCCGCTTCAGTTGTGTCCGACTCTGTGCAACCCTATGGACTACAGCCTTCCAGGCTCCTCTCTGTGTGGGACTCTTCAGGCCAGAATCCTGGAGTGGGTTGCCACACCCTCCTCCAGGGGATCTTCCCAACCCAGCAGATTCTTTACTGTTGAGCCACCAGGGAAGCCCTTATTGAGGTATACTTTATGAAAAAGGGCTTCCCTGGTGGCTCAGCTGATAGAGACTCCGCCAGCAATGAGGGAGACCTGGGTTTGATCCCTGGGTTGGGAAGATCCCCTGGCGAAGGGAAAGGCTACCCACTCCAGTATTCTGGCTTGGGGAGCTCCACAGACTGTATGGTGTCGCAAGGAGTCGAACACGACTGAGTGACTTTCACTTTCACTTTCTTTTATGAAAAAGAAAATTTATCAATGTTAAGTGTGCAGTTTGATGAGTTTTAAAGTGTATACAGTCACATGTGCTGTGTGCTGTGCTTAATCACTCAGTCGTGTCCGACTCTTTGTGACCCCATGGACTGTAGCCCGCCAAGCTCCTCTGTCCATGGGGATTCTCCAGGTAAGAATACTGCTGTGGGTTGCCATGTCCTCCTTCAGGGGATCTTCCTAACCCAGGGATTGAACCCAGGTCTCCCACGTTGCAGGCAGATTCTTTACCATCTGAGCCACAAGGGAAGCCCAAGAATACTCGAATGGGTAGTCTATCTCTTCTCCAGGGGATCTTCCTGACCCAGGAATTGAACCAGGGTCTCCTGCATTGCAGGTGGATTCTTTACCAGCTAAGCTCCAAGGGAAGCCCATATACTCACATAACCAATATATGTAACATTTCCATCACCCCACAATTCCCTCATATCCCTTTGAAGTCAGTCTCCTTGCACCTCGAGCCCTTGGCCACCACTGATAAGGTTTCTGTCTCCGTGGTATTTCCTTTCTGGTATATCATACACATGAAATCATACTGTTTGTAGTTTTTTGAATCTGGCTTCTTTCACTTAGCAAAGTGTTGTTGAAGTGCATCTATGCTGTTGCATTTATCAGCAGGTAGTTCTTTGTTATGCCCATGTGATATTGCACTGTATGGATGTATCACAATTTGTTTTTCCATTCACCCACTGATAGACATTTGGATTGTGTAAGGGGCTAAAAATACATCTGTATTCTAATCCTTTGATACTGTAAATATTAATGTGGCAAAAGATGTGATTAAGTAAGATTCTCCAGAAGAGTAATTCATCTGGGATTATCCAGGTGGATCCTAAGTGCCATCACACGTATCCTTGTAAGAGAGACTCAGAGACTTTAGAGATAGACAAATGGAGAAGAGGTGACATGATGGTAGAGCAGAGAGAGATGCAGCCAGGAGCCAAGGAAAGCCAACAGCCACTGGAAGATGGAAGAGGAAGGATCCTTTGCTAGAGCCTGCAGAGGGGATGTAATTCTGCTTGCACCCTGAATCTGGACTTCAGGGCTCTGGAACTGTAAGAGAATAAATTTCTTCTGTGCTAAGAAATGAATGAGAATTACGTATTCCTCACATCCTCAGCAACACTTGGTATTGTCGGTCTTTTTAGTTTTAGCCATTCTAGTGGGTGTGTCATGGTATCTCATTTGGTTTTAATTTCATATCCTTAATGACTAGGAATGTTCAACATCTTTTTATCTGTTCATTTGCCATGCATATTTTCTTTCAGTGAGATAGTTTTTCAAATATTTTGCTCAATTTTTAATGAATTGTCTCTCATTATAGATAACTTAGATACTTTTAACATATACTATGGCTTTCCTGGTGGCTCAGAAGGTAAAGAATCTGCCTGCAATATGGGAGTCCTGGGTTCGATCCCTGGGTTGGGAAGATCCCCTGGAGAAGGGAATGGCTGGCCCATTCCAATACTCTGGCCTGGAGAATTCCATGGACAGAGAAGCCTGGCAGGCTACAGTTCATGGGGTCACAAAGAGTCGGACACGACTGAGCGACTTTCACTTCACTTTACTTCACATGTACTATAACTTATACAAATACAATTTTATTTTATTGAGAACAAGATCCCCAGGTATCAAACCCATGTTTCTTACATCCCCTGCACTGGCAGACAGGTTCTTTATCACTAGTGCTACCTGGAAAGCCTGTATAAAGAACAAAACATCCTTCAGTTTATACTTTGCATTATAACTCAACATACTGAATACATCTTTAACAAACTCTATTTTATATCTTTCCCTTTATCAAGTATTAACATTTGGAACAATAGGGCTGAGTCAGACTTCATATCGGGTGCAACATCAACTCTCTTCATCTGTTCTGTTTTTGTTGGAGCACAGAGGGTGTTGTGGCAAAGGGGTGAAGAACACAAACGGCATGTTTTGCAATATTTGGGCATCTTTGCAATGAGCTGCTCCAAAAATCATTAATGATTTCATCTTGGATAGCTCTCCTTCCAGTTTTTCAGGATCTGAAGGCTGAAATTATTCATCTTCATTCTGAATTGTTCAACTTTTTGTTTGTTCAGAGCTACAAGATTGACTTTTTGTTTAAAACTGCCATCTTTTTTGCCAGTCCAGGTTCCATGCATGAGACAGTGTGCTCAGGGCCAGTGCACTGGGATGACCCTGAGGGATGGGATGGGGAGGGAGGTGGGAGAGGGGTTCAGAACACCCATGGCTGATTCATGTCAATGTGTGGCAAAAACCACTACAATATTGTAATTAGCCTCCAATTAAAATAAATTAATTAATTTTTAAAAACTGCCATCTTTCAGGTTCATCCATGAGAGAAGTAGAATAGAATGTTGTAGAATAGAATTATTCAAGTAGAATAAATGTTGTAATATACAAGGAACATTGATACTCTCAGAAATGTGTGCTGAGGTTATAGGACTAATGACAGGCTGGTGACTGTTGAGTAGACATCATGCTGCTTACTTGTCCATAGGCATTGTACATGAACGCTCCAGGTGCCCTTCTTCCTGGTCTCCCTGGTCTTCACTTTCACTTTCCCTTTCCCCTTTCTCTAGTAAGTAGCATTTAGCTGCAAATTTATCAACATCTAGAATAATCTGATTTGGCTATTTGGTTGTACACTGTGTATTACTTCAACTAGCGTGGAAAAGAATAAATGGCCATGAAATATGGTGAAGTGTTTCTAGTGGTGAGCAAACTATGGGGAGGAGTTTACATGCTGCTTTAAAGGAAAAAATTTTAAATGAGAAGCAACGTGGCAGAGTCGAGAATGAGCTGTGATCTTGATTAAAACTATTTTCAGCAAGGACATACCTGTTTTTGGTTTTCTTTGGTAGCACTGTGGGGCATGTGGGATCTTAGTTCCCTGGGCAGTGAAAATACTGGAGTCTTAACCTCTGAACCACCAGGGAATTCCCTAGACACCCCTGTTTTGTACTGCAGTTGTTTGAAAACTGGTCATGGTAATAGAACCGGGCTCCTTGGTGATACGGCTAATTCTCTGGTCGGGACATAGTATATACAGGATGAGCCTGGAGTGTCTTGAAGTAACTGAAAGAAAGGCAGTACACAGAAAGAAAACAAGGGGGCCGCAGAGATGGACACATGAACCAACCTGAAAGATCTCTCAGTGGCCAAACCTGCAACAATTTGAATGACAAAATCAATGTTGGCTTATATCTTAAGGATAAAGTACAAAATAAAAGTCCATGGGTCCATAGTGAATGAAATGAATGGCTGAATAAAAAGTAAGGGAGGAAGAGAGAAATATACTACAGAAGAATTCAGAATTGTTTGTGTAGATATCCCCCCTAAAGGAGATGGAGCTTAACTCCCACTCCTTGAGTATGGGCTGTGCCTAGTGACCTCCTTCCAAAGAGATTATGGAAAGGAGAGTGGAGAAAAAAGTGGGAAACACCACTTCTGCCACGTGATCAAGATGAGCGTTATCAGTGGTAAGTCATGTTTCTGGCGTATACTCTACCTGATGTGATGACAATGGCCCTTCACCTCTGTGGCCTTCGTCCCCAACACATACAATCCCAGTATCACCAAAACATCAGATAAACTAACATTGAAGAACATTATATAAACTACCTGACCAGTACATCTCGAAGTGGTCAAAGTCATCAAAAACAAGTGAAGCTTGAGAAACTGTTGGAGGCCAAAGAAACCTGGGGAAACATGACTTCTAAATGTAACGTGGTATCCTGGATGGGTCCTGGAACAGAAAAGGGGAGTTGGGGGGAAAAAACAGTGAAATTCAAATGAAGTATGGAGTTTACTTAATTGTAATGGACTCATGTCGGTTCCTTACTTGTAACTAGTGTATACCATAGTAAGGCAAGAGGTTAACAACAGGGAAAACTAAATCTGTGAAATTTTTTCTATACATCTAAAACTATTCAAAAATAAGTGTTTTATTTAAAAAGCAAAAAATATAAAACAACTGGTCATGAAAATGGATATGTTTATTATAGAGCCTGAAGTTATAAAAAACTATACCTATCATGGCAGTGGCGCCCCACTCCAGTACTCTTGCCTGGAAAATCCCATGGACAGAGGAGCCTGGTGGGCTGCAGTCCATGGGGTCGCTAAGAGTCAGACATGACTGAGCGACTTCACTTTCACTTTTCACTTTCATGCATTGGAGAAGGAAATGGCACCCCACTCCAGCGTTCTTGCCTGGAGAACCCCAGGGACGGGGGAGCCTGGTGGGCTGCTGTCTGTGGGGTCACACAGAGTCAGACACAACTGAAGCAACTTAGCAGCAGCAGCAGCAGCATACCTACCATGAATAAAATGAAGTGGTGGTCAATTAAATTTTAGCATAGATTAGATCTAAAATAAAGATTATTTTATTATCTTGTTATTAAAAGCTCTGTTGTTTAAAAAACAGTGAGATTGTTTATTTTTCTTTCACAGAAATTAGTTAAATTTATCAATAAATATTTGCTAATTTTCACCAATATACATTACCCAATTTCTGGGCCTATCATTGTTAGCAGTCTCACTCCATTACCCGGACTTTATTTCCCTTCTTATAAGGAATTTTACTTACATTCTTTTATTGAGGTTAGAGGGATAGAGTTATGAACTGAATGTTTGTGTCCCCCTCAAAATTCATATCTTGATGCCCCAACCCCAATTTTGGGGGGCCCTTTGGGAAGTGATTAGAGCATGAGGGTGGGGTCCTCAAGTTGAGATTAGCACCCTTACAAGAAGAGATACCAGAGATTGCCTATCACCTCCCTCCCCTTCCCCTTCTTCCTTCCCTCTATTCCTTCTTTTTCCTTGGCTCTCCCAACACCTGCCTTCAGAGGACACAGCAAGAAGACAGTCATCTGACTTACTGTGTTCAGTGTGATAATCTCTAAGTCCATCCATGTTTCTGCAAATGGCATTACTTCACATTTTGTTCTTTATTCACACTCCATCAATGCACTAACAGTGTGCTGTTTATAGAGACAGTAAAATCCCCTTAAGCAAAGGTCACATTTTATGAATATTCATTGCTCCCTGGAAGCAATGTGTTTCCTCAGATTAAGTGCTCAGTAGACATTAGCTAGCACTTTTTGACAAAGTGGAAAGATACACATAGTTCGTGATCAATTATGAATGTAACTGGGCTTCCCTGGTGGCTCAGACAGTAAAGAGTCTGCCTACAATGCAGGAGATCCTGGTTCTATCCCTGGGTCGGGAAGATCCGCTGGAGAAGGAAATGCCTCCCGCTCCAGTATTCTTTCCTCGAAAATTGCATGGACTATAGCCTGCCAGGCTCCTCAGTTACACTCCTCATGAGTTATACTCGTCATGAGTGTAACTATGCTAATTTGCCCAGCTGATCAGTGATGCTCAACGCTATGACGTCTGATGCCCTGAGAGTCACTTAAACCCTCCCCAGAAATTGATTGAGTCATCAGTTTGGCCCCCAAATCACTGATCTCTGAAATGGTAGTTTCCCTTGCTTTTGGCCTTCATAACAAAATCAGATCGAGTATGTGGCATTTCCATCAGTTCATCAATGGCCCAAACAATCCAAATCAGCCGACTGTGGGAACTGCACTTATTATGATGACAGCGGGGAAAATTAGTATGTGTCAACTTTTTTTCAAGACCACGCCCTCCACCCACTGGGCATTTGAGGACAGAGTTATAGTGCAGATTCTCTTGGCAAGCCTTTGTTCAAACTTTCTAGAGCTCATTTTCCTAACCATTCAGGCAGATGAGGACTCAGCACATTCAGAGGGGAAATTTTAAGAAATTTTCCTTCTGAGTCCTTTCTGGAAAACATGAAGTTATGCAATTCTTTCAGAAAATAGTTCCCTAGGGAGCCATTGTTTTTGAGAACCTGCTCAAATTCCCTGGAACTGCACTAGAGGATAAGTTTGTATGAAATCATGCAGGACCCCTCAGCCCATTTTTCTGTGCATCTTGCCAGAGAACAGATCCATGACATGTTCTTAACTTGGGGACTTTTTATATTCCATGGAAGGGCCCTCTCAGAGACCCTTTCTTCCACTTGTTGTTGTTCAATTGCTAAGTTACGTATGACTCTTTGCGACCCCATGGACTACAGCATTCCAGGTTTCCCTATCCTCACTATCTCCTGGAGTTTGCTCAGATTCGTGTCCATTGAGTCAGGGATGCTATCTAACTATCTCGTCCTCTGCTGCCCCCTTCTCTTTTTGCCTTCAATCTTTCCCAACATCAGGGTCTTTTCCAATGAGTCGATTCTTCGCATCAGGTGGCCAAAGTATTGTAGCTTCAGCTTCAGCATCAGTCCTTCTAATGAATATTCAGTGCTTATTTCCTTTAGGATTGACTGATTTGATCTCCTTGCAGTCCAAGGGACTCAAGAGTCTTCTCCAGCACCACAGTTCAAAAGCATCAGTTCTTCAGTGCTCTGCTTTCTTTATGGTTCAGCTCTCACATCTGTACATGACTACTGGAAAAACCACAGCTTTGACTGTATGGACATTTGTCAGCAAAGTGATGTCTCTGTTTTTTAACACACTGTCTTGGTTTGTCATATGTTTGTCAAATGTTTCTTCCATTTGGCAAGACCTAAATGCAGGCATTTGATTATGACTTATTATCAGCAAAACAGACGTCAATGTGGAAGAAACTCAGAGATTACTTGACAACCACACCAAATTTCTCTTTCTGTGTCTTCCTAAAGAGTGTAGATTACACAGGAAAAAAAAGTAAATCCAAGAACAGGCTTGAGTAGCCTCTAGTTCCCTATGGAAAATACGCAAACAGACTCTAGTATAATACAAAAGAGCAAAACAATTAACGTTGTACACAGTAAGTTTTTCACAGAAAACCTGAAAACTGGAAATTTCTCAGCCAAATTGTAGCAGGAGGGAGAAATTGTAGTGAAACATCAAGCACCACAAAGCCCGAAAGACTCATATTCAAAAGCGCATGGTTTGTGGGAAAGGCAAATACAGAGTGGTGAATAAGATATTCTGAGTGAACACTTGAAGTATATCAGCATGTGTATCTAAATTCCTTAATTACTGTGTTCAAAGGAGCAAATATTAAGGTGCCATAACTGTCTCCCAAATATTTACTTTAGGGATAAATCTTTCCATGCTTGCTTTTAATCCTTAGGCAGTTTTCAGAGAGAAAAAAAATCAGATGGAACCCATCCAGCCATGTCTAATTATGCGAAAGAAGGAAATAATACACTTTTCTCAATACAAAAAAAAAAATTACAATTGACTCCGCGTTCCTTTGATGAATATGATGTCTTTCATTTTGCCTCTGTGTGTGAAGTTTTTGGTGATGTATTTCTGATATGTAAATTTCTACAGATAAAGGTCCAGAAGATCTCTTTCTTCAGCAAGCTCCTGGGGGGGTGATTGACCAGAGAAGGTGGACAGAGCTGTAGAATAAACTCATTCATTCATTCATCCATCCCTAATGCTGCTGCTGCTGCTAAGTCACTTCAGTCGTGTCTGACTCTGTGCGACCCTAGAGACGGCAGCCCACCAGGCTCCCCCGTCCTTGGGATTCTCTAGGCAAGAACACTGGAGTGGGTTGCCATTTCCTTCTCCAATGCATGAAGGTGAAAAGTGAAAGTGAAGTCGCTCAGTCGTGTCCGACTCTTAGCGACCCCATGGACTGAAGCCTCCCAGGCTCCTCTGTCCATGGGATTTTCCAGGCAAGAGTACTGGAGTGGGTTGCGATTGCCTTCTCCATCATCCCTATATAACACTTTAAATGGATGAGCACTTTAAGTAGTGACACTCGAAGTCACCTCTCCTGCAGTGTCCAGAGATTTGGTGGGTAAGTGTAAAATAGGACTTAGACTTTGACAAGGGAAGATCTTGAGGGTCATTGCGATCATTAAATTAACCTACTATAGAGGACTTCCCAGGAAAATGGAATACAGCAGGTAAGCCACAGGTTCAGTTGAGAATCCCAGGATTCCTCAATTCTATCTGTACAAAAGGATTACCTGAGAAGCTTTTTCAAAAGCTGGACACTCCCCCCACCGACTCCCACCTCACATCCCCCCCAAATCTGGCTCATAGTTTCAGGGGTGAACTGTGCTGAGTCACTTTTAAAAGCTCTCAGTGATTCATGCTGATGTATGGCAGAAATGAAACCAATGTTGTAAAGCAATTATCCTTCAGTTAAAAATAAATAAAAGCTCTCGGTGAATCTGATATGTCACCAGGGTTAAGAATCACCAACCCAAAACCAATTAGAACATTCAATAATGAAGCAACATTGGTAGATTTAAGTTTAGGAAATTACTCAGTAAACATGTTTCTGGTGATACTGTCAGTATTCTGGCGGTTTCAGAATCTCTGGGACAAGCAAAGGGTGACACAGGAGACAAGAAACGCTGTAGGATTCCGCCTGATTCTACCTCTCACTGGCACCTGCCTTTGACAAGATATTTCTTTGTATGTGTGTGTTTGTTTAATGTTTTTTTACATTGTTTTGCAACTCTCAGCACCATCCATCTCCTGAATGTTTCACTTTCCTAAACTGAAACTCTGCCCCCATTAAACACTAACTCCCCATCCCCTCTTCCCACCTCTCTGTCCCCCTGCCCCCAGGAGGGATCCATGTACTTTCTGACTATGTGGATTTGACTATTCTAGGTACCTCGTATAAGGGGAATCAAACAGTGTTTGTCTGCACCTAATGCATATCAGAATGCATATCAGAATGCATTTGTAATAAGGTTAACTTGATACATGTCCTACAAACAGATTGTGCCTTCTTTTTTTTACCGCCTGTACTATAGAGTAAGTTCCCATTAGTATTTTATACATGGTGGTGTATATATGTCAGTCCCAATCTCCCCACTTATCCCACCCTCTTTTCCCCCCTTGGTGTACGTACATTTGTTCTCCAGGTCTTTGCCTCCATTTTTGCTTTGCAAATAGGTTCGTCTGTCCAAGGTACTTCTTTACCCCAAACAGGAAAATACCTCATAAGGTTTTATGAGGAAATCATATGGTCAGCACAGTGTTTAGCACTGTGCCCCCTTCTTACCAAGTGTGGGACATTGAAAAAAGACCCTCCCCCCAAATGAATTCAAGGCACATTCCTGGAGTCTGTGAACATTATCTTGTCTGTAAAAAGAGTTTTTGCCATTCTGATTCAGGATCTTGAGATGGACAGATCATCATGGGTTATCCAGGTTAGCCTTAAATTGTAAGACAAGTGTCCTTATAAGAGAGACGACGGGGTCGGGGGGCACTGAGAGAGGACTCGCAGAGGAGAGGGTGCACGCAGAGGGCAGTGCACGTGCCGACAGAGGCCGGACTGGAGTGCTGTGGCTCCAAGCCCAGGAACCCCCCTCAGAGAGCTCACTCCCCCAGAGCCCACAGAACCCACCCTGCCGCACCTTTGTTTTGGACTCTGACCTCCTGAACTGCAAGAGAATATATTTCTGTCTTTTTAAGACCCCAAGTTGGCGGTAATTTTTTCCAGCAGCCCTAGCAAACGAACACAGCAAGAATTCAGTGAATGTGAACTTGTTTCACAGTCAGGATGGGATAGAAAGCTCTGGAAAGGAAGTGGTGAGGATCATTTCCAAGCAGAAGCAAAGCCTGTTGATGGTGGGTCTAAAGATGTTTCTGGAGCAGAACGAAGACTCAAACACAGAGAACAAACCATGCAGAGAGGAGGAAGCTGGAAGTTCTTCTCTAGGCTTTCTGCCACAAGGCGAAGGGGAAGCGATGCTGAGGTGTGACCCACAGTGAGCTATGTGTATGTGACATATTCACCAGAGGGGCTAAACACCGAACATGCCAAGTGACGGTGAGGATCCTGGGCTACTGAAACAGCTGTGGGTACTAAAACTGGAAACTGTATTCTCTTATAAAGGTAAACATACATCTAACACGTAAGCTAGCCATTCTACTCCTAGATATTTACCCACAAGAAATGAAAATATATGTTCACACACAGACTTTTCCTGAATTTACATAGCAACTTAATTTGTAATACCCCCCATGTGAAAACAACCTCGATGTCCATCAGCAGATGAAGAAATAAACAAAATGATGCCCATTCATACAATAAAATACTGATTATCAATAAAAATCAGTATTTTTTATACTGACTGGGCTTCCCTTGTAGTTCAACTGGTAAAGTATCCGCCTGCAACGTGGGAGACCTGGGTTTGATCCCTGTCGGGAAGATCCCCTGGAGAAGGGAAAGGCTACCCACTCTAGTATTCTGGCCTAGAGAATTCCATGGACTGTATAGTCCATGGGGTTGCAAAGAGTTGGACACAACTGAGCAACTTTCACTTCACTTCACTTCATCAATGAAAAAGGAGACAGGTACTACCCTTAATAACCTGAATGAATATCAAAGCCTTTGCCTGCAAGCTAAACCACTTCATTCGTGTCCAACTTTTTGCGACCCTGTGTACCGTAGCCCACCAGACTCCTCTGTCCATAGGATTGCCCAAGCAAGAATACTGGAGTGGGTTGCCAGGCCCTCCTCCAGGGGATCTTCCCGACCCAGAGATCGAATTTGTATCTCTTGTATCTCCTGCATTGGCAGGCAGCTTCTTTACCACTAGTGCCACCTGGGAAGCCCATCAAAGCCATTATGCTGAGTTAAAAAGACAAGATACAAAAGAGTGTATATACACTGTATTATTCCATTTATATCAATGTTTAGAAAATGAAAACATTTTTTATGAATGAAAAATCTGTAATGACAGAAAGCAGATGGATGGTTGCCTGAGGATATGGTGAAGGATTTAGAGGGAGCTGGGAGGGATCACATGCAAAGGGGCACAAAGAAACTTTGAGAGTGATATTTACCCATAAAATCTAAAATATGGCACAAATAAACTTGTCTACAAAACAGAAGCAGATTCACAGACATAGATAACAGCCTTGTAGTTGCCAAGGTAGGCAGAGGGAGAGGGAAAGGGATTGACTGGGAGTTTGGGGTTAGTTGATGCAAATGATTACATTTAGACTGGATAAACAACAAAGTCCTATTGTATAGCACAGGGAAATATATCCGGTCTGCTGGGATAAAGCATAATGGAAAAGAATATAAAAAAAGAATGTATATATGTATACAACTGAGTTGCTTGCTATATAGCAGATTTGCCCAACATTGTAAATCAACTGTACTTCAATTTTTAAAAAAATAGAGAACTTTGGGAGGGATGAGAGAATGTTGCTGTCTTAGAAGTGGTTGTGATTTCTTGGTTGTATAAATCTGTCAAAACTGTTCCAAATGCATATTTTTAAAATGTGCACTTGATTTCGTATTAACTCACACTCAGTAACGATGCTACAAAAGAAATTTCAACACCCACCTCTAGGAGAGCAAGTAGACCAACGGGAAAGCCATTGGGAATCCAAAACTTGAGAGAATTTAGAATTGACTGACAGGAGTGATGGAAGGAAAGGAGTTCTGGGTCAGCATCATCAGAGCATTAATGAAAGCTGATGTTTTGTAGTGCTTCACGGTAATGATCTGAATGAGTGAGCAGTGCGGTGATCCACAGGATTACCGCATTTCAATCAGGCTCTCATTTCTCAGGTTGGGAGCCTTCCTGGGTATTGTTCAAGTCTGCTCTCTGGTGCTTGCAGAGGATCCTTGCTATTGGTTTGTCTGATCTGGGAGATGCTCTCTGATGTTCCTGTTAATTGCTCCTCTCTTCCGGGGCTCAAGCTGCACGCAGGTAGGGAGAGTTCTCCCGACTCCCTGACCTGGGTTCCCCATGAAAGCAAGCCCAGAGGAGAGCAAACTGCATGCTCACTCCAGTTTCTTCAGGGGATGGCTTGCTCTTCTCTGTGTCTGAGGTATCTTCTGCTCCAAAAACGTCTTCAGACCCACTGCAGAAAGCCTTACCTATCTTTGAATATGGCAGAGCAGTTGTCACATTTCCACTTTAAAATGGGATATGCTGAAAAAGAAAGCTGAGAAGTATTGGAAAGTGGGAATAAAGGAAAACATTTCTTGCCCTTATTGTTGTTGTTCAGTTGCCTAGTCATGTCCTACTCCTTGCGACCCCATGAACTGCAGCACGCCAGACCTCTCTGTCCTTCACCATCTCCCGGAGTTTGCTCAAACTCATGTTCATTGAGTCAGTGATGCCATCCAACCACTTCATCCTCTGTCACCCCTTTCTCCTGACCTCAATCTTTCCCACCATCAGGGTCTTTTCCAATGAATTGTTTCCTCACATCAGGTGGCCAAAGTATTGGAGCTTCACCTTCAGCATCAGCCCTTCCAATGAATATTCAGGCTTGATTTCCTCTAGGATTGACTGGTTTGATCTCTTTGCAGTCCAAGGGACCCTCAAGAGTCTTCTTCAGCACCACAGATGGAAAGCATCAATTCTTTGGCACCCAGCCTTCCTTATGGTCCAACTCTCACATCTGTACTTGCTACTACCACCACTCAAATACACACCCCAAATAACTTTCATTATTTCTAATCTTTTTCTATTTAAAGACTTTTTTAAAAAGCAGTTGTCATTTTGCTACATATACAGCCTTACTTTCTGCTTCTTCCTTTATCATTACTTCTTGGTCACTTTTCTTACTCATCTTATTAATATCTGCAATTAAAACTTCAGGCTTGGAAAGGCTCCTCTGAATTACATGGAGATCACTGGATTTGTTCCATACGTAACAACTTTAAATTTGCAAGATTGTACGCCTCCAAAAATAATAGGAGAGACTCCTGCCTGGCTGTCTGGAGCCCGATAAACAACTCCATTAATTAAAAGGTGCAAGTCATTAGCATATGTTACTGCTATTACTCTGTACTTTAATGTAATTTACATTTGCTTCGTTATGCCAGGTTAAACTTTCTGCTGCTTCTGAGCCTTCTTTCTTTTTTTAACCAGCAGCTTCTCTTTTATGTTTACTGAATAGTGTTATAATCAGGATTAATCTTTATTTCTATACGAGAGCAAATCCAACCTTAATAATTTAATCACTACTTATAGAAATTTAAGATGCAGAGTAAATAACACTTCAAAAGAAAGTATTAGTATCTAGAAATATAAAATCAATATAGGCAGATAGCTACTTCNTTGCTAAATTAATTCTAGTTTGCTAAAAATGTAAACTCTTTTCCTAAAATGGAATTAAAACTAGAAGAAAAATATGATCATCTCATTTCCCTTTAGTCTTCAGTTTGCTTTTTATGAAAGATAGAAGCTTTGGAAAACTGAACTCATTAAATTACTATGAAAGTCTACACACTCCTTTCAATCTTGGAAAAATTTTGTTAGCAGAATCTTAAGATTACTAATTTATATTTTATATAAGTTCAGTAAACTTTAAATAAAAATCCTCTAAACTTTGCCAACTGAGTTCTAATCTATAAAGAAAATTATATTTCAGATGATTTAAATGACCAGAAACTATATAAGTCTATTGATTTTTCAAGATGTTAAGAAAAAATGAAATATTCCTGTCATTCTGTGGATTTGTTAATGTCTTTATTTGCTGCAAAAATGCATGCTATGTCTCATTCAATTACTGACGGTACCTTAGGGTAGGAATTCATTCAATCAAGAGAGCCACAGATCAATAGAAAGTGGGAACCCCATTCATTTAGCTTATCCATTCAACATCCTACTGAGTGCTCCCTATGTGCCAGTACACAGGAGGAAAATGCTTAATTATGAAATCTTAGATCACAATCAGATGCTCCTGAAAATTACCACAAAGCCTTCCTAGACCCACTTGCTCCTAGTCCCTACATCTCAGAAACAATCCTGGCAATTGCTTTCACAAACGTAACATATTTCTCCATATAAATCATCAATAATTATTTATGAAGGTGAAAGTGAAAGTTAGTCACACAGTCGTGTCCAACTCTTTGTCATCCCATGGACTGAAGCCTGCCCCGCTCCTCTCTCCATGGGATTCTCCAGGGAAGAGTACTGGAGTGGGTTGCCATTTCCTTCTCCAGGGGATCTTCCCGACCTGGGGATCAAACCCAGGTCTCCTGCACTGCAGGCAGATTCTTTACCAACTGAGAAGGAAATGGCAACCCACTCCAGTATCTTTGCTTGGAAAATCCCATGGATGGAGGAACCTGGTAGGTTACAGCCCAAGGGGTCGCAAAGAGTTGGACATGACTGAATGATTTCACTTTCAGTTTCTTCACCAACTGAACCACTAGGGAAGTCCCAAGGACTGCCCTTCTCCAGGAGATCTTCCTGACCCAGGGATCGAACCCAGGTCTTCCACATTGCAGGTGGATTCTTTATCATCTGAGTCACCAGGGAAGTTTTGTCATTATTTATGGAGAGCCTCTTGAGTGAGTGAAAGTCGTTCAGTCGTGTCTGACTCTTTGCGACCCCATGGACTATATACAGTCTATGGAATTCTCCAGGCCAGAATGCTGGAGTGGGGAGCTTTTCCCTTCTCCAAGGGATCTTCCTAATGCAGGGATGCAACCCAGGCCTCCTGCATTGCAGGCAGATTCTTTACCAGCTGAGCCCCAAGGGAAGTCCATGAGAGCCTTTTATGTACAGACAATGCATAGATAAATATGGTAAATGCTCCTCCATCAGACAGCTTACACCTAGTGGGAAAAGAGGCAGTGTTCCAAAGCATTAGTTTTATGTCTTATTACTACTTGTTTCTGGAAAAGGAAATGGCAACCCACTCCAGTATTCTTGCCTGAAGAATCCCAAGGACAGAGGAGCCTGATGGGCTACAGTCCATAGAGTCACAGAGAGTCAGACATGACTGAGTGACTAACAGTTTCACTTTCACACTACTAATTACAGCAGTCCTGGGAGTGGAAGGGCTTCCCTTGTGGCTCAGCTGGTAAAGAATCTGCCTGCAATTCAGGAGACCTGGGTTCGATTCCTGGGTTGGAAAGATCCTCTGAAGAAGGGAAAGGCTACTCACTCTAGTATTCTGGCCTGGAGAATTCCATGGGCTGTATAGTCCTTGGGGTCGCAAAGAGTTGGACACAACTGAGCAACTTTCACTTTCACTTTGGGAGTGGAAAACCTAAGTGTGTACAGACCCCCACCAGAGCTCAGATGGGGAAGAAATTACTTTTGTTTGGGGGCTGGCTCAGAGTTGTTAGATTTTCTTTCTTTTCTGCTGCAATGTAAGGGCAGATGTGTGTGTCTTAGTTGAATCCTTAAGAATGACTGCATACCCAACAGACACTAGGTGCTCAAGAATATTTGTCTAATGAATGAATGACTCAACATTTGACTTAAAGATTAGGATTTGGTCCCATCGCTGATGAAGCAGGTGGCTGGAGAGGAAGTCCAGGTGCAACTCAACTTCAGGTTTCCAGGTTGAATTCAAAAGGGAATATAACTTGAGGTGCTGCAATAGACAAGTCCCTGAATCACAAAGGCTTAGTATGATAGCGTTTGATTTCTCTTTCAGGTCAGCACGTATATGGGTTGGGCAGTCCTCCTTCCTGGTTTTGTAGCTTCATTGTTTGGAATATGGGCTTCCCAGATGACTCAGTGGTAAAAGAATCCTCTTGCCAATACAGGAGACATGCATTAGATCCCTGGGCTGGGAAGATTCCCTGGAGAAGGAAATGGCAACCAGCTCCAGTATTCTTGCCTGGAGCATCCCATGGACAGAGGAGCCTGATGGGCTACAGTCCTTGGGGTCACAAAGAGTCAGACACAACTGAGCATGCAGGTTTGGAATACACTCCAAGGTGGCCAGAGAAGAGGCAGAGAGGAATGGAGGAACCACTTGAGTCTTAACTGCCTTGGTCTTCACGCTCAGTTAATTAGGATTAATCATGTGTCTAGAAGAGAGGCTGGGAAAGTGGAGAAGGACCCAGAGTATTCAGGAGCACACCCTCCTTGCCTTTCAAGTCTACATTTATTTGAATATCGCATCTTGTGCATATGTGTGTGTACATGTGTGTATGTCTGTGTGCGTGTCTGTGTGGGGGTAATTTTCATTTGCTCCCAATTCCTCTGCATTTGTGCCAAGTCACTTCATTTGGCTCCAACTCTTTGCGACCCTGTGAACTATAGCCCGCAAGGCTCCTCTGTTCATGGGGATTCTCCAGGCAAGAACACTGAAGTGGGTTGCCATGCCTTCCTCCAGGGGATCTTCCTGACCCAATGACTGAACCCTCAACTCTTACATCTCCTGCATTAGCAGGCAGGTTCTTTACCACTAGTGCAATCTGGGAAGCCCCCATTTCCTCTAGCCGTTATCAAATCATAGGTCAAAACCCTTAGCTCGTTTGTCACTCCCACAAAGTAAAATGCTTTATCTTATCCAGCTGCTTATGAAATGCAGGTGTTAACAAGGATTATGTTCAGATTGAATTTTATTCATAAATAGAAGAGAAATTTTCTATTATAATTTATTTGATTAAAATATCTTTGAGTTGGAAATCTGACTTAAAGGGATTTGCATTTGGAGCTGATTAGCAGAGAATTCTGGCTAATAGTTATATCCAATCAACCTTTCTAGGCCTCAGTTAATTCATCTGAGAAATGGGGTTGTGATATTCGTTTATGAGATTCTTGGTTTCTTCAAATAATCCTAATGCTTTCTTCCAGGTTGAACCATGTAATGACTAAATATTTGATTTTTATGCTGCTGAAATGAAAAACAGAGTCCAGTCTTGAAAATTCCCTGGGCAGACAAAACCAGTTTAGTCAAGTAAATAAAGCTTCATTTAACTTATTTAACTTGAACAGGATCATTTTTTCACATATGTGTCTGGAAATTATAAGCAAAACTTGAACTGTTTCCCAAGTTGATATGAGGTAACCACTGAAAATTCTGATATTCGAACCAATCACAACAGTCCCTGTTTTCTCACTATATAAGCTGCTTGATAACGACATGTTTTATCAAACTGAGCCTCATTTCATGTTTTGATTTGAGTGCTTTGGCTTGCAAACTGTCTTTTTGGTGTATACACATAAACTTTTACTAATTACTACTCTGGCGGTTCACTGGCTTTACTTCAGCTTTTTCTGAATGTTTGATAATACATGACTCCTAACCATGTAAAACAATTGGCAAGATGATACGGAATTCATGGAAGAGTATAGACAAATGTGGCAGATACTTAGACTGAGTGGTGTGTGGGAGGTACATGGTCTTTGAGTTTCCTCTGTTTTTTAAACATTGATTTTGTTTTCTTATTTCCTCTGAGTTGTGTTAGTAAGAGGAGTAATGGGTGAATGCTTAATTGTTTGAAAAGAAAAAAAGGATTAGGTAACAATTTATCTGGAATTTAAACTCAAAACACAGGAATTGGCCAAGCTGAATTCCCTCCAGATATGAATTAGGCATGATTAGCTGAGTATCTGGAGAAGGCAATGGCACCCCACTCCCGTGCTCTTGCCTGGAAAATCCCATGGATGGAGGAGCCTGGTAGGCTGCAGTCCATGGGGTCGCTAAGAGTCGGACACAACTGAGTGACTTCACTTTCACTTTTCACTTTCATGCATTGGAGAAGGAAATGGCAACCCACTCCAGTATTCTTGCCTGGAGAATCCCAGGGACGGGGGAGCCTGGTGGGCTGCCGTCTATGAGGTCGCACGACTGAAGTGACTTAGCAGCAGCAGCAGCAGCAGCAGCTACGTATCAGGAAAAGGATGTACAAATGAATAAAATCTCATTTAAGTTTTTTGAAAATCCTAGAATCTCAGTTTTTGGACACAGGGTTAGTATGTAGTTAACATGAAATTTTGGTGGCAAAACGCCCCGTTATCAAGAGAAGCTATCAGAAAAAGCCCAGACAACTGAGAGGCTTGCTCCAGTCACTGCACACATACATTTGTGTCAACCAGTAGTTCTCTGTATGCTAGCAGTTTGGACTTCCCTGGTGGCTCAGAGGTAAAAAATCTACCTGGAATGCAGGAGGTGCAGGAGACTCAGGTTCCATCCCTGGGTCAGGAAGATCCCCTGGAGGAGGAAATGGCAACCCACTGTGGTATTTTTGCCTGAAGAGTCCCATGGACAGAGGAGCCTGGCTGGCTACAGGCTATGGGGTCGCAAAGAGTCGGACACAACCGAGTGACTGAGCACATCTAAGTAGTTTTCCAACTTCAGGGTGAATCTGATTCACGCAGGTGCTGGGGTGGGAGGACCCCAATCCCGGAATTCCGATTCTCCAAATCTGGGGTGAGACCTGAGGATCTGCATTTCTAACACATGATGCCAATGCTGCTGGTCTCAGGACTAAACCTTGAGAACCAGAGTTTTAGATCTTTTCTGGAGATGAGATTTAATGAGGGTAACAGTAAGAAACTGTGCAAGAGATAAATGTTTCTGGATGTCATATCCAGGGTGTACCTGGCCCTGGTCACTCGCCTGGCCATAGTAGATCCCACTCAATATTTCTTGCTAATTTCATATCTGCAATAAAAATGGGCAAAAGGGAAGGGTGGCAATTGTACTGCTTGTGGATAGAGTCAAATGAGGAGATGGCTTCACTTTCTAGTTATTTCATGGAATTTGGGGTCCGAGAGGGATGTTAAAAATTCTTTGAAGGAACACAAGGCTTTGGGAAGGATGCACCATGAGAGAGACAACCCAGGCTCAGCTTGATCCGTTTGGTTTATTAGTGGGGAGAGAGAGAGAGCTGCTGACATGGTTCCCACGGTCAACACATTTGCATTGACTGGTCAGCCTTCTGTAGGATGATTTTCAAACATATCTGGAAGCAAACTTGTATAGAGACTCTTTCATGTGTCCAAGTCAAAAATATCTGGTTTGAGATTTCCCTGATGGTACAGTGGATAAGAATCCATCTACCAATGAAGGGGACACAGGTTCGATTCCTGGTCCAGGAGGATTCCACATGCCATGGACAGCTAAGCCTGTGCATCTTGAGCCCACCCTCCACTGCACTGAGAAGCCTGTGTACCACAATGAAGGGTAGCCCATGCTCTCTGCAACTAGAGAAAAGCAACAGACCTAGAGAAGCCAAAAATAAATAAAAATAAAAATAGAAGCAATATTGTAACAAAAAAGACTTAAATATACACCTGGTCTGGGAGTGAAAGATGAATAATTGAGATAAGTTTGTCCAAGGAATTTTGTAGCAATAAGTTACTTAGATAGTGAAACAAGAGAGACTATCTTCCAGGTTGCTAATTAAGTCTTTATGCCTAGAGGAATCTTCGATCTGGTTTATAAGCGAGTCTCTTTTTACTGTAAACAAATAGAGCTACTTAGTAATTTTTTATAATAGAGTTTCTGTATATACAATACCACTTTTAAGTTTGATATTGCATTACACAAGTGCCTTGTAAAGTGTGTCATAAATGCCCAAATTATAAGGAATGTGAAAATCCTAATGCAGCCTTGCAAATCAGGATGAAAATAAATCAGGGCATAGAAAGTTTAAATCACCCTGGCACCCACTAGGAGGTGCACATATAATAAAATGATGAAAACTTTATTATTTTCTATCTGCCTGACCTAAGTTGTTACTCTCCAAAAGCTCAGTGGGCACATGTTAAGAAGCTAGGCAAGAGTATACCCACAAATTACTTTTTTTAGGAAAGAACTAAAGAGATGAGAAGGGGACGACAGAGGACGAGATGGTTGGATGGCATCACTGACTCAATGGACATGAGTTTGAGCAAGCTCTAGGAGATGGTGAAGGACAGGGAAGCCTGGTGTGCTGCAGTCCGTGGGGTCACAAAGAATCGGGCACAATTGAGTGACTGAAAAACATAAGAGATGAGCACATGCCATTTTCTACCCAGAGTCATTCTAGATATCAACTGGCCTAAAAACTATACCTCTGAATTCCTTCTCAGGGCTTGTAAGAGAAACGTCACTGACAAGGAGGATATTTCGATAGAGTCCTGAGAAATATTCAGGGCAAGATTCCAAACTCTGCACATGGTTGGGCTTTTAAAAGTACTACTTATTGGTGAAGAATCTTAAGTGCAATGCCTCCGACCTTCTATCTTTGTTCTAACTTCTGCATGTAATTAGAGGAAGCACACACACACATTCATTCATTCATTCAATCTAGGCATATATTTGAATTGGGCAAAGACTTCTTACTCTTAGTATAAGGGAATCATAGTTCATAACTCATCTGTGTGTGCCAAGTTGCTCAGTCATGTCCAACTCTTTGCGGGCCCAAGGACTGTAGCCCATCAGGCTCCTCTGTTAATGGGACTCTCCAGGCAAGAATACTGAAGTGGGTTGCCATTCCCTTCTCTAGGGGATCTTCCCAGCTTAGGGATCGAACCTGTGTCTCTTATGTCTCCTGCACTGGCAGGTGGGTTCTTTACCACTAGCGCCATCTGTGAAGCCCTGTAATTCATGCAAGTATTTCTTTTACAGAAATTCTATGAGATTCTTGGCATTTAGCTCCTTAACTATACTTTCCATCTACTGAATTCATTCCCAGATCTGCCACTAATCACCTTTGTCTTTAACAGTCTTACAGATTTGATTGAACTGCCGAATCCTGCCATACCTTGCTTTCAGCCCCATAACCCTATAATTCCTATTAAAAAGTTTGGCAACCATGCCCCACTTCTCAGCAAGACTTAATAACAGTGATCTTCAGTAAGGTCTCATAATACCAGGCCATCATTATTTGGATAATATATGCTATTAAGAATTATCACAAATAATTGAAACTAAACCACACTTGTAAAAAAGTATGTATTGTGGTGTGGCCATGCAGGATGATCTTAGCAGATATGAGTGAATTAGGAAAGGGTTACATGGTTTTCTCAGGTGGCACAGTGGTAAAGAATCCACCTGTCAGCGCAGGAGACTCAGAAGATGCAAGTTCAGTCCTTGGGTCAGGAAGGTCCCCTGGAGGAGGGCAAGGCAATTCACTCCAATATTCTTGCCTGGATAATTCCATGGACAGAAAAGCCTGGTGCGGTACAGTCCATGGGGTTGCAAACAGTCAAACATGACTGAGAGACTGTGCACACACATACACATGCAAAAATAAAGGGGATAAGAGACAGCTCCTCTTTAATAGTAGAATGCTGACTAGCAAGTGTGAAAGGAAAGATGGAAATAGAAAATTACTGTTTGGCAAATACCATAGTAATAATTGTTATAGGCAAGAATCATGAGTTGATGATAAAATTAGTTGGCAAAGCATAATAAGAAACAGGATGTTACATGGTCTCAAAATATCTTCCCATGAGAAACTCATTAATTGCAAAAGGAAACCAGTAACATTTTGGTAGAGAAAGCTGTCAGATATCACCATTACCAAATGGTCACAACTAACACCACCTATGGGCTTCCCTGGTGGCTCAGATGGTAAAGAATCTGCCTGCAATGCAGGAAACCCAGGTTCAATTTCTGGATCGGGAAGATCTCTTTGAGAAGGGAATGGCTACCCACTTGAGTATTCTTCCCTGGAGAATTCCAAGGACAAAGGAGCCTGGTGGGCTACAGTGCACAGAGTTGAAAAGAGTTGGACAAGACTGAGCAACTTTTACTTCACTTTCAACACCACTTATAATGAGACATGGTGTGATGGTGTGCCTAATAAGGGCACAACAGTGATTCATTAAATTCTTGCCAAAAAGACATAATTTAAATTTAATCAAGATGATACACCTGGCAAATTCACATGGAGGGACATTCTGCAAAATGACTGGCCAGTGCTCTTCCAAAGTGTCAAGATCATGAAAGACAAAGAAAGACTGAGGAAGGAACTGATTCAGATTAGAAGTAAGGAAACATGAGAGATGAAGACAAGGCCCGATCCTTGATTAAATCCTGGATCCCAGACCAGATAATGACCTTTAATAGAACAGCGGGTTTTAATTTGATGATCATTCTGCGTTTGTGCAAGATGTTAACATTTGAAGAAGACAAGAGTGAAGGGTATACAGGAATTTTCTTATATTTGCAATTTTTTAAAGTCAGAAATTATTTGAAAATTAAAAATTTTGTTAAAGCTTACTTCACAAACCAACTTAAATCTTACCTCCCTAAAATCTGCTATATAAAATTTAGCTTGTCAAATCACACATACCACCCCCTTGGCAGAGTGTGAGTTCAGGCTTAGTAGTGAGTGACTATTACAACAAATTTACTGAGCACCTACTATGGCTCAGCAATTACACTAAGTACCAGAACTTCAGGGTTTGGTGCTCTGCATGCATTTAGTCATTAGATGCCCAGAACAATGCTATTTACACAGCAGCCCCTTGCTAAAAATACATTCAATAATAGGATGTATGTTTTTGTTATCCCCTTTCTGCAAGTAAACATGAGTTGTTGGTTACCAGTCAATTCACTAGTTCCCCTGAGGCAGGCTTGGCCTGGCTCTCCTTCTTCTGGTCCCAGGCTGCCCTGTTTCTCTGTCTCAGAAGGCACCCCTTTTCCTTTGGCCTTGCCTGCTCAGTGGGAATCCATCCTTGTCCCCCAGGCAATGCCAGGCCCCATGGAACCACTGAGAGGAAGATATGCTTCCTCCAGGACCTTCGATGGACCCCTTGACCTCTTGGGCCTTCAGTGCTCTGCCTCTAATGCGGGAATCCTGATAATAATTTATCAAGGATTTGTCATCCTTCTTTGTGGGTATGCTGAGTTGCTTCAGCTGTGTCCGACTCTTTGTGGCCCTAAGAACCACAACCCACCAGGCTTTTCTGTCCATAGCATTTTCCAGGCAAGAACACTGGAGTGGGTTGCCATGCCCTTCTCCAGAGGATCTTCCTGACCCTGGGCCCAAACCCGCATCTCTCATGTCTCCTGCACCGGCAGGAAGGTTCTTTACTACTAGCGCCACCTGGGAAGCCTGCCATCCTTCTTCACCAGGTCTAAGTGCAAATTCTCACTAATGAAGAGTGAGGATAAAGCAGGCCCACTTGAGTGAACCTGCTCCTGTGGAAAAGCGAGCCTGCTTCCTGTTTAGTCAGAGGATGCTTCTTGTACTTAAGATGTTTTTAGTCACACTTTGTCCTGGGTATATCAGAGCCAGTAAAAGGCTCATTTGTTTCTAAAATCTTGCTCTAGAAAGGAAACAAAATCATATCTCAGAATTCTACCTCATCAACTGCTCTCTTTCAAGGACCAAAATCATCAGGATAAATAAATGCCTTTAGCAATTTTATAGCATCTTGGAAAACATAAGTAGGAATAAAGAATAGTTCTTTAAAAATGATATTTTCGATACAGTTGTGTATGTGTGTTTGTTTTTGTTTATGGACTCACTGCACAGTTTGTGAGATCTCCCATGCATTTAAAAAAAAAGAAAAAATTTTTGACCAGGCCATAAAGCCTGTGGGATCTTAGTTCCCCAACTAGGGATAGAACCTTCCTCCCCTGCAATAGAGGTACAGAGTCTTAACCACTAGACTATTAGGGAAGCCCCAGTTTGTGGGATCCTTGACCAGGGGTCAAACCTGGGTCCTTGTTAGTGAGAGTGCATATTCTTAATCACCAGACTACCAGGGAATTCCCAAGAATACTTTTGTGTGGTTTTTTTTTTTTTTTTTAAAACAGACACAGAAAAACACTGGAGTAAATGTATCCTCTTACAGATTCAATTGTAAAGAAATCATATGTCATCTAGGGGCATTTTGGATAGGTACTCCCCACTCCAGCCCTTCTTTCCAAATCCCAAGTTTTGTCTCTGCAATGAAGTGTGCTGTTTACAGGGAAACCAGCCTAGTTACTGTGCATTTACTACACTCAAACCATCATTCTCAATGGCATTTTAGCACCTCTGTTATCATCTCTACTAAGGCGCTCAGCGTGCAAATATAAATCTGCTACCTTGTGTGGGCTGGCTTACAGAACTGTCCTGATGTCGGCAGTTAAGGAAAAGTCAGCTTGTGCCCTGATCAGGAGCCTGGCACGGAAATGCTCATCCAGAGCAAGCAAGGCAAGGATGTGAAATAAAGAAGGACACACATTTTCGAACAGCTTGTGAGTTGCTGTGCTTAAGGAGACTGCAGCAGGGGATACACTGGGGCCGAAACCAGCCCAGCAGACACAAGGCAGGCATGCACTAAATAATCACATCGTCATCGTGCGCCAGAATTCAGAGCAGGCAGGGACACGTAACTCTCGTGGGACAGCTTTCTGTAACCATTCCGAATACACGTATGACGATGAGCATTTCAGGAGATGTAACAGAAAAGGGAAAAATCCAAAGATTTTGTTACTTGGGGAAGGGTACATGGAGAGGATTCCCTCAGGTCTAGAAACTAAATAAACATGCATGCTGTGGCTGCCGATAATAGAGACTCAGGCTGTGAGAGTGGGCTGGCCAGTTTAGAGATACAGTATTCAGCATATTCAGTGTGGGCGAGAGTGATAGAAAAATAATCTGGTTAACACCCTGGGTGGAGGCCGAGATGCTACAGATGTGGCTGCATACAGGATCAGCAGTGTCCATCATCTTAGAGCAGGGCTGGGAAATATCCTTCAGAAGTGTTAAATTGATGAAGACAGACCAACTCAAGATGCATATTTAAGGGTAGGGGGAAAGAAAGAGAATCTGTTTAAGTAACTGAAAAAAAAAACAAAAACCCAAAACAAACCAGCACCTAGCTGTCAGATACACACCCCCAGTAGAATGCAAGCTTCAGACATTTTGTTCCTGTGAATAACTCCTTAAAATTCAGCTAAGCTGGCACTATTTTAGCATAATTCACTCACCCCCACTGACCAAGAGACCAATAGCTAGGCAGCTAAGCAGCTTTTGAACATGAACCTGAAATATCCTACAGAGTAGAAGCAGGAGTTTAAGCTGACTGCAAATAAGCATGTTTCCATCAAGCCCAGATTGTATATTATGCCATCTGGTCAGAAGTGAAAAATGAGTTGAAGAATTAAAGGTCATTTTTAAAGGTCTCATGGGAAGTGGAGTGCTGAACTTTCTTTCTGTTAATAAAGCTTGATCATGCTATCATTTATATGTCCCTATAGATCTTCGAACTTTTAAATGGGAAATTTGACAGCTCAATGGGGAACCTAAATTGTTTTCCATGTAGAGGCATGGAAGGGTTACTGGCCTTGGAAGAAGGGGCATTGGCCCTGGCACTTCCTGGCTGTCTTGCAATGGAAGAGTTAGGGCATCTCTCTACATCTCAGTTGCCTCCTGTCTCTATTTGCAAAACTGAAGAAAACCTCCTACCCTGCAGTGGTGTTATGAAGACGGAGAGGAGAAGACATTTGTGGAAGCCCTTTGTAAATTGCAAAACATCTTTCATGAAAAGATCCTATTAGGTTAACAGAAAACTCAGCTTCAGATGGATGTTGCAAAAGGAATACAGAGGTTTTGGAAGCCTCCATAGAGGCTCAACAGCTCAACAACAGTGATTAAGAACTAACCTACAAAGTACCTTTCACCACGGACACAACTGCGTGAGGCTGGGAGCTGGCAAGAAGACTTTAGAGAAGGAAATCAACATTTTAACCTTTATTTTTACGTCTTTAATGCCTTATAATTTAGGTGAATCATTCACTATTGCAGCTGCCTTTCTTTTTCAGATTATCTATGAGATCTTGTGAAGTGAAGTGAAGTGAAAGTCGCCCAGTTGTGTCTGACTCTTTGCAACCTCATGGACTTAGTCCATGGAATTTTCCAGGCCAGAATACTGAAGTGGGAATTTCCCTTTCCCTTCTCCAAGGGGATCTTCCCAACCCAGGAATCAAACCCAGGTCTCCCACATTGCAGGCGGATTCTTTACCAACTGAGCTATGGAAGCTTGGGTTCTCCTTAATAAACCATTCATTCCATAAAATGAATATCTCTACAGTTGATTCTACTAGCTTGGTTGATTCCAACCTCCTCAGAAAAAGGAAATAATGGAATAAGACTTACAGAGCTCCTCATTTGAGTGACGCTGGCGTCACTGCCTGCTCCACCGATCGACGTGCTGAGAAACTTCCCACATCCATAGTATTTGCCCAGGTTCCAAAGATTCATTTGTACTTTTCTACAGTTGATAAGTAAATTGCAAAGATCCCTTCTGTCCCAAGAATGTTATTTGGCATTCAGATGATGCTTAACTATTCTGAGAATTATAGACAGTGATGATAAAGAAAATTTACTTAGTGGGGTTGCAATTGGTAAGCAGTTGGAAATGATTCTGAAGTTTTCATTCTATTTGAATTATTTTTGGAGGAGCGCCTTAACTAGAAGGAACCCAATCTTTAACATAGTAGAATAACACAGACAGAGCCTACATCAGAGGTATTAGCTTGAGAACACAAATTTTTCAGAACAAGCCATCTTGGGGTAGGAATGATAGATATCTATGGGTAGAAAGGTAAGTTATTTTTGATCCATCTCTATATCAAAAATTCAAGTGAAAAATATCACATGAGAGAAAGATGCCTAGGAATCATTTCACTAGCGATAATGAAATGATAGTCACGTCTTTTATTTCATCACTAGAAGAACTGGTATTTAAAATAAACTCAGAGCTAATGGGCAGTAGAGATTCCTCACTTACATTTACATAATACCTTGCAGTTTATAAGGTGATTCCACATAGTTCCACAGGTTCTAACGCTGGAGGAGAGTTAAGCTTTGGGAGGATCAATTTAGATTCAAAACATACTTCTCTCACTAAACAGCTGTATGGCTTGAGTAAAAAATGTAGCATCTTTGAGCATCATTTTCCTCACCTGTCAGAAAGTGATAAAAACAGTCTGGAAGTGTCATTTGTATATTAAATGAGCTAATATTTCTAATACCCTCACTGCAGATGTAAGGGCTTGAAATGTAAATTTTCCTCTATGTGAAAACTGATGAGTCTGGACAGCCTTTGGGGACTGAATTTGAATGAATCAGTGGGCAAAACACCATTTGGAATTTCTTTGGTTTCCTTGACCAGAGGGATACTCCAGTCCTAAAGCAAAGCACAGAGTTTGCACCTAGTAATAAATGATGAATTGCTTTTTCCTTTGAGCAACTCAACCAATGGGAGGCGTTGATTTTAATGAATGCAACGTTAGCTCTTTTCAGGAAGGGGCCATATCCTCAAAGCTTGACCAGTGCCTGGAGCTAGTAGGTGCTCAGTAAATGTTTACTGAACAAATGAATTAACAAACAGGCACCCAAGTCCTGATATTTTTTCTCTTCTCTACCTTTTCATCCAGTTTTGAGCATTCTTATAATTTACACCCACACCTTTAAAATAGTTTTTTTTTCTTTTTTCATGGATTTCCCTACCTCCTTGCAAAAGATTGCCAGAACTCCCTCATCTAGGCTAATCAAGAACATGTGTGTCATTTATTTTCTGTACATGTTCCCAGGGCAGAACTACTACTCTCCATGGATGAGCATTTGCCAGGCAGCTGGTCCCCCATCCTTGGGAACTCAGATGTGTGGGATCCACTCTGCAGAGTTTCTGGCTGATTCTCATCTTCCCCAGATGGACACCTGGTTCCTCTCTGGGTAGTGTCACTGACACAGCCCTGCCTTGATGGAGACCCTACGTGCTTCCTGGTCCTGGTGCTGATGGTCAGACTAGCTTTTTTTTCCAGACCAGCTTTTGATTTAGAAATGTTTCACCTAGAGAACCATCAGGGCCTGATTTCCAAAGTGACTCTCACAGTTAGCTGGAAGTGACAGCTCCATCAATGCTGCTTCTTATTTCCCAGTGTTCAGTTTTTAAAAGCAAAAGAATGTGATATTTGTGTGTTAAATGTACTCATGCACATGGCTGTTTTTAAAACATATGTGAAGGACAGAGGAGGAAGAAAAACTCCACTAGCAAAGGAAGTAAGCCTTATCCTGAGAGTGCTGCTGCTGCTGCTGCTAAGTTGCTTCAGTCGTGTCCAACTCTGTGCGACCCCAGAGACGGCAGCCCACCAGGCTCCCCCATCCCTGGGATTCTCCAGGCAAGAACACTGGAGTGGGTTGCCATTTCCTTCTCCAATGCATGAAAGTGAAAAGTGAAAGTGAAGTCACTCAGTCGTGTCCGACTCTTAGCGACCCCATGGACTGCAGCCCACCAGGCTCCTCCATCCATGGGATTTTCCAGGCAAGAGTACTGGAGTGGGGTGCCATTGGAGAGTAGCAACCTGTTTTTTCATCGTTTTAGTTATTGGCATACCTTTAAGATATTGGGGATTTAGTTCCAGACCACTGAAATAAAGTGAAAGTGAAAGTTGTTCAGTTATGTCTGACTCTTCGCGACCCCATGAACTATACAGTCCATGGAGTTCTCCAGGCCAGAATACTGGAGTGGGGAGCCTTTCCCTTCTACAGTGGATCTTCCCAATCCAGGGATCGAACCCAGGTCTCCTGCACTGCAGGCGGATTCTTTACCAGCTGAGCCACAAGGGAAGCCCAAAATGAAGCAAATGCGGCAATAAAGCAGGGGATACATGTTTTGGCTTCTCAGAGCTTATAAAAGTTATGTTCATACTGTAGTCTGTTGAGTGTTCAATAGCATTATGTCTTAAAAAAATTGTTGTTGTTTAGTCTCCAAGTCGTGTCTGACTCTTTTGTGACCTTGTGAACTGTAGTCCCCCAGGCTTCCCTGTCCCAGGGATTTCCCAGGCAAGAATAGTGGAGTGGGTTGCCATTTCCTTCTCCAGGGGATCTTGTCGACCCATGGATTGAACCTGCGTCTCCTGCATTTCAGGCAGATTATTTACCACTAAGTCAAAAAAATTATATATCTTAATTAAAAATACTTTATTGCTAAAAGTACTAACCATCTTCTAAGCCTTCAATGAGTATAGCAGTAACATAAAAAAAAATCACTGATCACAGATAACTATAACAAATGTAAAGATAATGCAAAAGTTTGAAATACTGTGAGAATGAGCAAAATGGGGTACCGGGACATGAAGTGAGCAAATGCTGTTAGAAAAAATGGCATGGAAGGATGATTGACACAGGGTTGCTTCAAACCTTCAATTTGTAGAAAACACAACATCCATGAAATGCAATAAAGTGACGTACAGTAAAACGAGACATGCCTGTATTCCTAGCAACTGTTCTCCGAATCCTGTCACCCAATACACAGACCAGAAGAAATGACCATTTACACAACAGAACATAACTTTCAAAAAAAGATCAAGAAAATATAGGCTGATGATAGAAAATCTTCAGTTTTTCAGTACCGATAGTGTATCTTCAGTATTATAAGACTCCAATACAATTCACTTGACATCAAAGAAAACAGACTGAAGAATATTACGGGACACATCAGACTATTAATATTTAACGAGGTCTTGCAGTTAAGTATTCAATTTACATACACCCTCATAACACCGAATTTACAGATATTGCTGCTTTACATGCTTTTTCAGATGGAGAAAATGCAAACCTAATGGGCCCAGCTCCTAGACATGCCACCTCTTGGTGAAAGTGTTCCTTTAAAAATCAACAACTAAAAAATAAATTGGCTCAGGCACTTTTAGAGCAAACATCAGAACAAATGTTGCTTTCTTGTTCCTTTTGAGGTTTACATTTAACTCAATATTTCAAAATTGAAAAATGTGCTGCCTCATGAACATGCTGGCCTTTGGCAGTTATTGGAAAATGCAAATAAAACTCTTCGTAAAACGTACCGTTTCAAACATAGGGATGCCTGTATCAAAACTCATTAGAATTCCCAGGCTTCTGATCTATTAAGGGTTATAGTTTTAAATACATTTAGAAAGTTATAGCTCCAAGCAGGGAGCTGAGATCACTTTCAGGGCAGAACCTAGTAGTTGATAATTTCTAGGATCCACAATCTTTAAATCATCAGTGACAGTCTAGTTCAGATGATTTCTAAGGAAACTATTGCAGCCAGTTGGAGTGCACGTATTTAAAATACATTGCGTATTGTTATGCAGCCACTCACTGCTTTCTACAAAATAAAACACTTTTAAAAACTACCTGAACCGTGACAGGGTTCTGCCTGGCACAGTGTCTGATGCTCAATAAATATCTAATAAATGAAATAAGTCTTTGCTAATGTTGATTCAGAAAAAATAAAAGAAAACCAAACCGACAGAGTTGTTATCCCCCACCCTCCTTCCTACCCCGAGCAAGTGGAAATCCCTAGAGCACATGATGGGGTTTTGATCCGGAGCAATGACTGCCCTGGAGGTTCAGATGGTTTGTACTTTAAAGCAGAGGTGGGAGAAACTGGCCCTTCTGCCTTCTCAGAACCGTGGTTGACCTGAAATAACACCCACCAGCTCAAGTTCAGAATTTCAGAGCCAGGGCTGGGTGCAGGATAGAATTCCTTTCTTCGTTTTTGGCCGGCACAGCTGACTTTTTGTATATTCCACCCCAGGACTCCTCCCCGGCCCCAAACTTTGTGCAGGCTCTTCTTGAATTACCCGGAGTCACAGCCAAAGGGCAAGCTCAGATGGAGCTGAGATGACCTCCTGGCTCCAGGCGCTCGCGCTGGTCTTTGCTCCCTCTCTCTGGTCCTCCCCACCCCCGGGAAGTGATGTGCTTGCTGCGAGAGCAGAGCCCCAGTGAAGATGTGGGCTCCAAAGCGCAGACCCGCAGAGCCTGGGCTGGACCACGCCTGCCCGCGGGCTGCCGAGCGCAGGCATGGGAACCTCCGAGGAAACCTCGGAAGCGCCTGGAGACCGACCACGGGCCGCCCTGGGGCGCACGGCCGCCGCAGCCCGAGCTCGAGGCGGAGGCCCAGTGGCGGCGGAAGGCGGAGGCGCGGCGCGTAACCATGGACCCTACCGGCGCGCCCGGCAGCTAAGGTTTCGGCGTCCGCGAGTTCCCTCGGGGTCCCCCTTTCGCCCGGGGAGGGCACAACTTCGCTCCTCCAGGGCCTGGAGGACGCAATGGCTGCCTGCTCTTTGCTTCCCTCTGCTCTCCGACAGCGGTCCCCCCTCTAGGCACCCCGCCCCTCGTCTCCCAGGTACCCGCTCCCCAAGCGCCCAGGACCCCCCACCCACGCAGGGAGGTGCTGAGACGAAGGCAGCAAGGGGGAGCCAGGGACCGTGCCCAACACCTGCGGAGGAGCAGCGAGCGGAGGAGAAGATGGGGAAGCAGGGCCTCGAGTCCCCCCGCCCCGGGGGAGCGTGGACGCGCCGGGAGAAGCGAGATGACGTGCGGTCTTCGTCCCCGAACTTCGGCAGCGGCCTCGCTGGCAGCCGCGGTCCCCCGCAAGGAGGCGAGGGAGTGAGGGGCGCCCAGGTCGCGACCTCGCGACGGCAGGGGGGTGGGGGCACTGGGCTACAGAGACCTCCCAGTCCGCCATCGGCCCCCGCGCGCCACCCTCTGCGGCCGCGCGGTGCCCCTTAGCCCGGGTAATCGGGACCCCCTGCACGTCGTCCCCCGCGGCCCTGAACGTGGTGGGGATCGTCATAGGGAAGCGCAGTGTCACTGGTCAGCCGGGAGCGGCCGGCCTCCGGCATCCCCCCGGTCTTGCAGAGGTGCCAGCCAGGCGCGCGCGAGCACCGGGCTCCGGCTCCGGCTCCTCCCGCGCGGATGGAAGAGGAAGGCCGGGCCGGCTCAGCCCCCCACCCTCGCTCCGAGGGAGTCCTCGGGGTCTGGGACCAGCCGAGAAAAAGACCTGTTGCAAACTCTTAACACCCGCTCGAAAGACAATCAAATCGCTGGAGCAAAACCCTCTCTCCAAGTTGATATTTTGAAATGTCATAAATGCTGCATTGCAGTCAGATTGCTGCGCCCTTAAATGGGCCAATGATTTCCAGCTCTTTCCCACAAATTCCTTCAACCTGGGATTTCAATGTAAAGCCATTCAAATAAGTAAAAACCACTTTACTCCTGTTCGAGATTTCGCCTGCATTTATTCTGCTTAAAATTTGATATAGGACATTTTTTTTGTATTCCCATTTATCGCTTGCCAAGAAATAATTAAGAATAGGAGCTCGAAGATTAATTTTAAATAAAAAATCTTCTCCAATGAAAATGTCAGGTCATAAAAATTCCTTTTAAATCATAACAGCATATAAATCTTTGAAATTAACCATGTAATTACAATGTCTATCAACTTTTACCTTGAGCTTTGAGCCTCTCTTTTTAATCTTCTATTCTTTTTTAATGAATAGCTATTTTGAAATTAAAAAGTACTGTTCATTACACATGCCCCACTATAATAGGGTTTTTATCATATTTGCTCTATGTAAAAATACTTGCTACTTTGTAATTATTCACACGTGGATCCTTTCCTATATTGAGTAGAAAATAAAAAATGAAATAGAAGTCAAAGGTGCTTTAGAGCTGAATGATTTACACAATTCATTAAGGACGGTGATTTTTCAGTTAGCATCAGATTAAATGGTTACTTACTCTCAAATAGCCCTTGGGGAGTTGAATTGCTGGGTAGCAAACAGATTAAAGTTTGCATTGAAAGAAAAATTGAATTCAGAGGTAATCAATAGCATAATAGGGGCAGTGAGTGGTGCCTGCTGCCTGAAATGAAATTACCATATTTTTAATCTTAATTTTCCACTCTGTTTATCTGACAGTGTGGATGTGCAATCCAAACAGATAATGAGAGAGTGGGATATTGACACTGCTGTCCTCTGGAGTGCTTGTTTTCAGTGATTAAATGCTGTGATCTGTGATTACTTTGTGCAAAGATGTCGGGGCTGCTGGCCAGAACCATGGGAGGGGCACTCACTCCGCAGCTGCAGCTCCCGGCTCTCCCAGGTCCTAATGTCTGAAATTCATCTTCCACCCGCAATATAGAAAAATACAGGTTGCCTATTTATGTGTATATTTCAACTGCACAAATTACAATAATTAATCCCATTATTATTCTTGTCCTGCTCAAAAACATCCAATTAGATTAATATGGAGTGAACCCTCTAAGTTTTCTATTAATGAGCCCACAAACTTGCTTCTTACAGGAAGATGTGAGTCGCAGGAAATGATAGGCTGGGAGACTTTGAAGGGGAGGTGTATTAACATTGGAGAAGCAGGAGGCAGAAGAAAATTTGGGGCATTGTTGAAGGCATCCAGCCCCAGCGGCTGCAATTATATAACAAGCTGTGATAATTTTCTGAAATGCAAATCTTCTTCTCTGGGTATTGGGAGAAAGTCCTCTTGTACATTTAATTAAATTAATACCTCTAGCCAAATAACAGAATTACCCAATCACAAAACTTTAAAAGTTGTATAAGTCCCATATTCTCTAAATTCATTATCTTTCGATACCTAAATGCACCTGGTGGTTAGCATAATTTTGGCAAATATCCTGTATTAAAGCCTTATTCCAGTTTCCCAATGAGGAATTTTTACAAAGCTTCACATTGGACAGCATATTGTGGCTACATAATTTGAATTTGAATTCACTTAATCCCTCTGTGGGAATAGATTTACAATAGATGATGCCTATCTACCATCTACACCGACAAGTAGCGATGTACAGCCTGCTTTTGCTTCCAATGTTAAAGTCTGCGAGTGTTTGGAAAATTCGGTAATTATGCATAGTTAATTAATTTATCCTCCCTTTAATCCATATGTGGCCCAAAGAGAAAGACATGAAGAGAAAGAGTGATGGGCAGCATTGGCTATGTGATAACAGATTATTACACACATTTATATCTCCAAATTGGAGAGTCGTCACAACAATAAAATGATAGTGCCATATCTTATTTAGTCATCCCTTAGTCTTGGCTAGAAGTGTTGTCTTCAGCTCCTAATGCACAGGATAACGTTATATTTTTCTCAGTCATTTCTTAAAAAATTTTTCTTGGCTGTGGTGTGTGGCATGTGAAAGATTAGGGCTAGGGATCAAACCCGTGCCCCTTGCATTGGCGTATGAAATCTCAACCACTGGACCAGAAGCCAGGGAAGTCCCTTCCCAGTCATTTCTGATATGCACAACTGTCTGGGAAAGGGAGGGCTAGGCTAAGTGCTTAGAAGTGAATAGTGCTAAGTAACTGTGAAAAAAGTAAATTCACTGGCTGTGAACTCAAGGCTGCTAACTCCCTGATTCTTGTCTCTCACAAAAATCCCCCACTTCTCTGAAAGTCAAGTGGTTGAAATTGAAAAATTTTAATAAATTAATATTTTAACCCTTGAGTAGCCACAGGCAACTCTGCTCTTGTAACAAATATTAAGTGGTAAAGAAACCGGGGAAGCATATATGCTGATAAATATTGACCAATGGCCATTGCTTAGTTTCATATTTTAAGTGTAGACTAAAGAAATTCCCTCTTATAATATAAACCTGTGATGAGAATTGCACATCTTGGTTTTACCCCTTGCCTTAGATGTGCTATACGTTGTTATTTTGTTAAATTGCTGTAAAGAAAAGTAACAGTAGATCTACACCATACGTGAATATTGCCAAGTCCCAATGAATCTATACAGTTGTGCTGGAAAGAGCTTAAATTTTCTGCTTAGAGTCTTAAAAAAAAAAAAACAACGCAAAAAAGATGTATCAGGCAGATTAACAGTTTGGACTGATCCTTTCACATAGAGCTTCAGTACAGTTTTGACAATTTATTCAGTATTCAGAAAAATTCATAAACTTGAATATAAACTACATACAGTCCTGTCTTCATTACAACAAACTCATCCAGTTTTTTGATAACTGGTATTGTGCTCCTTTAAAATTTTTTTATCAATACTTGAACATGCTGATTCTTATGGCAGCGGAATATGGCTGATACAGATCCATTGACATGGAAAGCAGTCAAAGTGCTATTTGAACTTTTTTCCCCCTATCTCTTGACTACCTCTATAATCCAACTGAAACCTACATTTTCTAAGGATACAAAAGCTCTCCTCTACCCCTATACCTGCAGTCACCATTCGAAGTTTATTGAGCTTTAGAGCACACAAAGAGAGTGAGAAAATCCAAACCAATCTCTTTCCTTTCACGTTCTAAATCCTGACATGGTCCATCACCTTTTAAAAATAGTGAACTGGCCTTCCCCAAAAAGGAGAAAGGAAACAAAATCTAATGGAAAACAATGGGAGAAGGATAATCTAATCTTTAAATAAGAAGACAGGTTTCTGAAAGCTTAAGAGGGGTGAGTTTCACACTGATGTCACCTTCTCCTGAAAAATACCAGCCCTCCAGGAGGTGAAGAGAGAAATATTAATGCCATTAATCTATTGTCCCTGAATTTCCCCCTAAATAGATGGGATTTGAGCGAAGGCTCTAGGTCACAGAACTTGGACGTATTCATGGGAAACAAAGTGGTTTGCTCCTGATTGGCGTTTAGTCCGTTCAGCCATTAACAAGCCAGTCCTGGGAAAACCTGAATGTTCTGATGAACCACACACACGGGCGAATAGCTGTGACTTCCCATCAATGATTCAAACTTTCCTTCCAGTTCCAGTTTCTCGTGATCAGTGAGGAGGGAAAACATACTTATCACAGATACACTCTGGAAATGAAAGTCCATTCTATGACATCACCAGGTTGACTAAAGTCTCCTGCACATTATGTGTTAAGGAGACACACCCTAAAGGATTTCTTCAAAGAACAGTGGCTCTAGCAGATCCAGCATGGCAGCAACAAATACTTTCATATATTTTCTTTCACCTGCAGAAGACTGAGGGGTTTTAGTTTAACTTTTCAAGTCTATACTTCCTTGTGGTGTTTCAGCTCAGTGTCTGGCACGTGGTAGATATTAGTCAGTTGCTTAATGAGGGAATATACAGATACAACAAAAGTTTGAGAATGGTTAACTTTGATTTAAGTATCACTTGAAAGTGAAAGGATTAGTTGCTCAATCGTTTCCAACTTTTTGCAACCCCATGGACTGTAGCCTACCAGGCTCCTCTGTCCATGGTATCATTTATTATAATCCAGGTCTCAAGTGTTTAAGTTACAGTGAAAGGCCAATATTCTCAGGGCTCAAAACAATCCCTAACTATACTCTATCTAAAAATTCATTACTCTAGCAAATAACTTGGAAGACAGAAGCATTAGCCTAATAAATGAAATAGCCTTGCAGACCCTCAGCTTAAGTGGCCCATACTTACTCAGATGGCCAATAAAGCATGACCTATCACCTTCCAGTCATTGTTTGTTTCAACTGCTATCTGCCACGTGTGATCACTTCCCTGACTGTCTTGACATTACACTTCATGCTTGTTCCTCCCTCTCCCCTTTGAGAAGATGGGCTTCTTGAAGACAGGAACCAAGTCCTATCTTTATTTCTCTTTTCCTTGGCACAGAGAGGCCTCCCTAAGTATCTGTTGAATGAATTAAAATAAGCCTGTGCAATGTACTGACAAAGTCTTAGTCTGAGCTGTTCCTCGTTAAAAAATAACTGGAAATATCATTTGTATGAGAATTCCTTTCCACCTTCTTCCTCTGTCTCAGTGTCCCCTTGGGAAGGCAGTTACTAATCAGGATGCCCCTTTCATCACCCATAAAATGAAGACAAGACTCCAGGTAGCCTCCAGATTCAAAATTCTATGAATCAAAGTTATTTTTCTTGAAAATTTAGCTCCTGACTAGATTTGTTCACAAACTAAACATGTTTTGGAGACTGTGGTATCTATAGGTGAGTTTTCTGAATCATCTTTTCTTTCATTCCATGTAGAAAAGCTGTAGCAAAAAAAAAAAACGTGTTTTCACTATAGAAACGTAGTAACTACAATATGTATCTTCTTGAATGACTTCACATTCAAAAGCCTATGAATAAATCTTTTCCTCTGATTTACTCTAATGAAGAGCTTTCCCACAGCCATGAGGCTGTCTGTTTTCTTTGAGAAAGTCCACAGGCTTAAAGCAGAGAAAAGCCCATTCTGCTGTTACCTGATAGGACTGTGGTAGCCAGCCCCCGGCATGGCATGCAATAATCCCCACCTCCTGGTCTTTGCATCTCGGTGTCATCTCTTCCCACACTGTACCAGAACTGTCTGTGAGATCAACACGGTATGGAGAAGTGGTGACACAGTACTCCCTGGATTAGGTTATAAAAGATAATGGTTTCAGGGCTGCCCTGGTGGCTCAGACAGTAAAGAATCTGCCTGCCAATGCAGGAGACATAAAAGATGCAAGTTTGATCCCCAGGTTGGGAAGATCCCCTGGGGAAGGAAATGGCAACCCACTCCAGTATTCTTGCCTGGGGAATTCTATGGACAGAGGAGCCTGGCAGACTACAGTCCATGGGATTGCAAAGAGATGGAAACGACTGAGCGGCTAACACTTTCACTTTTTCGGAACTGGGTTCCTTCTCAATCTTTCTCTCTTTTCACTTAACTCTAGGGGAAGCCAGGTGCTGTATTGTATGCTGTCGGTTGGAGAGGCTCACAAGGCAAGAAATAGCAGCCATCAGTCTGATAGTTGACAAGGAACTGGAGAGGCCAGGTGCCCTGTCGTGAAGACACTCAGGCAACCAATGGAGTGGCCCATGAAGTGGAAAGCTAAAATCCCTGCTAACAACCAGTTCCATGAGGGAGCCTGGAAGCTGATCATCTCCCAGTCAAGACTTCAGATGAGATAGCAGCCCTGTTTGATGGCTTATATTGAGAGGACTGTAGCTTCTCAGTAGCTTCAGTCTTGTCCATCTCTTTGTGAGCCCATGGACTGCCAGGGTCCTCTGTCCCTGGGATTTTCCCTGCAAGAATAGTGGGATGGGTTGCCATGCCCTCTTCCAGAGGACCTTCCCAATCCAGGGGTAGAAGCCACTTCCTCTGCGTTTCCTGCATTGCAGGCAGATTCTTTACCAGCTGAGTCATGAGGGAAGTACTATCACCAAGAGAGGTGATTCTTGAGCTGGAATCTCCCAGTTGAGCTGCTCCCAGGTTTCTACTCACAGAAACCGTGAGATCAAATTTTTGTTGTTTTAAGCTGCTAAGTTTTGATGCAATTTGATACACAAGACCAGGCATCAAAATACAAGTACCAGGCGTTTCACTTCAGCATCGTGTGACATCACTTGCACATCTTCAGGAATCGTTTTTATGTTTAATGAACCTTTTCTGCCTGGCTTAGTAGGTGATGAATGTAAGTATTCTAAGCTGTGGAATCTAGATGAATAGTGTCCTGGGATGTAGAGGCTGAACGATCCAAATATTTGTGTTTACAGTTGGTGGCAAAATATCTTTTGGAAAGAATAATTATATTTATTTATTTAGTTTTAGCTGTGCTGGGTCTTCCCCACTGTGTAGGCTTTTCTCTAGCTGCTCCAAGTGGGGGCCACTTTGCAGTTACGGCTCAAGGCCACTCCTTGCACTGGCCTCTCCTGTTGCAGAGCACAGACTCAAGAGGACGCGGGCTTCAGTGGTTGTGGTGCGGGCCCAGCGGCTGTGGTTCCTGAGCTGTAGAACACAGGTTCAATAGCTGTGACGCACGGGCTGAGTTGCTCTGCGGTTTCTTCCCAAACCAGGGATCGATTCCGAGTCTCTGGCACTGGCAGGTGGATTCTTTACCATTGAGCCACCAGGCAAGCCCCCAAATGTCTTCTCGCATATCACGCCTCTAGTGAGCTTAAGGACTGCTTTGCTGGGACCTATATGTATAAAATGTCATAGAGATTTGACCCGGATCAGCAAGCACTTCTCTGGTCAACTAAAAAAATCAGAACTCAAAGTCAGGCCTTTCTGAGTCCAAGGTTCATGTTCTCAGTACTGTGCTGTCTTGCCTTCCTATGTTATTATTTATATTAATTTTAGTAATGACAGTATATTAGCAACTGTTGAATTCATTAGGATAGATTTATAGCAAATCCATAACCATCGCTAGCAACAAAAAAGCCCCTCATGTTCAAAAAGATTTTTTATTAAGTTCAAGGTGAGAAAAGGAGCTTCCACTTACTGAGAAGATGCTCAGAAGGGGACAGTGAAAGGATGATGGTTTTTAGCTTCTGAGCTCTCCCTACATGTCTGATGAGAAGGATGTTGTCAGCATTTTGTGGGTACTCTTTCATCTCATGCCTGCATTTTGTGACTGTCATCGTCTCTCGAATTTTAAAGTGGGCCTTTTGTCTCAGAATATCATTTCCCCTTTCAGTTTTCCTATTGAGGGTAAATATGATTTTAATATATTTCTAAGTATTCAGTGCCAACCTTTAAAAAAATCTATACACATATAATTAGATTTTTTTCCAGGGGAGAAGGCCATTTATGTTATTCATCTTCCCCTGGAGTCTGAGCTGGAATCCTTTGGTTTTTCTAGTTAGGATTCAAATCAGGCAGCTTCATCAGAGAATTTCCGGGCGGAAGGCGTATTGGCGCTGGGCTCTATTTGTTGGTCAGACTTTGAGGGGAATGGGTAAGAAGGAGGGTGGCAAGGCTCGCTAGTCCTCTGGAGCATGTTAGCCTCTTCAGGGTTCTGCTTTGTCTGCGGGCCCTACCACTCAGCTTCCATCACCACTGCTGAACGTGTCGCAGGAGAATGGACAGAGGAGCAATACATCTGGTGTCATCACATACAAAAAGGAAGGTGCCGACATTTATTAAAATACATGCTAAATATGAGCAATTATCACCTCTGACTCCTCAATTCTGATAACAATAGGTGTCTTTTAAAAATCAGAGGAAAACAGAATTAGAGTCACAGATGCAGAAAGCAAACTTATGTTTTCCCAAAGGGGAAAGAGGGAGGAGGTATAAATTAGGAGTTTGGGATTAATAGATACTACTATCTATAAAATAGATAAATAGCAAGGACCTACTGTTTAGCGCAGGAAAGTATAGTGGAAAAGAATTTGAAAAAGAATATATATAGATGTAACTGAGTCACTTTGCTGTACACACGAAACTAACACACCATTGTAAATCTACTATCCTTGACAAAAAATCAGAGGAAAATTAACATGTAATTGTTCAGTGCTTTTGGTGTGTGTTTGTGTTATTCATTCAGAAAGAAGTGCTGCAGATTCACTGAATAGTTAACATGACTCGGAAGTATTTCTTTTGCCTTCATCTTACAGTGAACTGCTCCACTCTGAGGATGATTTGCTCTTATTACTGACACTGCCGTATGTAAATATCACTTGTGAATTGAGAGTATAAACACTTTTCAAACAATTGTGCTTGGTTCACCTCTCCATAAGGCCTTACTCCTCACTTCTCACTGTCTCACTTTTTACGTTTATTTCCCTTAATCCCTAACTATGGTTGCTTTCTTCTTTTAAGTGAGATGTTTCCTTGTATCTTAATGCCACTGGCCTCATTTTAAAGATGGAGAAAAATATAAAACATTAGCACTTTATTCATGAAGGTAAAAAAAATCACATAGCTTGTATTTGTAATAAAATATCCTGACTTATGAGCTATGTCCCTGGATGAAACACAGTCTGTGCCTGCTTTGTGCACTGGCATTAGAAAAGATAAAAACAGTCATTATCAACATTCTCTAAGAAAAAATATTCTCTCAACTCAGGTAACTTTTACTGTTAAAATAAAAATGGTAAAGCGATGATTTGTAATTTGATTAAATTGGTATTAGAATATACCTTTTTGATTCAGGCTTCCCAGGTGGCACTGGTGGTAAAGATTTCATCTGCCCATCTCAATCCTGGGATCTAGACACAGATTTGATCCCTGGGTTGGGAAGATCTGAAGGAGGCAATGGCAACCCACTCCAGTATTCTTGCTGGAGAATCCCATGGACAGAGGAGCCTGCCAGGCTGCAGTCAGTCTATAGGGTCACAAAGAGTTGGACATAACTGAAGTGACTTAGCACCCACACGCATTTTTGTAAGGCAATTAGCTAACTATTGTTTCCATTCATGCTATTTTGGAGAGGTTTAGACAAACAATGTTTATTTGACCTAGCTATTGAAACAGCTATTGAAAACACATTAAAATGTATTCCTGATATGTTTTTTGTTGACATGACCTTAGATTACCTTGTGAAATGTCTCTGCTATACAGTAGGACACTAATGTTCTGCTTTCCTTACAGAAATTTTCAATTTAGATTAGTGAATTAATAGGTGATGAGCAGGGTTTTAAACCAAGGTCTCAAGACATACTTGATAGTGCGTCTCCATAATTAAGGGAATCTGAGCATGTACCCCTCACCTGCTGCTACTGCTGCTGATAATTCGCTCCAGTCCTGTCCAACTTTGTGCGACCCCAGGCTCCCCCGTCCCTGGGATTCTCCAGGCAAGAACACTGGAGTGGGTTGCCATTTCCTTCTCCAAGGCATGAAAGTAAAAAGTGAAAGTGGAGATGCTCAGTCATATCTGACTCTTAGCGACCCCATAGACTGAAGCCTACCAGTCTCCTCCGTCCATGGGATTTTCCAGGCAAGAGTACTGGAGTAGGTTGCCATTGCTTTCTCCAACCCCTCACCTATGCATGCTTATTTATAAAGTATATACAAGTATTCAGTTCAGTCACTCAGCTGTGTCCAACTCTGTGAACCCACGGACTGCAGCACGCCAGCCCTCCCGATCCATCACCAACTCCTGGAGTTTCCAGCCATCTCATCCTCTGTCGTCCCCTTCTCCTGCCTTCAATCTTCCCCAGCATCAGGGTCTTTTCCAGTGAGTCAGCTCTTCTCATCAGGTGGCCAAAGTATTGGAGCTTCAGCTTCAGCATCAGTCCTTCCAATGAATATTCAGGATCAGTCTCCATTAGGATGGACTGGTTGGATCTCCTTGCAGTCCAAGGGACTCTCAAGAGTCTTCTCCAACACCACAGTTCAAAAGCATCAATTCTTCAGTGCTCAGCTTTCTTCACAGTCCAACTCTCACATCCATACATGACTACTGGAAAAACCATAGCCTTGACTAGACAGACCTTAGTCAGCAAAGTAATGTCTCTGCCTTTTAATATGCTGTCTAGGTTGGCCATAACTTTCATCCAAGGGGCAAGTGTCTTTTAATTTCATGGCTGCAGTCACCATCTGCAGTGATTTGGAGCCCCCCAAAATAAAGTCTATCACTGTTTCCATTATTTCTCCATCTATTTGCCATGAACTGATGGGACCAGATGCCATGATCTTAGATTTCTGAATGTTGAGTTTTAAGCCAACTTTTTCACTCTCTTCTTTCACTTTCATCAAGAGGCTCTTTAGTTCTTCTTTGCTTTCTGCCATAAAGGTGGTGTCATCTGCAAATCTTAGATTATTGATATTTCTCCCGGCAATCTTGATTTCAGCTCTTGCTTCATCCAGCCTGTCATTTCACGTGATGTACTCTGCATATAAGTTAAATAATCCGGGTGACAATATACAGTCTTGACATACTCCTTTCCCGATTTGGAACCAGTCTGTTGTTCCATGTCCAGTTCTAACTGTTGCTTCTTGACCTGCATACAGACTTCTCAGGAAGCAGGTGAGGTGGTCTGGTATTCCCATCTCTTTAAGAAGTTTCCACAGTTTGTTGTGATGTGGAAACTTCTTAAAGATATTACAAGTATTGCTTTGTATAATAAATATTAGTAGGGCTTAGTTCCTGTCTTTCACTTTAGACTAAGACATATCAGTAGAGGTTATATGTTTCTTCCTGCATCCCAAAGATTATTTTGGGTATACCTCATTTTGGAGATGACTGATGTAAACATTTGTAGAGCTTCCACTTTTCAAGTGAAGATTGCTTTTCTTTACTAGCATACTTATACTTAGCTGTGCATGTCCTTAAATTACAGATATAGCTTTTAAACTGTGATTTATGGTATTTCTATAGATTTATTGCAACATAAATGCAAATGAAGACCATAGCCTGAAAGACTAGGGTATAATCCAGTCCCCTGATCTGTAAGGGAAGGTGATGCTGTGTATGTTATTGGAATGTCTGTATGAGGGTAGTGTTAGGGCAGTAGGGGAAGAGGACACATATACTGTCAACTATCTGAAGGGCTCTTATGAGAAAGAGGTTTTGTATCTTTCTAGAAAGGCCATTAGGAGCCCACTGGAAGTTCCTGGGAGGCAAACTGTCCTCATTAAGAACATTTTTTTTTTTATTGGAGGATAATTGCTTTACAATGTTGTGTTGGTTTCTGCCATATAACAGTGTGAATCAGCCATAAGGGTACATCTATCCCCGCCCTCTTGGACCTCCCTCCCACGTAACATCCCGTCCCACTCCTCTAGGTTGTCACAGAGCACAAGATTGAGCTCCTTGTGTTATACAGCAACTTCCCATTAACTGTCTGTTTTATATATGGTAATATATGTTTCAATGCTACTCTCTCAATTCGTCCCTCCCTCTCCTTCCCCCGTTGTGGTGACAAGTCTCTTCTCGATATCTGTGGCTCTGTTCCTGTGCTGCAAATAGGTTCATCAGTACCATCTTTCTAGATTCCATATATATGTGTTAATATATGATATTTGTGTTTCTCTTTTTGCCTTTCTTCGTTCTATACAACAGCCTCTAGGTTCATCCTCTTCGCTAGAACTGACTCAAATTCAAATAAGAACATTTTGATTTAGAGATTTATTGACAATATAGGTTGTGCTACAGCAGACCATTGTCCTGTGGTGTAAGGAATCCTCTATCCCTGGGACTGTTTAAGTAGGGGTTGGTGCTCCTGGAGGGTTTCTATATAGCAGGGAAGTCAGAGCATTACATATCTAACATGCCTTTCATTTCTTATGTTCTGTGATTTTATAGTAATCAAAGAATAGGTAGCCAGAATCCCTTTGCCACAAAGAGATGTATTGATTGCCCTCCAAAGTGCAAAGGTTATATAAGAGCCAGAGGTTGAAAAGAGGTTAGAACCACATGAAAAAATCATCCAGAGCTGCATGAAAAAGTCCAACTTCAACTGGGATCAGAAAGAATTGGGAGCATCAGTTATGAACCACTGTATGAAATGAGTTTGAGAAATTTCTTTCCTTAGAGATCTTTGCAAAAGAAATAAAAATTATTCCTCTGGAAAGGTCTGAATTTAACTAAGTCAAGTGTAAGCTGATGTTATAAGATCTCTTCCATTACTCAGGTTCAATGTTTCCATCTGCTATGGTCAGTTTACTAGAACTACCGCATTTCCTCCCAAAAAAGAAAAAGAAAAATTTCAGTAAAGAATCGAAGTGAAAGTGTCATTTTAATGCTTTCCTTCAACTTGCTTCTTTTGGTTGTGAGAAATTTGCTATGAGTCAGTGAGCAGGAGCAGATTGATAATGCATCTTTAAAAAAAATGAAATATTAGGTTGCATCATTTCTCATAGGTCCAGAATTAAGGGCTGTGGATGGGTTTCTGGTCTCTGCCATATCTGAAAAAAAATAAATATCTTGGAAAATAAGGATCAAAGTTCCATCATTGATGGGTACGAGAGGTAGAGGACCTGTGTCCTTCTTCCCGCGTGATGTGCAGGGCCACATTCCCGGTGAATGGGTCCACTATTGAGGGTCTCTGGGAGCAGAAATCAACGCTGCTGCCCACAGGGCAGGTGCAGGGCAAATAAAGCCCCTCAGTGCTGTCCCGTCTCAGGAAGGCATGAGATCATGCAGTTCACACCAGCCGCAAGGAAGTTGCCAGCTCTGCCCATCTGGAGGTTTCTGTCACGATAAACTCCCTGAAGGAGTGAGTGCCCAGTTCTTCTGCCTCTTTCACTCCCGATGGGCAGGGAGAAAGCAAATATCCTCTTTTTCAGGGTTGCTGACTGTTATAAGGCTCAGATAAAAGGGTTTAAGTGCCAGTTTTACTGACTGGGCAATTGATGTTAATTATATGATGCTATGAGAATTTGATCAACAAAATGAAAACCTATATATCTCATGTATGCCACTCAGGAGGGTAAACTCATCCAAGACTCTGCACTCAATAATTATTTAAATACCAAGAACAAAGCCAAGTAATGATTTAAATCTTCATTTCTGTAAAACCCTGCCTGTAATATCTTGTTAATGTTTAATTTGCTATAAACCATGAATATTGTCTAAATTTGTGCATATATTTGATTTCTGGTTGTATTTAAAAATAAATTCTTTATGTTATGTGAATATGATTATTCTAAGTTTATTGAATTGATTTCAAAGTTTAAGAGACCAGAGTTGCTTTCGATCTGGTGTTTTAGTGGCCTCTCACAGAACAAAGATATAGACAAGAATAGTCAATTATATTGTCTATTATTATGTGTGATTTTAGCAATCATTAAAATTCTGAGTATAATTATGTGTTTTTAAAGTCTGAGTTTTATGCCAATAATTGAGATATTGTAATGACTTAAACAAGAACTGAGCTAAAGGGTACCTCAACAAAGCCTATTAAAAAATATTTTTGACAAACCAAATGAATCTTGCTAGGTGACCTGGTGGCTCAGATGGTAAAGAATTAGCCTGCACTGCAGGAGACCGGGGTTCCATCCCTGGATCGGGAAAAACCCCTGGAGAAGGGAATGGCTACCCACTTCAGTATTCTTGCCTAGAGAATTCCGTGGGCAGAGGAGCCTTGTGGGCTACTGTCCATGGAGTCACGAAGAGTAGGACACAACTGAGCAACTAACACAGGGGGCTCAGGGTTGGACAGTTATAGTAGGGTTTAGTCATGAAAAACCAAACTCATGAAAGACTGATGTATAAAACACAATTGATTTGATTACAGCTTCAGATGTAGGGGTTCAGGCATGCCTCTGAGTCACAGTTTCTTGTCTCTCAATCTTTTTGGACAGACCCATTGTCTCTTGATTTTTACATGCTCATTCTCAAAGAGAATAATCACTAAGGAAACAGTGAAGCATCAAGTATGAGCATTATTAAGAAGATAAAAATATCAATAAATACTATTTTAAATAATGTAAAATTCACCTACATATAAACAATATGTATGCTGTGTGCTTAGTTGTTCAGTCATGTCTGACTCTTTGAGCAGTTTTCATTTTCTCTTCCAGGGGATCTTCCTGACCCAGGGATGTAAACAATGATTTTTTGGTAAATCAGAATTATGCAACATCACTGCAATCCAGTTATAGGATATTTCTATCACTCTTAAAAGATCTGTTGGGTGTTTGTAGCCCATCTCCACTCCCATCATCAAACCTCAGGCAACCACTAATCTGTATTTTGTGTGATGGATTTTTCTCTTTGGGACATTTCTTAACAAATAGAACAGTACAAAATGTATGCAATCTTTTTTTTCAGGTTTATTTATTTATTTACTTTACAATATTGTATTGGTTTTGCCATCCATTGACATGAATCCGTCATGGGTGTACATGTGTTCCCCATCCTGTATGTAATCTTTTGAATTTAGTTCCTGTCACTTAGTATAATGTTTCTGAGCCTTATCAATATTGTAGCATGTTCTTTGCTCAGTTTTTATTACTGAATGATATTTCACTGCATAGATATACCACAAATTTTATATCCATTCACTACTTTATGAACATTTATAGTGTTCCCACTTTTGGATGACTATGGATAATGCTGCTAAAGGCATACAAGTCTTTGTAGGGATGTATGTTTTCATTTCTCTTGGGAAGATACTTAAGAGTGAAATTGCTGGGTCAGATGATAAAATTTTAACTTTTTATGAAATTGTCTGTTTTCCAAAGTAGCTGTTCTATCTTACACTTCCATGAGCAATGCAGTAACATTGTATTTCTCCTCATCCTCACCAAAATTTGTTATTGATTGCCTTTTTGGTTACAGCTATTCTATCTTTAATATTCATTTAATGCCCATGGTCTCATTTAACATGTGGGATAATTGAGGCTCTAGGCAATGAGCTTCATGCCCAGGGTCCCACAGACGGCAAATGTCCCTGCCCATGAGCCACGGCTTTTCTCAGTTGGAGGAACTGGCCTCTCTCCCGGAGGAGACAGAGAACTGGACACTGGATGGAAAAGACAGGCCAAGAACTGTGCCTTATATCTCGGTGTGTTTAAGAGAGATAATAGAGTCAAGAGGTTTCCAAAGGGAAAGAGTGAGGGAAAAGATGAGAAGAGGGTGCTCTTGGAAGGTGAGAAGAGATGTGCTCTTGGAGAATTCCATTCTGGGAGCTCTAGTGGAGTTCAAGAACTGGTGGTCAGGGAATTCCCTGGTGGTCGAGTGGCTAAGAACCGGCCTGCCAATGCAGGGAACACGGGTTCCTTCCTGGCTGGGGAAGCAAGGTCCCATGTGATGGGGGCAACTGAGCCCATGCACCCCATTCCAGGTGGAACCTGTGCTCCACAGTGAAAATCCATCACAAACAAAGAAATGGTGGTGAGAGAAGCATGAGAGCTGGTGCCATGGAAACCATGGTTTCCTAGGAAAAGGACAAGGTTCATGGGGTCAAACACTGCCAACTAGTCACAGGAGAAGAAGCTTAAAGAAGGCCGTTGGGTTTCAGTGCTAGGACCAGCGAGGCTCTTACAAAGTTCAGTCTCACTAAACGGTCATGGAGAAAAGAAATTGCCAGTGGCTACTGGCATTGGAAACAAAGGTTACAAACTACTCTTTGAAGAAACCTGTAAAGAAGGGGAAATGAAAGAACGGTAGAGGAGTTAGCAGCCTCGAGGAAAGGCTAGCTCCCCTTTCCCAAGCGCTTCTGTAGCCTAAAGAATGAGGGAGAGTTGACTTTATTTGCGGATGAATTTATGGATTTAATTTCCGGATCTAGGAATATAGGGCCTGCGGTATCATATTGGTCATCGCCTATTGTTGGTGAAAGAAGCGATGCAGGGGCCAACCGGACATCAGCCTGATTTACCAGCCTACCTGCTCCCATAGCTTCTTCTCTCTTGTTTTCACACCTCCCGCCCCCTCATTGTAACCTGGGCCTCCCTCTTCTTCCGTGCCAGGAAGTGGTTGATCAAAGCAAGTTGACTTCAGGTTTGTAACGTCTTATTCATCTCTCCACTTGCATAGACAGATCCTGCCCTCAGGAGGGCATGCAGGTTCATTTTTCCCTGCTGGCCCCTCTCCCGCTACCTTTCTGGGCTCCTGGTCCCCCCCCTCACCCACACATTCTCTGCTCCTAACAAAAGGTCTCCAAACATTAACCAATGTTCCCAGTGGGTAAGGATCAGAGTCAGTTCGGGTTGAGAACCACTGTTTTATGATCATTATTTATGATAATGCACTGCCATTATAGAACTCAGTACAGCAAATTCACTTTATCTCTGTCTAGCACTGGCAACCCACTCCAGTACTCTTGCCTGGAAAATCCCATGGACGGAGGAGCCTGGTAGGCTGCAGTCCATGGGGTCACTAAGAGTCGGACACGACGAGCAACTTCACTTTCACTTTTCACTTTCATGCATTGGAGAAGGAAATGGCAACCACTCCAGTGTTCTTGCCTGGAGAATCCCAGGGATGGGGGAGCCTTGTGGGCTGCCGTCTATGGGGTCGCACAGAGTCGGACACGACTGAATCGACTTAGCAGCAGCTGCAACAGCAGCAGCACTGTACCTGGCATGCAGCAGATGAACAGAAAATATGAATTCAAATATGCAGAGAAGTGAAGACTGCGAACTTAAAAACCAGACTGGGCTCCATTCTTGTCCCTAACACTTAGCAGTGTTAGAGTGATTCTGGAAAATTTTTTGATCTCCCCCAGTCTCAGTGCCTTCATTATAAATGGTAATAATAGGACAAAGCTATGCTACAGATTAAATGATGTCATTTTTCTAAAAGTCTCATGCACAGTTTGGGGTGGAGAGAAAATACGTGTGTGTACAGTTGCTCAGTCGGGTCTGACTCTTCGTGACCCTTTGGACTGTAGCCTGCAAGTTCCCTCTGTCCATGGGATTTTTCAGGCATAAGAACTGGATCAGGTTGCCATTTCCTTCTCCAAGGGATCTTCCTGACCTGGGGATCGAACCCATGTCTCCTGTGTCTCCTGCATTGCAGGCAGATTCTTTACCACTGAGTCATCGGGGAAAGCCATGGGGAGAAAATATTAACAAAAAAAAAAAGGAAGAAAGAAAATATTGACAAATCATGCTATTAAGAGAATTCTCTGCCTGCTTGGTTGCAGAGGCCCCATTTCATTCCCTTCCCATTATCAGAGCTGTGCACAGGACCCAGCACAGAACGCTGGCTCAGCATGCCTTTGGGGATGGGGCGAAAATGACAGAGCAAGGGCGTCTGTACTGAGTTGTCAGGAGGGACAGAGGAGACAGCAGACGTGAGCAGGGAAGAAGTTGACGGGGAGAAAACTGCCAGCAGATGGCCTCTGCCTGCCGTTATCTTTTCTGCTCTGGCTTTTCTCCCACTATCGGATCCCTGTGTTACTGAAGCAACTTCAGGAGAAAGAGAGTAGAGACCAACAGCAAAACTAGATGCAGAGTAACCTAAATGAGATAAAGGGCCGTTTATTCCAAGATAAGTGTGCATTTGTTTTACTTTCCTTACTCGATCACAGCCTACCTGAGGGTGGAAGTACGGTGGCTCGTTGTTTAAATCTCCCTTTTCCAGAATCCCAGTTCTTGACAAGGATGATCAATAGGTGAGTCAGTGAATGTCTGATGCTGATAAACCCGCCACTCAGTGGAGCGTGTGTTTCATGGAGCTCTTCCTATTGCGGAGGTGTTGTCCACCATCTTTACACGCCTCTATCATAAGTCCAAGTCCACTCTGCTCGCGTTGGAAGGTGCTTGTCTAGAGTTAGATGTAGGGGCTTTGAGATGGCTCAAGAGGTTCAGCTCAAGCAGAACTAGCTTTGCTGGTTAACCTTAGCTGGTACAGAAGAGTCTTCCTCTTCATTAGCCTTCCTGCGAGCAAACCAAGTTAACTGGCAGCAGATGACCCAGAGTACGAATGAAAATTAAATGGTGACACTAGAAGGTGGAGGTGGGGAAGAAGGAAGGAATTTATGCTCTCAAGCAAATTTTCTCAAAGTGTTATCTTTGGATTGCCTTTCTGAGAAATCATCTGTGAGGGAAAAAGTTTTGTTTTTTTTTTTTTTAGTTTCCTGGGTCCCACAGGAGACCTATGGAATTGCAAAGAGGTGGTAAAAGACCTACCCACTCTTTTTAAAAAATTATTTAAAATATTTTCAAAAAATTACATATGTTGCAATTATTTCTTCCCAATTTGTTTCCTATGAATATATTTTGTTGTTGTTGCTGTTGTTTTTTTATCTTTTGGCTGTGCCAAGCGGCGTGTGGGATCTTAGTTCCCCACCCAGGGCTTGAACCTGCACCCTCTATTTTGACAGCTAGAGTCTTAACCACTGGACTGCCAGCAAAGTCCCTTTCTACTATTTTTAAATTTTAATTTTCTTTAAGTTCACACTAAAATTTGATAACCACTTCTCTAAAAGAAAGAGAGTTTAATGTATATGGCCATATTCTACCAAGAGCCTTATTATACATGGTCTATGAGACTGGGTGGTTTCACCGAGCTTACAGAGTATTTTTTAAGGTCTTAAGAGACATCATAGTAGTGTTGGAAAAACAGCTTTGCTTTGCAGTTAAAAGACCTGGGAACTGGTCCTTTCAGATCTTCAAAACCCTCTCTGCAGTTCTATAAGTAAGCAGTAATAACAGCAAGCACGTATATGATACAAGGCACCATTCTAAATACATATATTAACTCATTCAATCTCTTTCAATAATTCTATGAGGTAGGCTGACCCCATTGTGTGAATAGTAAAACGGACACAGAGGAGTTAATCAATTGCTTAAGGATAAACAGCTAAATAGCAACTGAAAAGTTCACTTGACACTAAAAAGCATTTCTGTATTCAAAAAATATTTCCATATTCAGATTAGTAGGACAGGGAGTCAGGAAACCTGGGATCAAACTTGAGCTGCTATTACTGGTTATGCAACTATGGCTGGTCACTTAGCTCCCTGGCTCTCGAGGTTCCTTAGAAAAAGGACATTCTAGAATATTTTAGGGTCTATTCTAAAATTGTCTTGTACCTCCATCACTAACCTTCCTCAATGTATTTGGTACATCTATTATGTTTTATTTTTTTAGAACTCAGGATGCATTAAAAAATGATTCCCACTATAGATTTGTTTCAGAATTAAAGTACATTTGTTAAATTCCTACTTTAAATGTCTAGAGGCACTCCCCTGATGGTGCAGTGGCTAAGACTCCCGGCCCCCAATGCAGGGTACTGGGGTTCGATCCCTAGTGGGGGAACTAGATCCTATAAGCCACCACTAAGACTTATTTGCGGCCAAATAAGTAAACTTTTTTTTTTTAAGTATATGTAAATTAGTTTCTGTTAGACACAGGTTTAATCATTTTAAAAATAGGTATTATATTTCCGTGGGCTTATTGAATTTTTCCTTTTCTTTATGCACCTGGTGAAAAATGGCAGTTGTCCTGCTCTGGACACCCTGTGTCCCCGAAAGAGGCTATCACAGACAGAGAGCAGCCTGAGTAATCCAGCCGCAGTGAGCTCTTCCTGTTTTAAAACGAGGCAAAAGCTTATGCAACTATTCATTTTGCTGTGAAAATTTCATCTGTTTTTATAGATGCGTTTTCCCAATGGGTGATACAGAATCCTACGAGTAAGCACACCCCAAATGTTTCCTTTTCATCATTATCTAAAGCACAGCCGAGTGTTGAAAAGACAATTGTATAGCTTCTTGTGTTGCTTCGTGGGCTTAAGTGCCCACAAAGAGGATTCCTTATGCTTTAATTTCTCTTTATTTTTCTGACTGTAAAGACCCTTGGGGTAAATGCCAGCCCCACAATCCCGCCGTTATATGGTTACTGTCAGCCCGCTGCAGTGATGCTTCCTGTTCACTAGGCCTCCTTTCATGGGACCACAATGTCCTGGCTTTGCTGCAATTCTTTGTCAACGCCCATCTCTTCAATAGCCTGTGAATAGTATTAAATGGTGTTTATGCTAGCTATTGTTGCCTTTTGTGTGGTTTGTCTAATTCACAGAGAAAAGTCTGCTTTTGTGGTCAGAGACCAGCTACGTCATGGCACACCATGTGCTTTCTGATGGGCCCAGTCCCGCTGAGTGATAACATTGCAGGCCCGAGCTCCTTTGCAACACAATCCCACATTCTTAGCCCAGTCAATACTCTCACAGGCAAACTGGTTTACTCTTTTTTTTTTTTTTTTATGAAGAGGTAGGGGAAAATAAAGCACAAACAAATACCAGATCCTGAAACAAGACAGAAAAGCAGGGTAAGTTCAACTGATCTGCAGCTTATTCAGCCAAGCAAGGGAGAAGACACGTGAAAAGAAAAATCACAGATTTATTCTACTAGCAACCGGACGTGCCAGGTGTGCGCACCGTGGCAGCAAATGCTGCGCATTTCAGGAGTAAGATTGCATTAGGGTTTCAAGGCATTGTTTCAAATGATACTTAATACCTGAGTCACTACTCCGCCGGGCTTCTTTTTTAAGTGCTCACAAAAGAGAAAGGCTAGAGTATTGATGATTACACTCTCCTCTGGTTCAAGAGTCTTTGCAGGGCAGGTCTGTTGCTATGTCTTGAAAGGGCTTTTGATGTAAGAAGATCATTACGGGCTCAGTGGTAACTGATCCCGGGCAGCCCTGGCTTTTGGTGCTGAGGGTTATTTTATCCTGTTGCTTTGCATAATCCGTTTTCCAGCTATCTACAATCTTTTTTACACCCCGAATGGTGGCTTATATTTTAGTTTATTTTTTCCCTTTGAGGAGTGCTTCCTAGACAAGAAGAGTCAGGTGCACAGAAAGGGAGTTTCCTGTTAGCTAGGGGCTTCTCTGGTGGCTCTGACAGTAAAGAATTTGCCTGCAATGCAGGAGACCCAGGTTCGATCCCTGGGTTTGGAAGAGCCCCTGGAGGAGAGAATGGCTACCCACTGCAGTATTCTTGCCTGTTAGCTGATGGCATGTGTCTTTTGCCTTAGAAGACGAGTTTCTGACATCTGGATCCAGCTTGCTTTCCTCGTGTCTTTCTACTTGCTGACATAAAAACCAACCCAAACGTAAAATGGGACTGAGGCACAAAGAAGGAAAAAAAATAAACCAGGAACCATAGTTTAAAAGTGTCACACCGTCCAAGTTTTCTGGAAGGGAAAGAGTACAGACAATAGTGTTACATTGAAAAATATTGACAAAGTGAGATGATTTTTAGAAATTTTTATTTTATATTGGAATACAGTTGATCAATGATATTTTATTGTTTTCAGGTGTATAGCAAAGTGATCCAGTTATACATAGTCACGTATCTATTCTTTTTCTATTCTTTTTCCCATTTAGGTTATGACAGCATAGTAAGCAGAGTTCCCTGCGCTATACAGGAGGTCCTTGTTGGCTATCTATTTTTAAATATAGCCGTGTGTACTGCTGCTGCTGCTAAGTCGCCTCTGTCGTGTCTGACTCTGTGCGACCCCATAGACGGCAGCCCACCAGGCTCCCCCGTCCCTGGGATTCTCCAGGCAAGAACACTGGAGTGGGTTGCCATTTCCTCCTCCAACGTGTGTACTGCTATACAGCTAATGTTAATCCCAAACTCCCAATCTGGCCTCCTTCCCACCAGGCCCCCTTGGTAACCATAAATTTGTGAGTCTGTTTTGTAAATAAGTTCATTTGTATCATTTTTGTATTCCACATAAAAGCAATATCATATGATATTGTCTTTTTCTGACTTACTTCACTTGGTATGATAATCTCCAGGTCATCCGTGTTGCTGTAAATGGTATTATTTCATTCTTTTTAATGGCTGAGTAATATTCCATTGTGTATATGTACCACGTCTTCTTTATCTATTTCTCTGTCAATGTACATTGTTTTCATGTCTTGGCTATTGTAAATATTGCAATGAACACTGGGGTGCATGTATCCTTTGGAACTATGTTTTTCTCTGGAAGTATGCCCAGGAGTGGGATTGCAGGATTATATTGAAGCTCTATTTTTAGTTTCTCGGGGAACTTCTATACTGTACTCCACATGGACTGTACCAATTTATATTCCCACCTACAGTGCAAGAGGGTTCCATTTTATCCACATCCTCTCTAGCATTCATTGTTTGTAGTTTTTTTTGATGATGGCCATTCTGATTGGTAAAATGAGATGGTGTGAATTCCTGTTCAAAATTCTGAAAATATAGTACTTTATTTTTTTCTTCAGTGAGAAAGTCAAAATAGAAAGAATCCCATCCCACCCCCAATCCAAGAAAAGCATGAGATTTGAAGGTCGTTTTGTCTGAGTTGAGTCATGTCAAGCCATGAAAAGCTGCCCCTTCCAACTTTGGTGACAAGTATTCACTGGGCCTGGTATGGGTCCCACATGGAGCTGGTTGCTGTGGTAGGTTTCTAAGAAAGTGAATTTACAGCCTCTTGAGGGGAAAGTAACATTGTAAAGAAATCAAGGATAATTAGATTTTAGTGAGTCAGGGGGATGATAAGCCCATGCTCCAGTATGCACTGGCCTAACAGGAGCTAGAGCTTATCTCATTTGTCCTGGTGTCTTTAGTGCTGAACACAGTGGGTGGCATAGGACAGTGCTAGGTACCTGCTGGCTGCATGCAGACAGGTCTCTGGCTGGAGGGACTTAAAGAAAAAATTAAATAGGGAAGGGAAAGAAGGGTTGTTAGAAATAAGGAAAAAGCAAAAGCAATGCCTGGGGCAGGAATGAACTTCTGGGGATGGGAGCTGAGACTTGAGCAAGGGACTCCTCAAGGCTGGACCTTGACCTAAGTGGCAGTTCTTCTGTGGTTGGAAAATCGACAGTGGAGTGGCTACTGGGTCAGTGAGCGAGAAGGGTCACCACCAGCATGGAAGGGTGAAGTCAGAACTGGTGATGGGGGTGGGATGGGGAGACAGTCATTCCACTGGAATCCCTCCCTGTCTGATCACACTGACCAGGGGAGAGAGGAAGTCTCAGAAGTAAGCCGTGGCAGTAGAGAGGGGACCAGGTAATTGTAGGCATCCCAACCCAAGAAAGACAGCCTGCCCTCAAGGAGATGGGCTTTCATTCATTTATTCAGACACTTGAACAAATACATCGACATAGAGTATAAATTTTCATATTTAAAAGACAAAATACTGGGCCAGGGACTCCAGAGGATTTCAGGAAAATATGAGAGCATTTCTAATGGCATGCCTGGCTCCCTACTCCAGAAATCTTCCCATCCCCATAGTTTGAGCTACTTAGTTTTTATATGAAAGTTCACTCCTCTTGTTGGTGACTTAAAGGAACAGAACATCTGCATTCTTAGCCTGGGCTAAGCTGTGCTGCTGTTCATTCACTCATTCATTGATTCGTTCGGCAAATGTCTATTGAGGAACAAATATACACCAGGCACAATCAGAGTCTGGTGACAGAGAAGTCAATAGAACATGGTTCCTAGCTTTAAGGGAGGGGCTCATGGTCTAGTGGGAGAGTCGGCCATCTTATGAATAATCATATTAATTAAATCCCTAGATGCAGAATCTTAGATTCTCAGGAATTGGAGAAATTTTAAGATCAGACCAGTGTTTTCTTTAAATCTCTTTTTCTGTCTTAACAGATATGATTGATGATTTTCTCCTTCAAAACAGACTTCCAAGGGTCCACTCTTATCGTTGGCTGGATCACAGACTAGAGAGCCTGAAACTCTGTTCCTCTTTCCAGTTCAGCTTGTTGGAATGCTTGTATTGATAATTGCAAGTGACACTGTTATAAGACTAACATGGAAGCTGTAAACACTGGCCCTGTTTAAACCACATGTGATAAATCCCCTGTGGCTGATCTTGTATATCTGATCTCCACCAAAGCTTGACTCCTCTTACAACACCCCTGCATCTCATCTTAAATACTTCTGATGATGGAAATCTCCTTCTCTCATAAGGAAATTATTCAATTAGTGGACAGATCCAAATATTAAACAATTTCTTCTTAAACAGAAGTCTCCTTTTCTATGACTTCATTTATCCCAGTCCATATGATAAATGTAATCATGTCTCCACATGAGTCCTTTATATATCTAAAGATGATTATTCTGGCCCTAGTGACAGTTTTCTTTTACTAGTTTAAATATTCCAGTGGCACAATTTTCATTCTTGGGGGAACTCAGTTTTGTCAATGTATCTCTTAAAATACGATACTCAGAACTAAAAGTGTTCTCTCCATGTAAGCATACTGGCGTAGCATACACCTGGGACTATTACTGTTTTTATTCTGGATGAAATATTTCTATTAATGTAATTTAAGATCTCATTAGCTCTTCTGGCAATTCTGTCTATGGACCAGTATTGCAATTTTCATTAAATAAAATCCCCTAAACAATTTTATTTGAATTGCCAGTGGCTCAGGTGTCTCTCATCTTCTAATTGGCCAGGCGTTTTTTTAACCTCATTGCAGAACTTTTCATTTACCACTATTAAATTTCATCTTATTAGTTTTACTGATTGTGCCAAGCTGTCAAAATCAATTTTAGTGTATCTGACAACTATTAAAGAGTATGTTAACCATCCCTCCAAACTTGTACCACTGCTATATCTAACAAATATACTTATTTTATTCAAATTCAAATATTTAATAAAATATCAAATAGAATGGAATTAAATATACAGACTAGAGGTATGCCACTAGAGACCACCTTCTCCTTATAGGTTGTATTCTTCTTAATTATTATTGACAGCATAAAACATTTTAACTTACTGTGACTCCAGGAAAATGGAATTCATACATTCCACTTGGCCATTGATACATCATGAATGAAATATCAGTTTTTGAAATAATGTTTTGGAGGTCAAAATATGCAACTCTATTTGGAACAGAATTAGTTCAGAAATGTAAATTAAGATTGCTATTTTAGTTCAACTCACCCTTAGCCAGAGAAAAGAAAGTCTGAAGGTCTCATTAAGAGAATCAGTAAGATCAGGAACTATGAAAGAAAAATGAATTATTTGGTAAATGGTCAGTCACATGGGAAAAAAACTTTAAACGCTAAAAGACAAGATCGAGGAAACTGGAACATACATGACAGATGACTAATTTTATTAATATAGAAAGAACTCATATGAGTTAATAAAAAATGAAAAACCCAAAGGAAAGTGGACAAGGGATAGGAATAGACAATGCACACATGTGTGCGCACACACACGCACACACACATGAACACACAAATGTCCAATTAACAGGAAGAAATTTCAACCTTACTCACAATTAAAGAGATGGAAATTAAAACATAGATTAAAAAGCACAGATGAAATGTCATTCCATATCCATCAAACTTGGTAAAAATTATAATTATTATAAATTGTCAATTAGCACCGTCTCTGTGGAAGCCAACTTGAAATTATCAATCAAGATTTAAAATACATATACTCTTTGATTCAACAGTTTTACTTCTAGGATTTTATTTTACATAGTTCCACAAAGTAAAGAGAAAAAGAGAAGGTGTAGAGCATTGACTGGATCCATCACTTGCGATGTGTGATCCAGCACTTGTCAGCTGTGTGATCTTTGGCAAGTTGCTTGGCTCCTCTCTCCCTTCCTGCCTTTATCCAAAAACTTGGGCTAATAATAGTATCTGCTTATTGGAATGGTGTGAGATATAAATGAGTTCTTTAAAACAGTGCTGAGCATACAATAAGTATTTGCTATTTTTAACTACTGTTATTTATAAACTTGTGTATTTCAGCTTCCCAGGTGGCACAGTGGTAAAGAATCCACCTGCCAGTGCAGGAGATGAAAGAGATATGGATTGGATTCCTGGGTGGAGAAGATCCCCTGGAGCAGAAATGGTGACCTGATTTAGTATTCTTGCCTGGAAAATTCCATGGACAGAGGAGCCTGGCATGCTATAGTCCAGCGGGTGGCAAAGAGTCAGACACAACTGAGCTCACACATACACACATTTAGAAATCTGTCTACTTCAACCTTAAAATATCCATCAATAAGGGACTGATTAAAGTATTACATATACATAGGATGTACCCTTACAAAGAAATCATAGCGTTTCAAAGATTTGAAAGATTGTTCATGTTATTATAAAAACACTGAAGTAAGAGAAAAAGCAAGGCAGAACAGCATGTATAATACAGTCACATTTGTGTAAAAAAATAGGATATAGCCTATATATGATGTATATGCATTACATTTCCTTGTAAGAATAGACATCAACAGTGATTATAGCTGAACTATGACACAGGGGAGGGAAAAATAGGCCTTTAATTTTCATTTTCTGTCCTTCTGTACGTTATTTAAAAAATCTTGTACGTATAGTACTTTTATACTAAAAAAATTACATGCTGCAGTCTAATTCTTACAATCAAGCCAAGATAATTTTTTCATGACAGAGGGCCAAGCATCGAAATATAACATGCAAGAAAGGGAAAACCAAGAGGAAGGATTTTTCTGAGTGTCTCCAACATTCTTCAAGAGGTAGTGGGGACTTCTGGCCCTTGGGATGTATGGAGCACCACAGGTCCACTCCATCTGTGAGTGTTCTTGGCTCTCCTTTCAAACTGTACTCAGAGTCCACCCACTTCTCCATACCCACTGCCAGCACCGTGAAATTAGCATGTCATTGCCCGCTGGGATTACTGGGCTAACGACTGTAAGAGCTTCTCTCTACCCCTCCTCCCAATGTCTATTCTCAACTGGGCAGCCAGAGGAATTCTTCAGATGTAAGATCACATCATTCTTCTTTCAGAAATTTCCGATCTTTACATTTCACTCAGAGCAAAAGCTCCAGTCTTCATCATAGTCCGGAAGGACCCTGCTCCATCACTATCCATCCAACCTCAGCCCCTAACAATCTCCCCCTCTTTCTGCTCCAGCCACAGGGGACTCCTTGCTTGGTCTCCAGATCATCTGGCTGGCTCCTTCCTGGGGCTTATACACGTGCTGGTCTTCAGCCAGAACACTCTTGCCCAAATACCTGCATGGTGCCAATTCCCTCACCTCCATCAAGTCTTTGCTCAAATCTCACCTCCATGAAGCTTACGTGGATCACTCTTCCTACCACCGCAACCCACTCTCGTCTCTGCAGAATGACACCACAATCTCCGTCATTCCCTGCCCCTTCCCCCCAGCACAGACCACCCTCTAACACAGGATGTGAGTTTCCTAGGCGTGATGGAACAAAGTACCACAAGCTGGGTGGCTTAAAACAATAGAAATTTATTCTGTCAAAGTTCTGAAAGTCACGAGTCCCAAATCAAAGTTCCCAAATCAGATTCTAGGGGGTGGTCCATCCTTGGCATCCCTTGACTTGCAACCACATCACTGCAATCTCCGCCTCCATCCTCACATGACATCCTTCAGGTGCTATGTTGTTGTTTAATCGTTCAGTCATGTCCAACTCTTCTGCAACCCCCAAGGACTGCAGCCCCACCTGGTTCCTCTGTCCATGGGATTTCCCAGGCAAGAATACTGGAATAGGTTGCCATTTCCTGCTCCAGGGGATCTTCCTGACCCAGGGATTGCATACGCCTCTCTTGCACTGGCGGGTGGATTCTTTACTGCTGAGCCACCAGGGAAGCCATAAGAAGGAAGACCATGTCTTTAATGGGTTGATGTGGGTTGTTAGCCTGGTATTCCAGATGCTGCTGCTTCTGCCTTATTTCCTTCATGCCTCTTTCCCCTCCTCTAAGCCAACAGTGTTGCAACAACATTTATGCTTAGGGTGAATCTAAAAGGAGCAAGCCAAGAGAACTTGTGGCTGTGTTTCATGTTCTTCAAGGGTGCTTCAGGTTCAAAGAAACCCTCCATAGCACTGCAGATCGATTCAAACCAGAGACAATGCTTCACGCCTGCAAATTAACATCACAGCTTCATTGCACTGCCCATCCGCCTCTGGTAGGGTGTCTTCAGTCTTTCCAAGAACCCAACTGACATACCATAAAGTTAAGGATGGGGCTGTAGTGAGGCCTCAAACTCTCTGAGTTCCCTATTGTAAACAACATGGTTTAAAACATCTGAAGTTTCCCCAAAGTAGTTCATCTTGATTTGCAGGGTATTTGGATAATCACGTGAGGCAATAATTATCCATTCTGCTGCGATTTTACAATATAAAAGTCAGACATTGGTGTCTACCGCATATAGCCCCATCTCTCTGTGTACAACAATTGATTTCCAATGGTTGAAATTTACACAATAAAGGAAAGCTTTGTTTTCAATTCTACCAATAAGAGAGCCAATACAGGCAACTCCCTCATTGATTGACTATTCTGTTTTCTTAGATTCACTTCTTGAGAGACTCATTTAACAGAAGGGAAAATGATTTGTTTCCATTGATTGGATGCTGTGCCCATCTGACAGCCATAGTTTTTGTATTAAAGTTATTAATTATGTCAATAGTGTAATTTACAGAATTGAAGAAATTACTCAGGGTCTGACTATATTGCTGGATATGTTTTTTCTTTAAATAAATGAAAGCATTTGTAGAGGAAATGCATTTTGTGACAATAATAATAGATGAAAAGGCCACCAGCTCACTTTATAAATCATCACAAACTAAAAGAAACTTCCCTCGATTACTTAAGTGATGAGACCAGGAAAGCTGGGTTTCTCAATTTCATATTATGAAATTCTTAGGATCATTGCTAACTGCAGATACTTGGGAAAGATAACTTCCCATTGTTCATTTAAATCTCCCTCTCATCCTCATAACACATTGCTTAAGTTTAATAGGTTATATAGAGCGTGATAAAGCCGGGCTTGATCTGGGTCTCCCTGAAGTCTCCCCTGAACTATGCGTTCATATTGACTGGGGATATTGTGAGCTTGTCTAATTCTGAGAAACTTTTCTCTCCCCTGGCAATGACTGCCAGGAAATTAATTATGACAAAGAGGGAAGTAACTCTGCTCTGTAGCCTGGTTCTGGCTGACTGCAAAACTCTAATCTCAAAATGAATGTCTGGGTTGGTGTTGAAATTAAGTGGGCCTTTGGAATTTTCTAGAAAAAAGCTTGATATCAAGTTTATATACTTGATAAACTGGATATAGGTGCAGTTTGTGAACCCTTTTCCCCCGTTAGATTTTTAAGGAATTTCTCTACCAGCCCTACTGCTACTTTGAGAGCACTGAGCTGGTTGTACATAATTTTCTGATAGATGACAAACTCTCAGAAGATCCTTTTTTCTTTTTACCATTAGGTCAAGGCTGGCTTGATAGGCATGTGACTACTCTCTACTTAGAAGATCCTAGAACTTGGTCTAATGCTCTGTACCTGCTGTCTTGAAATTTTAATACATTTTGAACAAGGGCCACGCATTTTCATTTTGCACTGGGCCCCAAAGTTACGTAGCCTGTCCTGAGTGGAGGCATGGTGCATAGCATATTTTACATGTCAAAGTGATCCTGTTGATTCAATAAACATAACCCATTTGGCACTCATCAAAGTCTGAGTGTGGAATGACCACTTCCCTCATCGTGTGAATTTCTTTCATTTCCATTCCTTTCCTTTTTTAGCAATGATGGGAAAATGTTTTGTGGTAGCACTATTCATACCTTTGAGGAGTGACGAGATGTTAAATACTGAAGATTAATTTTGCTGAGAGCGGATACAGAATTTGTGAAGCAAAGGCAGAATCTCTATTCTAGAATGAATAGAAAGTTTTGAAATTTTCTGTTAAGCAATCCATGCAGTTTTGTTGTGCTAAGTATTTTATCATTACTAAAATGTGAAACAAGTATTAAAAAGTGAAATGGGTTTTTGTATTTGGGACTCCTATGAAAATATACCAAAAGAACCTATTTTTTCAATCATGTAAAATAACCATTAAAACAATAGAAATTTATTTATAGCCATTATATGGATAAGAAAGCATAGTCTATGAGTATATCTAGTATAGCAAGAAAGCATAGTCTATGAAAATATGCTCAGAGTCAGCAATCATCAGGGAAACCCAAATCAAACCCACAATGAGATATGACCTCATGTCTTTAGGATCACCATTATAAAAACAAAAGCAAAAAAAGAAAGCAACAGTGCTCGCTTCGGCAGCACAAATACTAAAATTGGAACGATACAGAGAAGATTAGCATGGCCCCTGCGCAAGGATGACATGCAAATTTGTGAAGCATTCCATATTTTTTGGGAACGCTTGTACACTCGTGGTGAATTCATGTCAATGTTTGGCAAAACCAATACAGTAATGTAAAGTAAACTAAAGTTAAAATAAAAATTTCAAAAAAAAAAAAGAAAGCAACAAGTGTTGCAAGGATGTAGAGAAAGTAGAACTCTAGTACATTGTTGGTGGGAATGTAAAATGGTACAACCACTATGGAAAACAGCAAGAAATTAAAAATAGATTGCCATATAACCCAGTAATCTCACTTCTGAATATATACCTAAAAGAGCTGAAATCGGGAGCTCAAAGAATGATTTACACATCCACATTCACGGCATTATTCACAACAGCCCACAGGCAGAAACTACCCAAATATCCAGCGATGAATGAATGGCTTAAAGAAATGTGGAAGTATACACACAATGGAATATTATTCAGCCATAAAAAGGAAGGAGATTCTGCCATATGCTACAACATGGATAAACCTTGAGGACTTTACTGAAGAAAGTCAGTCACAGAAGGACACATTTTACATGATTCCACTTATGTGACCTGTTGGAAACAAATCCACAAAACCAGAAAGTAGAATGGTGGCGGCCGAGGGAGGGGGAAATGAGGGAAATGAGTTGCTGTTTAATGGGTATAAAGTTTCAGTCACAAAGATGGAAAACCTCCAGAGATTTACTGTGCATTGAGCTTATAGCTAACAATACTCTTCTGTGCACTTAAAATTGTGTTAAGAAGGTGGATCCCTTGTCATGTGTCTTTACCACAGTTTAAAAAGTGAAAAAATGAGGACTTCCTTGGCCATCCAGTGGTTTAAGAATCCATGCTTCCAGTGCAAGGGGTATAGGTTCGATTCCTGGTTGAGGAACTAACATCCCTTATGCCACATGGTGAGTTCCAAAAAATAAAAATAAAGTAAAACTTTAAAAAACAAACAAAAAAGAAATCATAGTCAATTATTGTCATCAAGGACCACATAAATTGTGCCCATTTGCCTGTTCACTGGTTTTCTGTGGTATATCCTGATGCTTCTGTTTCCTCATCACCATCAACATTCACACAATCCCTTTAGTCTTGTTTTAGGTGGTCTTGTTTACTTTATCCAGAGGATAGACTTATATGCCAACATGTCCCAAAACAGGTGGGACGGGGTTGGGGGGGCACTGATTCCCATTACTGGCCATGCTCCAGTTGTTGGGAGGGGAAATACAATATTTTCTGCAGGTGGATATGATGTGAGTTTTGTTTTTACTTAATTGGTGATTGGAGGTGTCTGTATTTAACCTTTGACCTACTTCCAACAAGCAAGCGAGAAGTGACAGATTTCCTGCCATTCTCTATGTCAAATCCTATGATAACCATACTCCTGGTACCCACACTGGCTCTCAAATTGCCCTGTCTTTGAGTCTCTAAGAGCCTCCTGAACAGTGAGCCGTCCTGTGAAAGGGATAAGCAGGACTAACCTCAGCAGATGGAGTTTGTCCCTTTGTTAAGATCCTCTAAAATATAGTGTGATGTTTAGAAACTGTTGCACAATATAATTCTTTCTCATTGATTTATGTGTGTGTATTTCCACCTACACATTTTATAATGAAAATAATTTACCTCTGGGGTGTTAGTTTTGCTCACATGCAGAGTGGATTACATGGTCCCAGTGTTTCACTAACAACCACATTGATGCCACTTGCCATGTCACATTACATGACCCTTCCCTTCTGACACCCCACTCCAGTACTCTTGCCTGGAAAATCCCATGGATGGAGGAGCCTGGTAGGTTGCAGTCCATGGGGTCGATAAGTCGGACATGACTGACCGACTTCACTTTCACCTTTCGCTTTCATGCATTGGAGAAGGAGATGGCAACCCACTCCAGTGTTCTTGTTTGGAGAATCCCAGGGATGGGGGAGCCTGGTGGGCTGCCGTCTATGGGGTCGCACAGAGTCAGACATGACTGAAGTGACTTAGCAATAGTAATCCCTCTGACACAGGGCTTGGCCATGAGACTTACTTTGGCCAATGGGATGTGAGCTGATGTGATGCAGGTAGAAACTTGAAGACCACCTAGCCTTATTGGGCTTGCTCACTCTTGCCCTCTGTCATCTCCATGAGACGAACATGCCTGGGTGAGCCTGAAGGTTGCAGAGCTGGGCCAACCTGGATCAGCCAACAGGCAGCCAACCCAAGAGATGTAAGCAAGCCCAGCCCCAAAAAAGCAAGTCTAGGTACCCATCTGCAGGCAGGACTCATCTGGGTGCAGCCAGATCAGCTTAACTTCACAGACTCAGGAGCTAAATCAATGTGTATTGTGATAATTTATTGAAATGTTATGATTGTTCATTGTGTAGGATTATTGTGGCAATGGATAACTGATCCAGACATTATTATGTCAGTAGGAGACACATGCATCAGCATGTGTCTATTCATGAGGCCAGGAAGGATGCGTGGAATGATGCCCTAAAGATTCTTCTGTGAATGTAAGATTGTCAGCAAGAGTGACTGACATAATCAGGTAGGACAGAATACTTAGAGAAGGAGAACCACTCCCCTCCAAGTGGAAAAACAGAAAAAGTGTGAGAATTTTAGTTGAGAATCCAACTAAAGGGAATAACTGTGTCCTGTTATCTTTGTGGCTCCAGGATCTAACAGAGAACATGGCCCTAAAGGGAAGGAATGGATGGATGTTGGTGGTGCAGAGTGGGAACATTTGCAACTCAACTCTGGTCTATTAAATCTAGAGCTGCCTGAAGCATTTCCTGAAGCATCTCATTTCTTTTTGGGTGATGGGGGAACAATTGGTCCCTGAAACTTATTTAAAACATCATTAATTAGGATTTGGTATAATTTAGCTTTAAACTTCTCTCTGCTGAACAAATCCATTTCATAGACATTATGCAAAATAATGATGCCACCGTTATTCCAGAGCAAGTGTTTTAAATATCTTAAAGAACAAATGATTTTATTCATCTTTGCTTCCAAAACAGGCACAAATATCTATGTCTAATATTTGGTGCCTTTGAGGCAATATTAAGTTAATTCTAAATACAGTTTGCTTTCTGTATCTGTGGGCTCCACATTTGTGGATTCAACCAACTGTGGATCAAAAATATTTGAAAAAAATTTTTTTCTTGAAAGTTCCAAAAAGAAAAACTCTAATGGTGACTCACTAGAAAAGATCCTGATTCTGAGAAAGATTGATGGCAGGTGGAAAAGGGGACAACAGAGGATGAGATGGTTGGATGGTATCACCAACTCAATGGACCTGAGTTTGAGCAAGCTCCAGGAGATGGTGAAGGACAGGAAGCTTGGCATGCTGCAGTCCATGGGGTTGCAAAGAGTCAGACATAACTGAGCAACTGAACAACAATAACAGTTAATTATGGGCCTCACCAGTGACTCAGTGGTAAAGAATCCGCCTGCAATGCAGAAGACAAGGAGAGCTGAGTTCAATCCTCGGGTCAGGAAGATCCTCTAGAGGAGGAAATGGCAACCCACTCCAGTATTCTTGCCTGGAGAATCCCATGGACAGAGGAGCCTGGTGGGCTGCAGTCCAAGTGGTTGCAAAGAGCCAGACACATCTGAGTGATTGAATACACACAACAACTATTTATATAGAATTTGTGGTAGGTGCCCTGAGTAATCTAGAGATGATTTAAAGTATACAGAAGGATGTGTGTAGATTATATGCAAATAGAAACATTTTATATAGAGGGGACTTGAGCACCCACAGGTCCTGGAACCAGTCATCCTCAGATACTGAGGGATGGCTGCCTTAAAATATAGTTTCAGTTCAGTTCAGTCACTCAGTCATGTCTGACTCTTTGCATCCCCATGGACTGCAGCACGCCAGGCTTCCCTATTCATCACCCAGGAGCCTGCTCATAGCCGTCCAGTTGGTGATGCCATCCAACCAACTCATCCGCTGTTTTCCTCTTCTCCTTCTGCCTTCAATCTTTTCCAGCATCGGGGTCTTTTCCAATAAGTCAGTTTTTTGAATCAGGTGGCCAAAATATTGGAGCTTCAGCATCAGTCCTTCCAATGAATATTTAGCACTGATTTCCTTGAGGATTGACTGGTTTGATCTCCTTGCAGTCCAAGGGACTCTCAAGAGTCTTCCCCAACATCACAGTTCTAAATACAGTTTATACCTGAAAATAGTTAACTTCACTCAAAAAACTGTTTAATGTTAAAGAAAATAACAAGGTCTGGGTCTGGTTTTATTTTCAGCAAGTACGGTTTGTTGTTGCTGTTGTTTAGTTGCTAAGTTGTGTCCAGCACTTTTACAACCCCATAAACTCTGTAGCCCGCCAGCCTCCTCTGTCCATGGGATATCCCAGGCAAGAATACTGGAGCAAGTTGCCATTTCCTTCTCCAGGGGATCTACCCTGAAGCCACCTGAGAAGCCCAGTGGCTCAATGATAACCCTAGGTAAACTCTGTCTGTGAAAAGTCAGGTGGTAGATATTTTTAGGTTTGCAGGTCATTTGGTCTCTCTCACAACTATTCAACTCTGTGATTTTAGCAGCCTTGGATAATATATAAAAGAATGAACAAGGCTTGTGTGTCAGTAAAACTTTACAGACACTGAAATTGTTACATAATTTATTTTTTACAAAGCACAGAATGCTATGCTATACTTCTTTTTTTCAAAAAGAACATTAAAAACATAAAAATGGTTCTTAGCTCACAAGACATACAAAATGAGGCAGTGAGCTGGATTTGGCCCATGGCCATAATCTGTCAACCCCTGACCTTAGGTTAACTGTGCTGAGGGTCAAATTGAATGAGATGCCCCAATTAAGAGCAGAGATGCTGAAGCCAGACAAAGTGTGAACCTCAGCTCTGCCTTTTGCTATCAGTGTGATCTTAAGTTTCTTTATGTAAAAAAGTGAGCCCTAATAATCCACTTCAGTGCTGCTCTGAGGGTTCACTATAAGAGTGGAGCTGCCATGCTTGACACCTAGAAAATGCTATAAACACGCTAGGGCTTCCCTGATGCCTCAGTGGGAAAGAGTCTGCCTGTCAATGCTTGTGACTCCCGTTCAGTCCCTGCTCCGGGAAGATCCCACGTGCTTCAGAGCAGCTAAGCCCCTGTGCCATAGCTATTAAACCTGTGCTCTGGAGCCCAGGAGACCACCTGCCATGACTGCTGACGTCTCCGCACCCTAGGCCCCTGCTCCGCAACAAGAGAAACCACTGCACTGAGAGGCCCACATGCCACAACCAGAGAGTCGTCTGAGCGGCAGGGAAGACCTAGCACAGCCAAAAATAAATAAACAATAAACTTATTTTTAAAAACCCTGCTAGCTCTGTCTGGTATTACAGCTAGGAATCTTAATTTATTACAAAATATACAGAAGAACTAGGCTGACCCCGTGGAATCAGAGCTACTGGTTCAAATCCGACCTACTTGCTTTATGTCAGGGATTCTTTAATGTTTTCACTCTCCTTGGCATGACCGTTCACACTATGCTTCTCTGGGTATATACAGAGTTTCCCAAACAAAGCCACAGCATTTCAACCAACATGATATTTCTAAAATCATTGGCAATAAAGTTAATCAGTTATAATGTCTCCCCAAAAGTCCTTTATGAGGAAGAAATAAATATCCCAACCAAAATTTTTAAATGTTGATCATTATTTTATAAAAAGAATCTTGATTTTTTTTCCCCTTTCCTGACTTTTCTTCTGCTGGTAATATTAAACAGTATATGATACATATATATACTACTGGAAAATAAATGCAAATAATTTATGTCCGGGAGTTGGTGATGGACAGGGAGGACTGGCGTGCTGTGATTCATGGGGTCGCAAAGAGTCGGACACGACCAAGCGACTGAACTGAACTGAACTGAATACATAGAATTTATTATTCTCATGTGCTTTTATTAATATTTAGAGGGTGGTTATAAACCAAATTTATATTAGCCTGTTGTTTTTGGTACCAAGAGAAACGTTCATGGGATCTTTCTTGATCAATGTAGATAGACAATTGCCAACATCCGTTAGATTATAGAAAAAGCAAGAGAATTTCAGAAAAAAAATCTATTTCTGCTTCTTTGCCTATGTGAAGGCCTTTGACTGTATGGATCACAATAAACTGTAGAACACTCTTCAAGAGATGGGAATAACAGAACACCTTACCTTCCTCCTGTGAAACCTGTATGCAGGTCAAGAAGCAACAGTTAGATCTGGACATGGAACAATAGACTGGTTCAAAACTGGGAAAGGAGTACGTCAAGGCTGTATACTGTCACCCTGCTTGTATGCAGAGTACATTATGCAAAATGCTGGGCTGGATGAAGCACAAGCTGGAATCAAGATTGCCAGGAGAAAAATCAATAACCTCAGATATGCAGATGACACCACTCTTTCAGAAGAAAGCAAAGAGGAACTAAAGAGCCTCTTAATGAAGGTGAAAGAGGAGAGTGAAAAAGCTGGCTTAAAACTCAACATTCAAAAAACAAAGACCATGCCATCTGATCCCATCACTTCATGGCAAACAGATGGGGAAACAATGGAAACAATTTGAGACTTTATTTTTTTTGGGGGGGAGGCTCCAAAATCACTGCAGATGATGACTGCAGCCATGAAATTAAAAGACACTCCTTGTAAGAAAAATTATGACAAACCTAGATAGATATTAAAAAGCAGAGACATTACTTTGCCAACAAAGGTCCATATAGTCAAAGCTATGATTTTTCCAAGTAGTCATGTATGGATGTGAGTTGGATCACAAAGAAGGCTGAGTGCCAAAGAATTGATGCCTTTGAACTGTGGTGTTGCAAAAGATTCTTGAGAGTCCCTTGGAATGCAAGGAAATCAAACCAGTCAATTGTAAAGGAAATCAATCCTGAATATTCACTGGAAGGACTGATGATGAAGCTTAAGCTCCAATACTTTGGCCACTTGATGTGAAGAACTGACTCATTAGAAAAGACCCCGATGCTGGAAAGACTGAAGACAGAAGAACGGGACGACAGAGGATGAGATGGTTGGATGGCATCACCAGTTTAATGGACATGAGTTTGAGCAAACTCTGGGAGATGGTGAAGTCCGTGTTGTTACAAAGAGTCGGCCAGGACTGAGTGACTGAACAACAACAAGATAGACAATTTTTCTTTTCGTCTGTCTTGGGCTTCTTCTTTATTAAAATTTTATCCATCAGTAAAATGAAAAAGATATGGCAGTAACTTGGAAATCAGGCCACGGACCCAACACGGAGATGCACACTCCCCACCACTGACAGCATTTCCCAGACCCGGCTCACTGGCCTGAGACACAGGTGACCAGGGTTGCAGGCTACATGTCATTTCTTGCCCTCTTTGCAAGTTCCTGGGCACTTCGCTGGGAAATTGCTCAAGGTGACCTTTTAGAATGTTGGTGAGAGAGACAGGAGCTATAAAGGGACAGTCTGGACTCTGCTTTGTCTCCCTCCCAAGAAAAATAATTCACAACTGCTTGTTATTATTTAGCACCAACACTGTCTCTGACACCCTGGTGTTTTGTGACTGTGTGTGACAACTACACTGAGTAAGTGAAGACTAAGATGCTACCGTCCTGAGCTGAAACAGCGACGAATGAGCTTATTTCAAAGACAGCTCTTTAGTGTTGTGCTTCTTTCTCTGTGGCTGACTGAGCATCATAAATGCAGTTCATGTTGTGTTCAAAGCCCATGATATAAGAGAAGCTGCTTTAAATTATTACTATTTATAGGAAGGGAAATAGGCTCCGTTTAAGGGAATTATGCTAAATTAGTATCACATGCTAATAATTATGTTTTCCATAATAGTCCCCTACATCCTTAATAATTTTTACATGCAGTTTATTTATGTTATCTAATGCCAATTGGCAAAACTCTTATTAATAAATTGGCAATGAGTTGAGGAAGTTGTATCACTGTTAACTGTATATTTAGCAACATACAGTTCATTATGGATAAATTTATATCCAAATATACTTTCTTGGTTCATAAAAATGTTAGCCCAAAACAACAAACCAACAAAAATCACCCCCAATCCAAAATAATGAGGCTTTAAAAATATATGCCAATGACTTAAGCACATCTAATTTTGTTTTAGTATTTTAATAAGGAAAAACACATCTGGAAGTCTGTAGCCAATATGAACATTCAGCACAAGGGGAAAAAAAGAGAGAGAGCAGGAATGATGTTTTAGAGTCTGGTTTAAAACTGAAGGGCTTGGGGTTCCCTGACTCACACTAGGCAGTTTGACTTCCTGAAAAATCAGGAAAATCATTGCTTCTGTTAAATCTGTTTTCTGAATGTCAAGATACTAGATTACGAGGTGGGATGTTATTAGCATGGGCTGTGCTGTGCTGTGCTAAATGGCTTCAGTTGTGTCTGACTCTTTGCGACCCTATGGATTCCAGCCTGCCAGGCTCTTCTGTCCATGGGGTTTCCCAGGCAAGAAGCTGGAGTGGGTTGCCATTCCCATCTCCATGGGATTTTCCTGACCTAGGTATTGAACCCAAGTCTCTTATGCCTCCTGCATTGGCAGGCAGGTTCTTTACCACTACTAGCACCACTTGGAAAGCCCCATTAGCATAGGCTCTAATTCTAAATCTTATTAAATGTCTTCTCTTTCCTGTAATGTTTGTTCAAAATGTGAGAAAAAGCTAAAAAGAGAATAACAACAATTACATAGATACTCGAAAAAACTTACCGTAACATGCAGATAATGGAGGAAAAATTGTTTTGTCTGATTCAGATTAACTAGTTCAGTTCAGTCGCTCAGGCATGTCCAACTCTTTGCGACCCCATGAATCGCAGCACGCCAGGACTCCCTGTCCATCACCAACTCCCGGAGTTCACTCAAACTCACGTCCATCGAGTCGGTGATGCCATCCAGCCATCTCATCCTCTGTCGTCCCCTTCTCCTCCTGCCCCCAATCCCTCCCAGCATCAGGGTCTTTTCCAGTGAGTCAGCTCTTTGGACGAGGTGGCCAAAGTACTGGAGTTTCAGCTTTAGCATCATTCCTTCCGAAAAACACCCAGGACTGATCTCCTTTAGAATGGACTGGTTGGATGTCCTTGCAGTTCAAAGGACTCTCAAGAGTCTTCTCCAACACCACAGCTCAAAAGCATCAATTCTTTGGTGCTCAGCTTTCTTCACAGTCCAACTCTCATATCCATACATGAGCACAGGAAAAACCATAGCCTTGACTAGACAGACCTCAGTCGGCAAAGTAATGTCTCTGCTTTTGAATATGCTATCTAGGTTGGTCATAACCCTCCTTCCAAGGAGTAAGCATCTTTTAATTTCATGGCTGCAGTCACCATCTGCCGTGATTTTAGAGCCCTCCAAAATAAAGTCTGACACTGTTTCCCCACCTATTTCCCATGAAGTGATGAGACCAGATGCCATGATCTTTGTTTTCTGAATGTTGAGCTTTAAGCCACGTTTTTCACTCTCCTCTTTCACTTTCAAAGGAATTCTCTAATTACCTACCTCAGGGTGCCAGTGAGGCATCTGTCCTGAGGTGACTATAAATTCCAAACTTTAGGAAAGATAACTCCAGTAGGAGACAAACATTAGTATCAGGGAGGTAAATTCTGGAGCCAGAATTTATGGGAACGGTGATTGACTTCATCATTGACTTCCTGGCCCAAGGGGAACTCACCCCACATCCTTCTGGAGAAGGGAAGCATTGAGATTGCTTAGAGGGCAATTAACCTGTCTTTTCAAATAGAGGTAGGCTCTCACCTCTGTGTGTGCAATTGTACCTTCAACTCCAAAAGTAACATTTAACAACAGGCGCTGTTGTGCTGGCCAAGCCATTTGTCAGATCTATGCGATGGGAAATATCATTACCAATGGAATGGAGCATTGAGCAGATTTCAGTGTCTAGGTATTGCTAAATCACGGGTTTGACTGGCTCATCGATAAATTGTTTTCACCCAACTGACTTTATTTGGGGTTAGCTCAGTGGCGACATGTAGACACAGAGGTGTGTGAGCAGAGTTGTTGGGAAAAGAGTTGGGTTCCGGACCCAGAAAAGGATGAGCTGATCTTCAGCCCTTCTAAGCACTTCTGCTTCTTGCTTTGCCATTTCACAAATCTCTGCCAACAGGGAACTGCAGAGAGCTCACAAAGGGAAAAATGGGGTAGAAACAAACCTGCTGCTGTCATCACTGTTGATTTTTCACTTAGTAGACTTCTTTATGGATTAAAAAACTTTTTTCCCCCTGCTTCTTGTAAAGCAATGTTCATTGGAGCTTAGCCAATAGATGGTATCACCCCTTCCAGAGTCTATGCTATGGGCGGCCTTTGGGAGCATATCTACTCAAGTCATTCATGCAAATTATTACTTACTGCCCTATATGCTCATAAATTAATAGCTTCTCTGTGGATGAAAAACAGAAATTAGACAACCATTAAGGTTGAACAATGTTTAAAGAATATTAAATATTAATATATGAAATGAAAAAATATTGTGAGTGATATCAGTAGATATGCCAAAAGCATAACAAGCCAAACCTAAGAATGCAAATAATAAAAACATGTCTTCGGCTAGATATTCTGGATGGTTTAATATTCAAATTAAAGTAGATTTTTTTCCCCTTTCAGTAAAAACAAAACAAAGTATTTCCTGCCCTTGTCATATTGTGTGAGTGTTCATTTTCATACTCAGAGTAAAAACAGATTTAGGGAGAAGAAACGAATAAGAAGGTTTGGGTTATTTTGGTCCTTGTGCTTGTGAGAAGAATTTTCTTCGCAGTGTTGAAAATGCATACCATGAATATTTAGAAAAAGCAGTTTTTATCAGTCCGCAATTTTTTCCCCTTAATCCTGGCATTTTAATAAATAATTGTCAAGTTGGCATATACATCTTAAGGACTTTGTCTGCTAGATGCTATAAAATTGGAATGGAAATTGGCAGAAGACTCTTCTGGGTGGAAGGAAAGCATGAACGAGGTTCTTTGGGTGAGAGGGCATGGTTAATGGCCTTTTGGCAATATGAAATTTAGGAGAAATGTTTTCATGACTAGATGCCCACCCTTAAAATCCATTGTGTTTCCATTTGGCAGATCTAACATCAGGGGGATTGATTCTGCACAAGCAACAAGCCAAAAAGAGGTCTAGTGCAGGCCCTGCCTTGTTGGGATTGCTTGTGAGGTTTTGGGCAAGGAAACCTCATAGACCTCTTTCATTTACTTATTGTTCAAGTTGAGTCCAACTTTTTGCAACCACATGGACTGCAGCATGCCAGGCTTCCCTGTCCTTCTCTACCTCCCGGAGTTTGCTCAAGTTCATGTCCATTGAGTTGGTGATGTCATCTGATCATCTCATAGTCTGCCGCCCCTTCTAGTCCTGCCCTCAATCTTTCCCAGCATCAGGGTCTTTTCTAATGAGTTGGCTCTTCACTTTGCGTGGCCAGTGTATCGGAGCTTCAGCATCAGTCCTTCCAGTGAATATTCAGGGTTGATTTCCTTAAGGGATAGGGCTAATAATGCAAACGCTACACACTTTACCGGATTTGGTCTGTCAAATATGATAAAACCCAAACAAGCACTGAGATCTATTCAACCCTTCAGTGTTTTATTTGCGGAGCATCTATTTTACACCATGCACTCAGCCAGTCACTGGGGATTCAAAGCTGAATAATGAAAACATGATAGCAAACATGTGTACGTCATACACATACTGCCTTTCATCCTCACAACTAGCTCACTAAGTATCAACAGATTCGTCAGCTTAGTCCTTTTTACATATGATGAAGCTGAAGCACAGATGAGTGACTCCCCCAAGGTCACGTGCCTAGTTAGTGGCAGACCTGGGACATGAGCCTGGAGAGCCAGCTCCAGAGCCTATACTCAACATGACTCTACACAGACTCAGACTGTCTCATTTTCCCAGGCCCTCAGAGTGTCCTGGAAGAGCTCTCTCTTTGTCTCTCAGTCGTGTCCAACTCTTTGCGATCCGATGGACTGTAGCCCAACAGGCTCCTCCATCCATGGGATTCTTCCCAGGCAAGAGTACTGGAGTGGTCTGCCATTTCCCTCTCCAGGGGTATCTTCCCTGACCAGGGACTGAACCTGCATCTCCTCCTGTGCCTCCTGCATCGCAGGTGGATTCTGTACCGATTGAGCCATCAGGGAAGCTAAAACTTTGTAAAAGCAGTCCAGGATGCAGTAAGAGTGCAGTGCCCCACACATTAGTGTGGAATCCCGAGAAGGGGCTCCTAACCCAGCTTAGAAGGTATGTGAGTTTTGCGTGTCCAGGTGATTAGCTGGGGACTGGCCATGGAAAACTTCCCAGGATAACCGAGACCTCAGCTGCATCTTAGAGGATGGGCAGGCCGGACAGGAAGGGCATTTTTGCTGAGCTTACAGGAGCAAGGCACAAAGGCCAGAATTAGCATGGGACAAACAGGGCCACGAAGCTGTGGTCACACCGGGAGTGATGACAGCGAAGGCCAGAGTTGTGGGCGCGGCCAGATCTCAGAGGACCCTGCCTGCCAGGCTCAGGAGACAGAATGGGAGTCTAACATGTGACCACAATGAAGAAGATGAATGGTACGATCAGCATGCCAGGTAGAAAAAGCAGGAGGGTGGGGAGATCACCATCTGGGCAACTCTGGGAGGTACTGAGGACAGGTAAGTACGGTAAGGGTGACTGGTAAGGAGGGATCGGACGTGCCTGTGCTTTTCAAATTTCAGTGTGCAAAAGACTCACCCAGGGCACTTGTGAAAATGTAGTTCTGATTCAGGAGGTGGGGAGCAGCCATTGAAAGTGTGCATTTTTAAAGCTCCCAGGTGGTGCCTGAAGTTCAGGTCCTGGACTCCTCTCCAAGGCGCAGGCCATTATGGATTGAATGTAGCCTGTGTGCATGAGTGCTAAGTCACTTCAGTCATGCTTGACTCTTTGTGAACCCATGGACAGTAGCCCGCCAGGCTCTTCTGTCCATGGGATTCTCCAGGCAAGAATACTGGAGTGGGTTGCCATGCCCTCCTTCAGGGGATCTTCCTGACTCAGGGACTGAACTCATGTCTCTTTATGTCTTCGGCTTAGGCTGGCAGGTTCTTTACCATTAGCACCACCTAGGAAGCCCATAAGGTCATACTTTACCCAAATTGCTGTATTATGGACATGCACTTGAAAAATCCAAGAAAATAACAATCACTTTAGCTTTGAAACATACGTTCCACTTTTTAAGGCAAATTGAGGCATACCCAGAGGGGTCACAAAAGGAGAGCTGGGAAACTCTAGCTTTGAGCTGCAGTGAGCTTATGTTTGAGGGAGAGTGGTGGCTCTCAACGACTTGCGGGAGACACAGCTTGGGTTTCTTAGGGTGCCTCGGGAGAGTCACAACTGGCAACGCTTGCTGTGGATCTGAATCAAAACACCTCTGGAGAGCAGGGGGCTGGAGAGAAGGGACCAGAGGCCTCATGGATGCAGGCCTCAAGCCCAGTTCTCCTAGATGTTCTTCCATCACCTAGAAAACTGTAAGTATGGCTGAAATTAGTTCCAGAGATCTCTGAACAAAGAGCTAGCCCAAAACCAAGGAAGCAAAGAAACCTCAACGCAGGATTCAAACTAAATAAAGTTTCCTAAGAGGTGAAAGGGAGTACGGCCGCAGCCAGCATAGGACAGCCAGCATCCTAAGAATGCAATGGAAGTCATCTCCCCAGGACTCAGCTCAGTGGAGAGACGCTTTCCCAGGTGCCCTGAGCATTCCTAGTCGGGCAATTCCATGCGACCCCAGCACCTGGGGGGCCCCAGGAGGCTATCAATGACTTACTTCCTAAGCATCTCTCTCAATTCCAGATGAAAAATTTATACTATATGTATATTTTCCTTTGAGCAAGGACCAAGTATGCATCCTAGAACCTCTGCGGAAAATATCCAAGTAGACAGACAACACCAACTTAAAAAAAATTTTTATTTTTGGTTTCTTTGAAATTTTCTAATCTTAATCAGTTGACCTAATGGGAACATGGAAAATTGAAGGGGGAAAAGAAAAGAGAGAGAGAGAGAAATCTGTTGCCTAAAGGCAGCAAGCTGATTTGGGGCAATTCACTGTCTGGTGTCTTGCTAGGAATTTATATGGCACCCATCATATCCTGTGTGTTCAGTTGCTCAGTCATATCTGACTCTTTTGCGACCCCATGGATTATAGCTCTCCAGGCTCCTCTGTCCATGGGATTTTCCAGGCAAGAATACTAGAGTGGGTTGCCACTTCCTACTCCAGGGGATCTTCCGCACCCAGGGATCCAGCCCTCACCTCTCGTGTCTCCTGTATTGGCAGGCATATTCTTTGCCACCAGCACCACCTGGGAAGCCCCCATCACAACCTAGGTGTTTTCTAAACAATGGTGAACAGGAGGCTAAAGAAAAGAGTTCAGAAGAAGGTTCAGGAAATCATATCAGTGTGTGGAGGCTGTTACTATATAAATAAATCTGGGCTTCCCTAGTGACTCAGAGAGTAAAGAATCCACCTGCAATGCAGATAGACCTGGGTTCAATCCCTGGGTCAGGAAGATCCCCTGGAGAATGAAATGGCAACCCACTCCAGTATTTTCTCCTGGAGAACCCCATGGACAGAGTAGCCTGTCCATGAGGTCACAGAGAGTCAAACACGACTGAGTGACTAAGCACAACCACAAGCGTTTATCCATTCAAATTCAGTGAGAAACCCACACAGAGGGCTTGTTTTCAAGTTTCCATCAAGTGTTTACATTTTTTCCAGTTATAAGGTGCTGCCTTATAACTATTCTCTTCTTGCTTTGTATATTTAGAAGAAAGCATTGGAAAATAAAGATCACATTTTGTATTTGAATTTGGTATCTCCTTGTATTCTGTACTTCAAATCAATGCCCAGAGAGGAACAAGTGAGCTCTACCCAACTGCTTGTATGCAAATTTACTAACTATTCTGCTAAACGAATGATTTCATTCCACGTGGATGGAAAATCTGGTCACCCTAATTGGAACTCGCCACACTGAAAACCAGACATTTCTTTCTGCATTTATTCCAATCAATGGGACACTGGTTCCTGCCACTCCCAACTAACTTTTGAAGTTATTGCATAGACAAAAAAATTCATGGACATGGCTTGAATCATGAGGACTTAGAATTCCCTCAGCTCCAGTAGAATTCCCTTTCCACCTTGCAAAAGTATTTTACTACTTTTATAAACTCCCCCAACTTTCCTATTCAAAAAAGTCATTCAGCAAATATTAATTGACCACCAGATAGTATCCTAAAGACACCAGGTATTATAGTAGTTAGAATCGTGCTGAGTTTGTATCCAACCAACACAACTCAGCCCCAAAGGGAGAAGAGAAAGAGGAAGAGGAACTAAGAACATTCACTTGAAGGAAGCCAAATAAGGCAATATCTTGGATATTGGTCCAGGTTCTTCTGGAGAGACACATCATAAAGAAGTGAGGAAGGTGGGATTAGGCAGAGAAGCTGACTCACCAGCGGTTGTAAATGAGGTCTCAGCCAATCCTTCAGGAATTCCTCTTGTTGGCACTGGTGTGGTCTCCGAGGTACCCCAGGGACCTGCAGGGCAAGTCCAAGATACAGAATTTCTGACATGGATTGCAGACATCAAAAATTTATAAAGTTACTGCTATTCTTAAAAATTTGGGATTAATTATCTTGGAAAGAGTACAGACTTCTAAGGGTTCCTTATTTTTAAAAAGTCTTTGGAGAAAGAAATGGCAACCCACTCCAGTACTCTTGCCTGGAAAATCCCATGGACGGAGGAGCCTGGTTGACTACAATCCATGAGGTCGCAAAGAGTCGGACACGACTGAGCGACTTCACTCACTGGCACATCATGGTTTTGGCAATGCACCCATGTTGCTGTGTGTGCAGCTGCTGAATACAGCATTCCACATTAAAAATAGCTCACAATATATTTAAAAAAAAAAAAAAGTCTACATATCCAGGGGACTTCCCTGGTGGCCCAGTTGGTAAGACTCTGCACTCCCAATGCAGGAAGCCTGGGTTTGATTCCTGGTCAAGGAACTAGATCCCACATGCTGCAACTAAAAATTACATGCGCTGCAACAAAAAATGGAAGATCCCAAGTGTCACAGCTAAGACTCAGCTCAGCTAAATAAATAATAAATAAATAAAAATATTTTCAAAAGTCTACATATCCAAGTAATAGCACCTAAGGAAAAAAATTAGAATTTCTTTTTAATTTTGCTTTAGACTCAGTCCAGCCCAACAGACTCTTACTTACCTAAGTACAAGGCTCTTTGCTACGTGCTGAGCTGATACAATAATGTGCTCTCAGAGAACTTACCTTCTAACTACACAGTTGCATGAGATCAGTGCCCCAGAGGTCCTCAAAGTTCAGAGATAGTGGGGAATTGATGAAGATTTTAGACCATGGGAGTATTATGATTAGATCTCTACCTTCTTAGGAAGATACTAGAAACCATTTCAGTGGTCCAGATGAGCACAAAGAGCCCGAAGCTCCAGAGTTAAAAAAGAGGAGGAAGCGTACCTAGGATGTCAAAAGATTCATGGGAAGAGTCCCGGCTGTAGCTGTATTAATAGTTTAATCACCCAGCAGGACGCACCAAACGGACTCATTTGTGAACAGGATTGCCAAGGCAGTGCTGCAGCAGGCACTCCTGCTGTCTCGAAAATCCCACCTTAGGTTAGTAAAGTGGCCCCTGTTGGCCAGCAGATGCCTAATAAACAGGCCCGCCTTTCAGTGACGAATGAAAACACAGATACAAATTACTAGGCAAAGAAGAGCCCCATTTATCTGTTTGTGTTGCTTGACAAACAGCTCAGCAAAAGCCTCCCAGTGAGCTTCAATCATCCCATTTTCCCTTTTTCTTTTCTCTCATTACAGTCATTACTGGTCACAAAAGGCTGCTCACAAAACAGCTAGTGATTATAATTTAATGCACCCTTTCTGAAACCTGCAGGGAAATTAAAGCAGGGAGCTACCTGGGGGGAAGGGGGATGGGACAGGGAAATGGGTTGGCCACATCTGAGGCAATAGCTTTCAGCGCTAATTGCCCAGCACTTCCCAGCTGGCTGACCAGCACTGACCTTAGGTAGCTTGGGAAAGCCAGGGTCACTTCCTTGCAAATGGAGCCCAATTATGGTGATAGGGAAGCCTGGGGATCTGGGCTGGAGTCCTCGCTCAAACTGAGGAGTCCAGTGTTGTTCCTGAAATCTAAGGGAGCCCTAGAAACGCCCGTCCATGTCATCCAACATCCAAACTCGGCTCTGGGCCAGACTAGTGTGTGGTCTGTCCGCTCCTGCTCATGGCAAGTCATGTAACAGCAAAGGAAAGCATGTTTGGCCCTCAGCATTTTTTGCCATCATTAGCATGCAACCTTGCAAAGCACCAAAAATTCAGTTTAGAAGAAATTTTCTCTCCCTCTCCCTCTCTCTCTCCCCTTTACTCTCTGCTCCTCCCTCCATCACTGCCCTCCCAAGTAGCTTAAGTTCAGATCCATTGTGCCTGCTCAGTAGCTCAGTCGTGTCCGCCTCTTTGCAACTCCACGGACTGTAGCCCACCAGGCTCCTCTGTCCATGGGATTCTCCAGGCAAGAATACTGTAGTGGGTTGCCACGCCCTCCTGCAGGGGATCTTCCCCACCCAGGGATCAAACCTGAGTCTCCCGCATCTCCTGCATGGCAGGTGGATTCTTTACCACTGAGCCACCAGGGAAGCCCCAGATCCAAATGATCGTATAATAAAAATCAAAATCATTGGAATGAAAGATACTCATTCAGCATCTGAAATAAATGGTTTTCAGACAACAGTTATCAATGAGAGATACAATATTTTGCAAACACCCAAACACACCGTCCCCATTACAGTAGCCACTAGCCACCTGTGGCTATTTAATGTAAATTAATTTAGAAGTCCTTTCTTCACTCACACTAGCCAATATCCAGTACCCAATGGTCACGTGTGGCTAGTGGCTACCATATTGGACAGTGCAAACTTCAGTAGTAAAATAAGAGGTTGTGAATTTTGAGTATTTATTATCCTTATTTTTGGTATAATATTTAATGATAGATGTATACAATTTAACTTTTAAACAGTGACAAGTTTTAACAGCCAGCTCACAAAATTCCTGGAAATGAAATAGTGAACTCCACAAGCCAGTAAAAGCTAGCTCCTGCAGTCCACTGGAACATTTCTATCATCTACTGAAAGTTCTATTGGACTACGATGCCCCAAACACCACACCAATTTACCGACGTGGTGATAAAAATACTCAGAATGAGAATAAGACACACCCCAACCCCAACACTGGTATCAAGGATAAAAGACTTTATGGATCACAATCTCAGTCCTTCCCTTCCTTAGATCTAAACCAAATTATGGCCCCTTCTTTGCAGAGGGAATGGATGCTTAATTTTTTCAGAATGTATCATCATTCTCCCAGAGACAAACTCTCTCCTCCATCCTCTGGCCCACGCCATAAACCTCTTCTTCCTTCACTTCCTGTGACTGCAAACCTGTGTTTTTTTTTTCCCTAACTTCGTCATTACAGTAAGGCCCGAGGCCCACGATTATCCAAGTCACCTTTCAATTCACCAGTGTCCCTGGTGTTTTGCATAGAATTCAGGACAATGCTGCAGGCTGAAACCTCACAAGAAATTTATACGACACCATAATGTTCTTCTGATTCCCCAGGCATTCTTCTCTTGATTGGAGCCTGGGATCCATTTGCTTTCTCCAGATACCAGAGCTTTTTTATTTTTTTCCCCTGGGTCAGAGAATTCAGAGTGAGGTTTGTTTCAGATTAGAATAAAGCACACAGAAGACTCTTTCTTGCCGGCAAACCCAAGACAGAAGCATCTTTTCTTTCCTCCAAGAAGAATATGCTCAAGAGAATATGCGGAGGAGGTAATGCCAGTGATTTCCTTTTTATTTTGGCTCAAACTAGCAAATGACATTTGTTCCTGAGGATGAGCGTTTCCAGAGGAGGGCCAGGACGGAGGCCTGTGGTTCTAGAGCCAAACTCCCTAACACCCACAGTGCAGCAGAAAACCCCAGGGAGCTTTTACAGAATGCCTGAGCCCAAGCCCCACTCTCAGAGCATCTGATTCAGTTAGGCTGGCCCTGCATCAGCATCGTTGAAAAACGATTTCGAACGGTGGGAAAATACACATAAAATAAAATTTCCCTCACTAGCCATTTTTACATGTGCAAGTCAGTGGGATTTAATACACTCACAATGTTGCAAAACCATCACCACCCTGCATCTCCAGAACTCATCTTGCAAAACTTGCAATACCCGTTAAACAACAGCTCCCCTCTCATCGCTCCTCCCCACCAGGGGCTGTCTCCTGACATCTGACTATTCTCTAGGTACCTCGTGTAAGTGGGATCATACGGTATTTACCCTTTTATGACTGGCTTACTTATTTTAGCTTATTGTCATCAAGGCTCATCCATGCTGCAGCATGTGTCAGAATTTCCTTCCTTTTAGGTTGAATACTATTCCATTGTATGTGTCTGACATATTTTGTGTATCCATCCACCTGTTGACAGACACTTAGGTCACCTTCCCCCTTCGGGGTACTGTGAATAATGCTGCTAGGGACATGGGTGTGCAAGGATCTGAGTCCTTGCTTTTAATTCTTTTCAGTCTGTGCCTCCAAAGGGAATTACTGAATCATATGGAAATTCCATGTTGCCTTTTTTTTTCTATGTTTCACTTTTGGAGGAAGCATTGTAATGTTTTCCACAGCAGCTGTACCATTTGACATTCTCTCCAAGTGTATGCAAGGTTTACGATTTCTCCACATCCACTCCAACACTTGTTATTCTGGTATGAGGTGGTATCTCATTGTGGTTTTGAGGCAGAAGTATCTCTTTGTTTCTTTTGAACTTTTTATTTTGTACTGGGGTATAGTAAATTAACAATGTGACAGTTTCAGGTGAACAGCGAAGGGACTCAACCATCCATATAGGTGTATCCAGGCTGCCACATAACACTGAATTGAGTTCCATGTGCTGTTCAATAGATCCTTTGTTGGTTATCTATAGCAGTGTGTACGTGGCCATCCCAAATTCCCTAACTACCCCTTCCACTCAGCAACCGTAAGTCTATTGTATAAGTCTGTGAGTCTCTTTCTGTTTTGTAAGTTCATTTGTGTAATTTCTTTTTAGATTCCACATATAAAGGATGTCATACAATATTTCTCCTTCTCTGTCTGATTTCACTCAGTGTGACACTCTCTAAATCCATCCATGTTGCTGCAAATGGCTTTATTTTATTCTTTGCTGTTGTTGTTCAGTCGCTAAATTGTTTGACTCTTTGTGACCCTGTGGGCTGCAGCATGCCAGGAACTCTCCGTCCTTCACTATTTCTCAGAGTTTGCTCAAAGGTATGTCCATTGTGTCAATGCCATCCAACCATCTCATCTTCTGTCATCTCCTTCTCCTCCTGCCCTCAATCTTTCCTAGCATCAGGGTCTTTTCCAATGAGACAGCTCTTCCCATCAGGTGGCCAAAGTATTGGAGCTTCATTCTTTTTAATGGCTGAGTAATATTCCACTGTATATATGTACCACATCTTCTTTATCTAGTCCTCTGTCAATGGACACGTAGGTTGTTGCTTCCATGTCTTGGCTATTGTAAACAGTGGTGCAATGAACCCTGGGGTGAGGCAGCAGTACCTTTCAAAAGCCCTGCAGGTGATGCTAATGAATGAGAGTCATGGTTTGAGGGAAGCTATGGAGACAGTAGGTAAGGACATCTGGGCTGACCTGGTAGACAAAATCCATCCTCCAGAGAAGGATATTTGGCTTTGGCACCAGATGAACTGAAGTCAAGTCAAGTCGCTCAGTTGTGTCCAACTCTTTGCAACCACATGGACTGTAGCCTACCAGGTTCCTCCCATGGGATTTTCCAGGCAAGGGTACTGGAGTGGGTTGCCATTTCCTTCTCCAGAGGATCTTCCCCACCCAGGGATTGAACCCAGGTCTCCCGCATTGTAGGCAGATGCTTTACCATCTGAGCCACCAGGGAAGTCAGTTCTACATGAACTTTGCTGTAATTTTTACCTGGCATATAGTTGTCAGGAAAGGTTGGAGTTTTCAGGAGTCAGAAAGTCATGCCTTGTCTTTCTGAAACTGGGAGATGATGAAACTGAGCCCTAACACCAACACGGGATTTCTCTGAAGGTTTTACTTGATGAGTCAGCTCTTAAATTGAAATTTAGGATAGAATTCATCCATTTTCCAGAGGAGAGCCAAGTGGTAGAGCAAAGGGTACCTTCACATATGTGGTGAAAAGACAGCTTTGAAGCTTTCAAGGTCAAGAAATTTTCTGGCTTGATAAGAGAGGCCTGAGGCAGCATAGAACTCTTTTGTTTTAAACAACTTTTAACCTGCCAAGTTACAGGTTTAAAAACCAAACTTTCCATTCCAGTGTATCACACAGACTTTCACTGAACCGCTTAGTCAAGAGTAGTGTGGGTTTGTCATAATCCTTTCTGAGTTGTTAACCACATGAATTTTCCTTTATGTTATAGTAAATGCTAAACATTTAACATTTTATTATAAATATAAAATTTTAAACTAAAATGAACATTTAATAATGATCAGGACCACCTAACATATGACAAAGGACACTGAAGATTTGGAAATTAAATCTCAGTGGGGCCAAAAGGCAAAGTCAGACACCAGTAAGAGTCCCGCTTTCAGAGTCTCTTCTCTTTGTCCTCAGAAGACTTATCACCTCACCAGTCCCCAGATTCATGGAAAGGCCTGCAAGGTCCCTTTGCACCTTTGGATGTCAAGTCTTCACAGAACCACCCTGCATCCATATGGATAAAGGGACCACACTCCTCTGGCTGTAGCAGAACTCTCCCCACGCGAGTCCTGCCTGTCTTCCTCCGGCTGCTCTGAACCCCCTGCCCAGGGATGCTCCATCTCCTCCCTGAGTCTCTGCTTCCACAAGGTAATATTCTGCCTCCAAGGCCTTCCATAGAGAAGTGCAGCTCCAACTACCTCTTTCAAAGTTCTGCTCGTTGGGGAACCCAAACTGATGCATTTCCTATGGGGAAGAACGTGGCAACAGGCAAGGCGGGAGTCTCGAGGTGGAAGGGCTTCAGGATTATCGTTTGGAGATCAACAGCTCCTTTATTTATGAAATGAAAATAATCACAATCCCTTCCTGTAGCTTTGTTCTGAGAACTCAGTGGGAAATTGTTGTGAAGGATTCATCACCATGCCTGGCTCTGGATAAGCCCTCATAAGTACTGGTATTGAGGTTACGTGCCACCTCTTCTCAATGAGGCTAAATTTTCTCAAGATCAACTGGAGTCATATCTCTGCTCTGGAGGGCCCAGAAGCAGCAGAGCTTCAATAAGTACTTTCAACAGGATCAAACACTGCTTCGTCCATTATAAGAAGAAGCCAGGGTTTGGAAACAAAAATTGTCCGTGGCACAAGGGCAGTGACCTGGCTATAACATCTGTCTCTCTCTGGATCTATTTCACTGGACTGCTGTTCAATAGCTCAGTCTTGTCCGATTCTTCGTGACCCTGTGGACTGCAGTATGCCAGGCTTCCTCACCCTTCACTATCTCATGGAGTTTGCTCAAACTCACGTCCATTGAGTCGGTGATGCCAATTAACTGTCTTATCCTCTGTCATCCCCTTCTCCTTCTGCCTTCAATCTTTCCCAGTCTCAGGGTCTTTTCCAGTGAGTCGGCTCTTCCCATCAGGTGGCCAAAGTATTGGAGCCTCAGCTTCAGCATCAGTCCTTCTAGTGAACATCCCAGGTTGATTTCCTTTAGGATGGACTGGTTTGATCTTGCTGTCCAAGGGACTCCCAAGAGTCTTCTCCAACACCACAGTTTACTGGGCTTGTGGAAACTTAAAAGGAACAAATAGCCATGAAAACACTTGGAAAGTAGAGGGACTTATTTAAATATTATAAACAAACAACAACAACAAATTCCCTCTTCCCACCACCTCCATCCCCCGGCAGGGGTGCGGAGGGTGGGCATTTTACACATAGCCTCATTCAGGGAGCTGGGAAGGATCGTGGTCCCCATTTGACTTATCATTAACAGTAACAATGGCTAACATTTACTGGGCTCTTTGCCACATATCACTATTAACTCGTTTAATCATTTTTTTTAGATTTCTAACATTTTAAAAACTTAATTTTTATGGGAGTGTAGTTACTTTACAACACTGTGTTAGTTTCTACTGTACAGCACAATGAATCAGCCATCATCCCCTCTCTTTTGGACTCTCTTCCCATTCAGGTCATCACAGAACAATTGAGTAGAGTTCCTTGTGGTATATAGTAGGTTTTCATTAGTTCTCTATTTATACATAGTATCAATAGTATATATATATATGTTAATCCCAATCTCCCAGTTCATCTCACCCCTTCTCCCCCCATCTTGGTATCTGTATGGTTGTTCTCTATGTTTGCGTTTCTATTTCTGCTTTGCAAATAAGATCACCTATACCATTTTCCTGGCTTCCACATATAAGCGTTAATATATGATATTTGTTTTCCTCTTCCTGACTTATTCACTGTGAATGACATTTCATCTTAACAGTAGCCTTTTGAGGTGATGATTCTTTTTTCACAGTTCTGTTGGGGTATAATTGGCAGATAATAAACTGCACAAAACAAAATGCATAACTCGAAAAGACATGTGTGTAGGTGTGAAACCACCATCACCATCAAGATAGTGACCATATTCATCCCCCTCCAAAATGTTTTCTTATGCTTTTTAAAAATTTTCGCTCCCCCATCGAAAAGATAATAAAGGAATATCATGAACAACTCTATGCCCTCACAAAAAACATAGAAAGAAACAAATTCCCCTTTCCATCTTATTCAACCACCCCCTCACCAATAATCTGCTTTCTGTTACTATAGATCAGTTGGCATTTTCTAGAGTTTTATATACACAAGCCATATTCATATGCACTCTTTCTGTATCCTAATTACTTTGGGATGCACCCATGGTGTGGTGTGTATCAGCAGTCTGTTCCTGTCCACTGCTGAGGATTATCCATCTCTTTCTGTATCCTACTTACTTCGGGATGCACCCATGGTGTGGCGTGTATCAGCAGTCCGTTCCTGTCCACGCTGAGGATTATCCATTATATGTGCTGTGTTAGTTGCTCCGTTCTGTCTCTTTGCTACCCACCAGGTTCCTCTGTCCATGGAATTCTCAGTCTAGGATACTGGAGTAGGTCGCCATTGCCTTCTCCAGGGGCTCTTCCCAACCCAGGGATTGAACCAATATCTCCTGCATTGGCAGGTGGATTCTTTATCACTGAGCTACCTGGGAAACTTGATCCATTGTATAGATCCTCCACAATTTGTTCATTCATTCACCTGTTGATGGACACATGGATTATTTTCAGTTTCTGATTATTACAAATAAAACTGCTGAACATTGTGTACAAGTTCTTCTTAAGGCCATACACTTATATTTCTCTTAGATAAATGCTTAAGTGTACATGGCTGGGTCATGTGCTAGGTGTGTGTTTAGCTTCTAAAGAAACTTCCTAAATATTTTTCCAAAGTGGTTGTACAATTTTACATTCTCACCAGCAGTGCATAAGAGTTCCAGTTCCTCCACATTATTGTTAATATTAGGAATGATCAACAAAAAATTTAGTCATTCTAATAGGTGTGTAGTAGTAGCTCATTACGGTTTTAATTTGCATACATCTTCTTCGGTGAAGTGTCTCTTCATGTGACATGTGTTAGCATGTCTCCGAAGAGCACAGACAGAAGGCAAGAGTAAAAAGTGAAAAAACAAATTAATCTGCTTTCAATCAAATGAAAATGTTTTAGATCTTGAGCCAAAAAAATATTCTTGGGATTAACTTTTTGGATGCTCTAAACTGATCAAGGTAAGATTGTTTTTAAAGATCAATCTCCATCTTTTGAAATAGAGAGATTGCTTTTCTTTTAATGGACATCAAAACTAGAGCACATTGTCTAAAAATGATAAAATATTATGGCTGGAAGGGATCTCAGTGATGATTAAATTCAAGAGTTATAAATCTTTCTGTGTTCATAACACATTTTCAAATACAGACTTGTGGTTATTATCTTAAGGGAATTGAGTGAGTTACATACACTAAACATATCAGTGATAATTGCAACTATAATCCTAGCTGCAGAATATCAATGATTTACAGAGTATGCAAAGAAATTCACACACACATGGTCACCCTTCATTCCTGGGTTACTGATTGAAAAGTGTTGTTTACTGCCCTGACCAAGATAACCTTAAGTATGCATGAGACAGAGTTTTTGTAAATTCTAGAAACGTAGTATTTTCTATGATGGAGGTGATATTATGTAACATGATTCTATGTAATGTGCGTTTACTGGTTACTTGCAGCAAATTGCACACCACTCTTGATTTTATCATGTGACCTCTTCAGCACAACATGCTATGAAAGACCTCCTTGCAGCAGATGAATTTGTCACCAAAGTTCAATTTTAATGTTAGTTGAAATTTAGCAGCATGCTAGGGTGCCTCTGTCAGTCACTGAGAGCCATACAGCCTAAATCTTTTTCCTAGATAGGACATTGCCTAGAGTCTCACTTTCAGATAAACCAGAACCAGAATGCGTATCTCCTCAAGACCAGTTAAACAATGATTGACAGAAAAGGATGAATTTACATAAATTGCTATCTATGAACTTATCTAAATTTTATTTCACAAGAACAGAGCCGAGGCTGAGCTATACTTATGCTCCCTGTGCTGTGCTTAGTCGCTCAGTTGTGTCTGACTCTTTGCGACCCCATGGACCGTAGCCTGCCAGGCTCCTCTGTTCATAGGGATTTTCTATGTAAGAATACTGGAGTGGGCTGCCATGCCCTCCTCCAGGGGATCTTCCCAGCCCAGGGTCTGAACCCAGGTCTCTTGCATTGCAGGAAAATTCTTTACTGTCTGAGCCACCAGCTCCCATGATATCAATCATATGTGATTAGAATTCTCAGGTTTCTTTCTACTAATTTTCATCATATCCTACATTATGTCCTCTGCCATCACCATCCTATGGAAATTATTGCTTCTAAAATTACAAATGATCTACTTCCTGTAAATTTCATGATCCTTTCTCAGTGCAAAGGTTCCTCTCATGCTCTGTGACTCTTAATGCTTTGTTCGCTTTATATTAAAACTTTATCTGCATTCGACTTCTATGATGCTCAATTTCTTGGTACTGTTAACTCTGCCTTTTCTTGGCTATCTTCTTACCCTTTCCACCCATCACTGATGTTTCCCATTTCTCTGACTTGTATTATCTCTCTATGCTTTTGTCTCTCTATATCTTTAAAGAATGATTTATGTCTTTTAACTGAAAAGACTCATGTGTTTCTTCAGTGCTAAAAGTTCCTTCCTCTTGGAACTCTTGTTGGACATGTGTTGGAGCTTTTACATCTGCCCTCCTTATTCTTCCATTTCTCTTTCATATTTTTATTTCCTTGTCCCTGAATATTTTATTTTTGGTGATTTCTTCAGTTCTAGTTTCCATTTTTATAAGTCATGCCTTTGAAGCATACCACTTGGATTTTTTTTTTTTAACCTATTCATCTTTTTTATTTCAATGGCTACACTTCTTTTTAAGGATTTCTACTTGCTTCTCTCTTTTTTGTACCTTCTTTATCTTCATTCATAATTGTCTATCTCTTTGAAAGTGGGAGGGGAAGAGAGAGACAGACACCTCCACTTAAAACGAGACTGGAAATTACAATTTCAAAACATGCAAAAGCAAATACGTACACACACAGTTACATTCTCATAAATAAACAAAACTCAATATTTGGAAGAAAAACTAACCCCCAGTGAAATGGAAGTAATAGAATAACCTCAAAGTGATATCATAACGATGATGGTTATTATCCTCAGGAAGGAGAAGGAAAAAATACTAATTTTAAAATAATATAAAATTATGTATCAAAATGAGCAAATATGAATTTTAAAAAGTGAACATGAAAAAGAACCAGCTACAAATCCTGAAAATTTTAAAAAATTATTCATTGAACTCATTAATTATAATAAATATAATAGCTAATAAATGTTTACTGTGTGTCAGGTACTGCTCTGGGTGATGGAAATAAAATAGTGGGAAAAAAGAGTAAAAAAATCCCTGCCTTCAGGGAGCTTGCTATCTTGTAAGGGGTTATCGGACAATCAGTAAGATAAAAAAGTAAGATACATATATGTTACAGACAGGTCTTAATGACAAAGAGAAAGCACAGAATAGTAGGGAAAGTGTTTTAAGTGTGTGTGCAATTACAATTTTAAACAGTATTATCAGAGATGATCTCAATGGTGAGGAAAGATATGGAGGAAGGAGGGAACAGGGTATGTAGATATCTTGAGGGAAGAATATTCTAGTCAGAGGAAACCACAGATACAAATGCCTGAGGCATTTGTCTAGAGCTTTGAGGAATAACTAGGAGACCATAATGACTGGCATGGTGGGAATATGGGGAGATATGAGGAACAGGTAGAGTAAAGCCTTGTCAGCTATGGACAGAATTTTGGTTTTCACTTTGACTAAGATTGGACTTCCCTCATAGCTCAGTTGGTAAGCTGAACTCCGCCTGCTAGTTCAATTCCTGGGTTGGGAAGATCCACTGGATAAGGGATAGGTTACTCACTCCAGTATTCCTGGGTTTCCCTTGTGGCTCAGCTGGTAAAGAATCCATCTGCTATGTGGGAGACCTAGGTTCGATCCCTGGGTTGGGAAGATCCCCTGGAGAAGGGAAAGGCTACCCACTCCAGTATTCTGGCCTGGAGAATTCCATGGACTATACAGTCCATGGGGTCGCAAAGAGTTGGACACGACTGAGCGACTTTCACTTTCACTTTGACTAAGATGGTAAGCCAGTGGAAAATTTTAGCAGAGGTGTGATGTGATAAGGCTCATGTTGTAACAGGCTCACTGTTGACCCTGCTGGCTCAGTGATAAAGAATCTGCCTGCAATGCAGGAGACTCAAAAGATGAGGGTTCAATCCCTGGGTTGGGAAGATTCCCCTAGAGAAGGAAACAGCAACCCATTCCAGTATTCTTGCCTGGAAAATTCCATGGACAGAGGAGCTTGGCTGGCTACAGTCCATGGGCTACAGAGAGTCAGACACAACGGCTCACACATGCACAGTGGGGTCAAGGGCAGGATGGTGCAGGGACACCAGTTAGGAGTCTATTGCTGTAATCCAAGTAAGAAAAGATGCTGGCTTGTCCCATGTTGGTGGCAATGGAAGTCATGTGAATGTTTTGGATTCTGATCTTTATTCAAGGAACTGTTGATGGGTTCAGTATGAGATTTGAAATAAGAAGAGCAGGCAAGAGGAATCTAAATGTTTTACCTGTGTAATTAGAAAATTAATGTAGCTGTTTACTGGGGTGGAAGAACCAGGCATGTGAGGAAGCTCAGAAGTTCAGTTTTAAATGAAAGCTACTATCAAACATCCAGGGGAGACGCCCAAGATGGCATTTTTATACCCACATCTGTATCCAGAGGAGAGGTCCAGGATGGGGATGTGACTTGCTAAGTCATCAGCATACAGCTTTAATTAAAACCATGAAAATGAATACGCTCTTCCCAAGTCATGAATATAGATAAGAAAGCAAAGTCTAAGGGCTTCCCTGGGGCACCTCAGTACCTTGAGTTGAGGAGATGAGACAGAAGTAGTCATCTAGGTTATGGATAACAAACTCTATGATGAACACCAAGACAAAATTAGTCAATTATTATAGAAGACAGTCCTGAGGAATTTATCAGAATATAAGGCAGAGATGTTAGAATATAAAAGTAATGACACAGAAGGCATTTGAAAAGTCTCTAATATGCATCCACAGAAATTCAAGGCAGATAATAGAAAGAAAGAACGGTGGAAAAAGAGTATTTAGGGAAATGACTTGAGATTTTCTAGAGTTGAAAAATTAGTCTTATGGTTGAAAATACATACCAAGGGCCTAGCAGAATAAATAAAATCATATTTATGTAAATACATCATTAGTTCAGTTCAGTCACTCAGTTGTGTCCGACTCTTTGCAACCCCATGAACTGCAGCACGCCAGGCCTCCCTGTCCATCACCAACTCCTGGAGTTCACTCAAACTCATGTCCATCAAGTCAGTGATGCCATCCAGCCATCTCATCCTCTGTTGTCCCCTTCTCCTCCTGCCCCCAATCCCTCCCAGCATCAGAGTCTTTTCCAATGAGTCAACTCTTCACATGAGGTGGCCAAAGTACTAGAGTTTCAGCTTTAGCATCATTCCTTCCAAAGAAATCCCAGGGTTGAGCTCCTTCAGAATGGACTGGTTGGATCTCCTTAAAGTCCAAGGGACTCTCAAGAGTCTTCTCCAACACCACAGTTCAAAAGCATCAGTTCTTCAGCGCTCAGCTTTCTTCACAGTCCAACTCTCACATCCATACATGACTACTGGAAAAACCATAGCCTTGACTAAACGGACCTTTGTTGGAACAGTAACGTCTCTGTTTTTGAATATGCTATCTAGGTTGGTCATAACTTTCCTTCCAAG
>SJYQ01092928.1:131053-261102 GCA_006410935.1 Redunca redunca | reverse complement strand
TCATTGGAAAAGACTCTGATGCTGGGAGGGTTTGGGGGCAGGAGGAGAAGGGGACGACCCAGGATGAGATGGCTGGATGGCATTACGGACTCGATGGATGTGAGTCTGAGTGAACTCCGGGAGTTGGTGATGGCCAGGGAGGCCTGGCGTGCTGCGATTCATGGGGTCGCAAAGAGTCGGACACGACTGAGCGACTGAACTGAACTGAGTCATGTGTGGATCTGAGACTTGGACTACAAAGAAAGCTGAGCACCAAAGAATTGATGCTTTTGAACTGTGGTTTTGGTGAAGACTAGAGAGATGCAAGGAGACTCTTGAGAGATGCAAGGTCAAACCAGTCAATCCTCAAGGAAATCAGTCCTGAATATTCACTGGAAGGACTGAAGCTGATGCTAAAGCTGAAGCGCCAATACTTTGGCTGCCTGATGTGAAGAAATGACTTGGGAAAAACCCTGATGCTGGGAAAGATTGAAGATAGGAGGAGAAGGGGATGACAGAGGATGAGATGGTTGGATGACATCACCTACCTGATGGACATGAGTTTGAGCAAGCCCCAGGAGTTGGTGATGGACAAGGAAGCCTGGTGTGCTGCAGTCCATGGGGTCACAAAGAGTCGGACATGACTGAGTGACTGAACTGTACTGAAATAGTAAAAATTAGGCAAAGGATACAATCAGGCAGATCACTGAAGAGACAACCTGAATGTCTAGCTGAAGTGTATTTCTTAATTTCCAAATATTAAGAGCTTTGTAGCTAACTTCTCATGAGTTTTGGCTCTATTCTACTGTTGTCAAAGAACACACTGTATATATGTCTTCTATACATTATAATAATGTATTTGAAATTTCTAAGACTTGGCTTGTGACTCAGCACAAATGACTTAATTAATTGCAGTGATTAATCAGAATATTCTGTTATAGTTGCTCAGTAAATATTTATTGAAGAACTAATGCAAAGTCACAAAATAGTTTATGCTCTTCTATTTGTACCTTTTCTCAGCCCCTCAGCTCAGAGCATCAGAATTCTCTGTGATGATTGTCTGTATTCTAGGCAGTACAGTGAGAACATGTAGAAATCTGCCTTCAGTTTGAATTGTGGCTCAGCAGTTTGTGAAATGTTATAAACTGAAAAAATTTATCTCAGTCTGCTTTCTCTTCTTAAAAATGTTTGCAAAAATATTTTTTTGGGAAGGAGGATTTATGGGGGCACCGCTGGTAGCTCAGCTGGTGAAGAATCTACTTGCAATGCAGAAGACCCCATTTTGATTCCTGGGTCAGGAAGATCCCTTGGAGGAGGGCATGGCAATCCACTCCTGTGTTCCTGCCTGGAGAATCCCTGTGGACAGAGGAGCCTGATGGGCTACAGGACACAACTGAGCAACTAAGCAGAGCCCAGGACAGAGGCTTATGGGTAGAATTAGAAATAAAATATGCAACAATGCTAAACACGTTTGTAGGGACAATGGTAGGAATACAACTGCACAAATTTCACCCAGAAGTCTTCAGTTCAGTCACTCAGTCGTGTCTGACTCTTTGTGACCCCATGAACTGCAGCATGCCAGGCCTCCCTATCCATCACCAACTCCCGGAGTTTACTCAAACCCGTGTCCATCGAGTTGGTGATGCCATACAACCATCTCACCCTCTGTCATCCTCTTCTCCTCCTACCCTCAATCTTTCCCAGAATCAGGGTCTTTTCAAATGAGTCAGCACTTTGCATCAGGTGGCCAAAGTATTGGAGTTTCAACTTCAACATCAGTCCTTCTGATGAACACTCAGGACTGATCTCCTTTAGGATAGAATGGTTGGATCTCCTTGCAGTCCAAGGGACTCTCAAGAGTCTTCTCCAACACCATGGTTCAAAAGCATCGATTCTTCAGCGCTCAGCTTTCTTTATAGTCCAACTCTTTCATTCATACATGACCACTGGAAAAACCATAGCCTTGACTAGATGGACCTTTGTTGACAAAGTAATGTCTCTGGTTTTTAACACGCTGTCTAGGTTGGTCATAACTTTCCTTCCAAGGAGTGAGCGTCTTTTAATTTCATGGCTGTAATCACCATCTGCAGTGATTTTGGAGCCCCCAAAAATAAAGTCTTAAGTATCTGTAAATTAGTAGTTCATGTGTATGTTCATAGGGCCTTCTAGATTAATATAATGCCTCAGTCTGTTAGAAAAAGATACTAATTGGAGCATGATCTTAAATGAGAAAGACACACACACACACACATCTTTTTATGGTTTCAATTATGGATCCCTAAGAGGTGTGTTTCTTCCTTGTGGAATTAATTTCAGAAAAATATCAGTAAAACTCCAAAGGAAGGGGGAAAAACTGCCTCCTCCCAAAAAAGGAAATTGCTTGAGTATTTGTGAACTTGAATTAGAGACATCTAATAAAAATTTCCCAAGTGAACAGCAAATAAAATGAACAGCTATCTAAAAGTCAAAATCCATTTACGTGAATATTGGGCAATACAGGTGGCAGAGCTTGGCTAGCAGTTCTCTGGGAATGTAAAAGAGTGAACACATAAATCATTTGCATTTGTAGATCCCATTCAAGCTGAATCAACCCGAATTTTCTGAGTCAACTGGTGCAGCTGCCAGTTGGCAAACTCGTGGCTGCAGAACAGGCTGGGAGCAAATTGCATGGGTTTCAGAATGTGGAGTGAGGAGGTTTGAATAAAGGGCAGGTGCTCTTCAAAGAGCTTTTCACAATTTAGATAGGATGTAATTCATGGATACAAAGGAGAGCAATGAAATATTCCCTCTCATGAAAATTTTGTTTCTAGTTTTTATTTTTGTGTGTGTGTTTTTGCTATTTTTTTTTAAATTTTTATTTTTACTTTAGAGCGAACCTTTGGACTCTGAGGGAGAGGGAGAGGGTGGGATGATTTGGGAGAATGGCATTGAAACATGTGTACTATCATGTAAGAAATGAATCACCAGTCTATGTCTGATGCAGGATGCAGGATGCTTGGGGCTGGTGCACGGGGATGACCCAGAGAGATGTTTCTAGTTTTTAAATTAAAATATGCAAAATACCAAACTTTCTGGTAAATAGGAAAACTTACTATTTAAAATTGTTTCATCAAATTATCACAAGTTCCTATGTCATACCCAGAAGATGTCTTCTTGTCATCTTTATTTTAAAGGTTAATTTGCTTTTAGCTACTTTTACATGTTTATCTTGAACTCTTGTCATTGCACTTCTAACAATGATTTTTTTTTTGGAGGATTTTGCTATCTTAGATAGCATTAGGCCTAAAGTGTTTGCTCAGGGTGCTGTTTCCAATGTTTCCTTCATTGATATTGGTTTTTACGTATCTAAAATTGTGTTTCCCTATCTGGTGTGCTCAGATGCTTGGGTGGGGGTACTCCTGGGTGTACTCCATAACAATTTTATAGCTTGATGCTTTCTTTTTGATGATAACTGAATGTACTGTAAAATTAAAATAGCCGAAAAACAGAAACACGGTAGAGGAATTGTATTATCACTTAGAACACATTAGGCATTTAAGCCAAACTTTTGAAAGAGATCTGTGTGTGTGGCAATCAGTATGTTTTCATATTACAGGTTTACAGCAGTGTTTCAGCAAAATAACAACTTGCTTTAATGTTGCTGATTGGAATTTTTATTCTATTTTATTTATAACAGGACCATTAACATTAGGAAGTTTCCCCTAGCTTTATGTTAGCATGTTTTTAAGTAACATGAAAAATCAAAATCACATGCCAACCCTTGAGGATATAGTCTCCCCTTGAAAGAAATCTCTACATATTTAAGCTTGAAAAGTGCTATCTAAATTCCTCTTCAACAAGTGAATATATTTTTGTTGGTGGCTCAGTGGTTAAGAATCTGCCTGTCAATGCAAGAGTCACAAGAGACTCAGGTTCAATCCCTGGGTTGGGAAGATCCCTGGAGTAGGAAAAGGCAACCCACTCCAGTATTCTTGCCGGGAAAATCCAACGGACAGAGAAGTCTGGAGGGCTACAGTGCATGAGGTTGCAAATGAGTCAGACATGACTGAGGGGCTAAACAACAATGGGATACAAGGCCAGTCAAGAAAACATGGCTGCCCAGGACAGGCAGGAGATATTTATTAGATGATTTGGTCACCTGACACTTCTGGCCTCTTACGGGGTACTTGTGATGGGGCTTTCACTCCCTGGAAGTGAAGTCAAAGTAACTTTTTCCCAGCTGGTTATAGCAGGTCTCTGGTTCCAGCCCAGATTTCTCTGTCACTATAGATCTAGGTAACTCACCGTCTTCCTTGGCTTCAGTTCAGTTCAGTTGCTTAGTCGTGTCTGACTTCCTTGGCTTAGTGGTTTCTAAATTTTTGGTATGAAATCTTTTTTCCAAGGGAAAAAAATCAGATCCCATACTCAAAAGGTGGTTGCATTTTCCGTGGAGAAAATATATCTTTATGATAGATCCCATAAATTTGGTAATGCTATTAAATACATTTTAGAATTGTATGTGCTTTTTATTCCTTATATGCAGGAATATTGCTGATTCAGTCTCCTGGAAGGTTGGTATTCATATAGATGGAAAGACCGCTTGAAATAATTCATGGTCCACCAAGGGTTTGAGGCTCTTTGCGGAGAGCTGAACCATAAAGAAGGCTGGGTGCCGAAGAATTGGTGCTTTCAAACTGTGGTGCTGGAGAAGACTCTTGAGAGTTTCTTGGACTGAAAGGAGATCAAACCAGTCAATCCTCAAGGAAATCAGTCCTGAATATTCATTGGAAGGACTGACGCTGAAGCTGAAACTCCAATACTTTGGCCACCTGATTCGAAGAACTGACTCATTGGAAAANACTCATTGGAAAAGACACTGATGCTGGGAAAGATTGAAGGCAGGAGGAGAAGGGGATGACAGAGGATGAGATGGTTGGAAGGCATCACTGACACAATGGACATGAGTTTGAGCAAGCTCCAGGAGATGGTGATGGACAGGGAAGCCTGGCACGCTGCAGTCCTTAGGGTCGCAGAGTTGGAAACGAGTAAGCGACTGAACTGAACTGATGGGAAGAGTTGACTCATTGGAAATAGAGGACAGAGGAGTCTGGTGTGCTACAGTCCATAGAGTTGCAAAGAGTTGGACATGAATTAGCAACTGAACAACAAAACAATGTATGTATATATGTGTGTGTATGTGTGCATGTATAATCTCTCTGTATATATATATCAGACAAATATACATGTTAAATTACATATAAATGTAAATTAATATGTACTTCCCTGGTGGCTCAGCGGTAAAGACCCTGTCTGCAATGCAGCAGACCCATGTTTGATCCCTAGGTAGGGAAGATCCCCTGGAGGAGGGCATGGCAACCCGTTCTAGTACTCCTGCCTGCAGAATCCCATAGACAGAGGAGCCTGGCAGGCTGCAGTCCATAGGGTCACACAGAGTCAGACACAACTGAAGCGACTAAGCAGCAGCAGCAGCACAAATAAATATATACACTTATATACATATTTAATTGTAATATCACTCAGTTGCAGACCTAGGACAGATAACTTTTTGGCAAGATGTCAGCAGATTTCTTTATTTATGAAACAGACCCTAAAAGAGAGGGCTTCAGGAAGCAGAAAACACATTCTTTGTTTCAGAAAACTTCCCAATCCCAGCACTGCTATCCTGCAAAGTACAGCAAACAAAACTCAGAGCGGTGATCTGATTTTCCTTTGAAAACATCTCGTGCTAGAAGAGGCAGCCAACTCTAGTAACTGCCTGAATTCCAGTGCACTGACGGTTGTCAACTGAAAGAGTAAAAACGTTATCACCTGTTTAAGCAACGCTGACTGATGTATATTCAGAAGCAAATCCAAACGGTGGCACCCACTTCTCAAGCATCAGGGAAACCAGATGAGACCGGTGTCTCAGAGATCCGCTGTCAGTGGACACTGTCTCTCTTTTTCTTTGCAGTGGAGTAGAAGAGGGAAGGAAGAATTACATTAAAATGTAATGTTTGTCATTGGCTGCGATTTAAAAGGGAGACAGAAGGAAGAAAGGGAAAAGTTCCCAGCCCGTTGCCGGCTAAGGTGTGGAGCTATCCGAATACATTGGTAATGTGAAGGGCTGATTAGTCTGGAAGGCTGCCTACAGGTTAGCGGGCCTCATTTCAAATCTCTGACAGCAATATGTGTCGTTTCATGCTTCATCCTCATTCCCCATGTTCAACACAAACCGGGGTCACTCTATATATGGAAATCACTGTCTTCAGGGCAAAAAAATTAAAAAAGGTGAGATTGCTGCTTTAACCCCACTGGCCTCAGAAAATATGTTTTAGTCTGATACATTATACTAGTAGGAATTATTTATCAAGAAGATACAAGCTTGATATTTCAGAAATAATGAGATGTTCTGGTTTTGCAGCTGAAATTTTATGGTCCACAGAGCATCAGCTATGAATCCAGAGGAGTGAAGTGAGGTTGCAATGAATGATATCCACCAGGCAGCCAAAGAAAAAATGGCTGCGGAGAGGGTAATATGAAAGTTATAACACAGGACAAAGCTTTCTATCGCCAAAGCTCCTTTGTTGCTAAGCGAGGAAATTTATTTTAGGGAATGTTAAAAAAAGGTCCACACATAAAAATCTTTCAGACTTTCCTTCCTGATGTTTTATTTGGCAAACATCTACAGGATGAGGAAGCTGTAATAAACACTACAGTCTATGGTTAACATGAAATATTAAAAAGTTCACAGCAAAGGAATCTGACTTGTCATTATTGTGTAATGCGAAAGCTGTCACAAGAATAATTCACCGACACAGCAATTAGAAAACATAAATATATACAATAGTGCTTTTTGGAAATGTAGATTTTTGCTTATATATTTCTTGGTCAGGTTGCCCGAATGATAAAAAGCCATTTGTTGTATTATATTTCCAGGACTAGAAAGAACACCCCCTAGGAAATAACAGGAAAATAGTTAAAAAAAAAAAAAGCCACCTTCCACTAGGCACTCTGCATGGAAATCCTTCCCCCCAACCTCCAGATTTGGTCCTGTCTGGTTCTAGAGCCACATCCTAAGGTCTTTGAGGCAGCTCACAGTTCACAACACACAAAGTCAGGACTTGCTGAACCCCAAGATTTAAATCATCATCTAGTGATTCTCAGTCCTTTGGGATATTTGGCCAACAAGTGTAATCAGAAGTCATGGGTGTCCTAGGCACATCTGCTGGGGCAGATGTCTCAGAAAGATAAGGCCTTGACTGAGACAGATGTTTATATATTAATGCACAAAGAATATTTAACATACCAGGCATTTATTAGTCAAGATCAACTCCTAAGTTTCAGTTTAACCTTTGTTCCCTTCAAAATAAAAATTGGTGGCCTTGGACCCTGCTCTCTTCTGGAAGTGATCCTGGACAGACATTTATATATTAATGCACAAAAAATATTTAACCTGCCAGGTATTTATAAGTCAAGAGCAACTCCTAAGTTTCAGTTTAACCTGACTTCCCTTTAAAAAAAAAACTGGTGGCTTTGGGCCCTGCTCTCATCTGGAGGTGATCTGGGTATGGTGACTGTCAAGGTGGAAGGGGTAACAACCTCCACAGAAAACTGAGACCATTTCTCCTACAGAAAACAATATTTTCGGTTGTGTAAGGAGGTAGAAACATACAGTCGATCAAGGACCATTATGTAGCTTGGTCATCACCTAGATACGTTTCAGTAACTTTTCATACCACACTGTGGCCTGCTAGATGGTTTCAACAAATATAACAAATTTGATTTAAAATGTCTAGAATGTTTTAAATTATATCATATATTATTTGCTTGTGTATTCTTGCAATCTTATTGATGGTCACTTACATTTTATCTTATATTTTACATGATTTGTACAGCTTAAAAATCACTTATTTTAAAAAATCATACTTTGCTCCCTGCTACAGACTCTGTGGGCTGTTTCTCCAATGTCTATCTATTCTTTTCCCTTCCCTGTTAACTCCAATTTTGTTCCGGGTAACAGTGTGCCCAGTTAAGGGTAGCATGTAATTTCCCTGATTCCGTAAATAGAAGGGTGACTATATGACACAGTTTTGCCCAATTAGAAGTCAGTGCATGCCTAATGAGGGAGGGGTGGGAAATCTTTTGCTTTTTTCTGCTTCAGCTATTAATGTGGCCTGGAGGAGCAGGGCCCATTTGCTTGCAGTGACAAGCACTAGGACAAAAGCCACCATACTAGGGAGGGAAAGCAGAAAGGCAGAAAGAGTCTGGTCTTCTCATTACACAATTGAGAAGATGAATGAACACCCTCAATTACCACCCTCCTAATCTTCTTTTCATGGACAAAAATAGCCCATTACTTCTTAAAGTCAATGTTAATTGTTTTTCTGCCTTTTTTTTTTTACTTATGGTCCAAGACATTCTTAACTGATACACTTTTAAGCAAATGAAATAAATATTAAAAGAACTTCAAATTCATAATTACTCCACACTCAATATGTACGTAGATAAAACATTTTAATAATGTTAGTCTCCTATTTTGAAGTCAGCACGTGTATGTCTACTCCCATATCCAGAGTCCATTAAAATGAAAGTAAAGAAAAATTTAAAAGTGTAATTCCAAGCAATAAAGGAAAACTAAATGGGCTTGTAAGTAAATGAGGGATTAAAAAGCATTTCTAAATGCGAGAGAAGGAATGGAATGTACTGCCCAAGACATAATATAGAGGCGGTAGCTGTCTGTCATGCCCATGAATGACACAGCAGCAAAGAGAGATGGAGCCACCCAGATAGAATCCTGGGGAGATGCCATACTTAGATAAGACAATTACAAAAGAGAGCTGTTGTGAGAGGGGTGACTTACAGCATGTAATTATTTATTGGTATATGCTCACTTTACACAAGAAGTTTCCCAGCTGATAACCACTCCGTATGGACACTGAGTTCCTACAAGCATTTCCATGGCCTCCTTCTTAAATATTAATGGTCAGCTGAGAATCACTAGATATTTGAAGAAAGAATGACAAGCAAAAAACATATGGGAAGAAAAGAGAAGATACTACAATCAGAAAAGAAAAATAATGTATCATGAACAGAAATAATCAGCAACTTGGAAAATTAAACTCTTCATGCTGAGATTAAAATTGGATAATTGAAGGCCATTTAAAGAATAAAGAAGTGAGAAAAAAGGCAGACCACAAATTCTGAAATAAGAAATATGAGAGAAAGAATAAGGACTTAGAGAATCAACTCAGGTGAGGAGCACACAGTTAATGAGAGTTCCAAAAATGAAAGAAACACAGAAAGACCAAAGATGAGGAAATTAGGAAAACAGCAATAACAACAAAGCATAATGAAGTTTCCCAGTGCTAATGGAGACACAAATCTTCAAAACGAGGGAAATACTAAGTACTAAATAGATTGTATATAAAAAAACTCCTACACCTAGACAATTATTATAAAATTGTAGAATGACAAGAATAATAACATATATTTAAAACTTTTAGTGAGGGAAAAGTAGGTCACTTTCAAAAGACCCACAATTAAACTAATATCAGACTTATCAGCAATCTACATGCTAAGAGGCAATGGATAGTCCCTTCAAAGTTCTGAGAATAATGCATTTGAATGGATTTCTATACCCAGCCAGAGTGTTCATTGAGAAGGAGAATAAGATAAATGTACTTTCAGGCATATGAAAATTGTGAAGTTTGTTTCTCACATACCCTTCATTGGGAAATTTGTTGTGGGTATGCTCCTCTACCATGAGAGAGTAAATGCAAAAAAAGGGAAAACAGGAGATGCAAGGAACTGCATATTTAATGAGAAGAGCATAGAAGGGAAATTCCAGAAAGACAGCTGTAGGAGAGGTCTAAGAAAATGATCAATCCAGACTTCTGCAAGTGGACAGAGATCTCCCTGAAAGAGGTCTCCAGAAATGAAGAGATATCTTTAAATGGTAAAAAAAAAATTGAGACGTCAAAAGAACTAGGGCATTTGCTAGATACAGAGTGCAAGAGATAAAATGGGGACTAAAAACTTCATGGGGAAAATAGAGTCATCGGCAATGGCACCCCACTCCAGTACTCTTGCCTGGGGAATCCCAGTCCATGGGGTCGAAAAGAGTCAGACACGACTGAGCGACTTCACTTTCACTTTTCACTTTCATGCATTGGAGAAGGAAATGGCAACCCACTCCAGTGTTCTTGCCTGGAGAATCCCAGGGACAGAAGAGCCTGGTGGGCTGCCATCTATGGGGTTGCACAGAGTCGGACATGACTGATGTGACTTAGCAGTAGCAGCAAGAAAGTGATGGTCCAAAGATGAAGCTAATTAGCAGAGAAAGTCAGGAGACTTCATGAGAAAGAACAAAGTTGACTCTAAGTAATAGAATGAGTAAGAAGCTGAAAAATATTAAAGGTGTAATAAGAAGGCAGATGATTTGTTCTCCCAACCAGGAAAAAAGACTCTGTCAGGATCTCATGGAAAGTTAAAAAGCTATGCAAAGCCTGATATTGACTCTGAAGCAAGCAAAACTATAGCATTTTTCAGTAAGTGAAGGAGTTTAATATAGATAGTTCTATTTTAAGAATATTTGTTGAGTAGAATTGGAGTCATCACTTTGGAGCAATGGAGAAAGAAATGAAATCATAGTACTTAAATGTACAGTGACGTGTTTTTTCATATTGACATTGTTGCTTTTTTTTGGCCAATTTTTATTTTTTAAAATAATATGGTCAAACTGCGATGTCAAAGTTGGGGGAGAGCTGCAGAAAAGGATAGAGGAGCTAATAATCTTTTGCTCACAAACTTGGGAGTTAACACATACTGTTTTCAGTTAACAGAATGAGAAATGTAAAGTTTAAGCATATTTACTATTATGCAGAGGTAAACAAAAGTAAAACATAATGATATTAAAACATGGAGATGAGGAGGATAAGTGAAATCAAATCTCCTTGAAAAATAAAGAAATAAAGATGAAGTTGTAATTTGGAGATATGGAGGCAACCACCAGAATTACTAAAAGTAGGGATTATTGAATCTCCTGTGTCTCTCTAGGGAGGTAGTTGGGCATGGGGTGAATTGAGCAAAGAACTATTCTTTCCATTATAAACTTTTTCTACTATTTGGTACTTTTTAAAAGTCATATGCATATATTACTTTTATTTTAATTAAAATTCCTTCCTCATAGAAATTTGCCACAGGAATTGAAACAGATTATCAAATCCATTTAAATGAACTTAAAGCAATAGATTATTTGCTGTAAAAAATATTTTCATTTATCAAGGGTGTTTCCCCAAGGGAAATGAATATTATATCAAAGAAATCAACTTCTTCATAAAGAATATTTTTCAATAGTAACACTATCCAACTTTTAATGACTTTATTTTCAAAAGGAGATTTCTCATGGTTAGTTAAATTCAAAGCACTTAGAATACAATTGGGAGAATTTTCAAAAGGAAACTATCGTTCCAGAAGTTAGGGTCTCATGTACGTGGTGTTTTAACAGGATATCTGTTGACCAAATGAATCAGTCTTTCAAAAATCTAAGTATATTGTTAGATACTGTTGTTGTTGTTGATAATGTTTAGTTGCTAACTCATGTCTGATTCACTGTGATCCCATGGACTGTAGCCTGCCAGGCTTCTCTGTTCATGGGACTTCTCAAGCAAGAATACTGTGGTGGGTTGCCATTTCCTCCTCCAGGGGATCTTCCCAACCCAGGGATCAAGCTCTCGTCTCTTGCATTGGCCAGTAAATTCTTTACCACTGATCTATCAGGGAGGCCTACCATCAAGTAACACAAAACTCAGTTAAATTTAAACAATTCTTGTTTTAAGGCACTCAAAAGTGAAAGTCTCTCAGTCGTGTCTGACTCTTTGCAACTGCATGGACTATACAGTCCATAGAATTCTCCAGGCAAGAATACTGGAGTGGGTAGCTGTTCCCTTCTCCAGAGGATCTTCCCAACCCAGGGATCTAGCCCAGGTTTCCCACATCACAGACAAATTCTTTACCAGCTGTGCCACGAGGGAAGCTCCCTAATGATAGTAGCCCAGTTCATGGTTTTGGGGGTGGGTAGATGAATTTCCTGTTCTGTGTAGATCTCTTTTTGATCTGTTTTACATATATTAAATATTAAATGCACAACTTCATTAAAAATACATTAGTAGAAAAGGTTATAGAAAAAGATGTAGCTAGAGAAAGGTAAAGGGCAATGTTGCATTGTCAACTGGTGAAGTCACACAGAAAATATTTTTATATTAGCCCATCATTCCCTGTTTCCTTCTCTCCATTATTTTCTCACCTCCCTTCTCTGTTTTCCACCTAATTCCAAAAAAGAACTGAAGTGATGCCAATAAAACATACACACAAAGAGCAGAAATAGCCCAAGGAGTAAAGGAATTGTAACCACAACTGGGAAATGTATTCATTCATTGATCACCTAGATGCCAGGCAATGTGCTTGGCATCAGGGACAAAACAGTGATATGACCCCACTCACGGGGACATTACATTCTCGTGTACATAAAATTATGTCACTAATTGGACAGTAAATTTAGTTCTGAGATTTTAAAATGCGAAGGAAAAGAAAACATATTAGGATAAATTTTTTCCGTTTTGTGTAACAAAATGTTTTGGGAGAAATTCTGTATTCCCCCTAGCCATGTACATCAAGAAGACTGAGAGAATACATATGACCGAAAACACAGATAAATGTTAGTCATTACACAGAAGACATTAAGTAGCACTACAACTGTGGCTTTGTTGAGGATATTGAAGTATACTTCATGGGGACCCAATGCCTGAACACAATGTAAGCTTCCCAGAACATGAGAAAGAAGCCACCACAATGAATTTGGGCAAACTTCGGGAGATAGAGACAGGGAGGCCTGGCGTGCTGCAGTCCATGGGGTCGCAAAGAGTTGGGCACAACTGGGTGACTGAACAACAACAACTCCCACAGAATGGGGACTTAAAATAGCAATTAACTTCATAGAGGAAGTAAAATGAAACATGTTGCATTCCTAACTGTGTGGACTACATCACCCAGACACAGGCAGGGGCTTGTCTGCGATTGCTGAGGATCCTTGTACAGTTTGTAGATATTTGCATCATGAACTGATTACAGTCCCTAGGATTTGAGTCAAGTCATTTGAGCAATGGCCTTGCAGCGAAGGAGAATTGGTGAGCAGAGATGACATGGATTCTTAGAACTTACTGCCAGGGAGTGCTTTTGAGGTTATTTGCAAAAATACTAAGTAGGCTTTAAGCTCCCTGATCAGACACAATGTGGTTAATAGATGAAAAGAAGAGAATGTAAGTGTTAAGCCTCCTTAGGGGAGGCTTTCCTGGTGGCCCAGTGGCTAAGACTCTGTGCTCCCAATGCAGGGGACCTGGTTTGATCCCTGATCAGGGAACTAGATCCCATAGTCACAACTAAGAGTTTGCATGCTGCAACTGAAGATCCTGCAGGCCAAAACAAAGACCGAAGATCCTGAGTGTCACAACTAAGAGCTGGCGCATATTTTTTTTAAGCCATGGTAAGCCTCTGGTAAGAGGGTGGAGCCCTGCGGTGGGTCACTCAGGAATCCTTTTGTGAATGCCCCTGCTGGTTGGGAGGGCAGTCGGGAGAAGTGAGGAGTGATGGGACTTTAGAGGCCTCCCTCAAGTTTGATGTTTGAAACAGTACCTCCCTCATGGGCTTCCCATTGCATCTGGTCCTTCAGTTAGAGCTTCATTTGGCTTAAGCCAACTCAGAGGTCATGGCCTTTGCTAAAACAACAGTGACCTGAGGGTGGGTGTGCATTAAGCATCATCAATCACTTACACTGACTGCGAATGGATCTTTGATAGGAGGCAATGGAGATAGGGCAAGAGTACTCTGGGCACTGAAGGATGGAAGGTGGAAATGCTTCCTGGAGAGAATAGAGGAGCAAAGCGGAAGCTGCAGATTTGAAGACAATGTGAGGCAGGCCTCTTTCCCTGGCCTCGAAAAGCAGTCTTTGCAGGGTTTAGACGGAGCAGGCATCATGAAGAGGTGACTGCAAGGTTGCTTGGGATTTGACTTTCATTTGGAGAGTTTGATATCTTATCAGAATACCACAGTCAGCCCTCTAGTATTAATAATACTAGTTTAATTGCTACCATCTTACGTGGCCATACCAGAGATGATCTACATGTTGAATTTTACATAACAGCACTGTCCAAAAAAATACAATGCAATACAATGCATTTCACAAATGCAAACTACATGCACCATTTAAATATTCCAGTAGATATGTTTTAAAAAGTAGAATGAAACTGGGGAAATTAATTCTGATAATATATTCTACTTAACCCAGTATAACCAAAATATCAACTCAGAATTAAACTTTAAAAATTACTAAGATATTTTATTCTCTTCTTTTTGTATTAAGTCTTCAAAATCCAGAGTTCAAACCAGCCACCTTTCAAGTGATCTGTAGCCACGTGTGGCTGGTGACTACCATACTGGACAGCTCAGGTGTAGAGTTCAAGAGACATCTGTGGCAAAGGTACAACACAGATAATATGTACCTTGGGAAGTTAGAAATGAGCAGAGATTAAGGAAGACTGATATTGTCAGATTGAGGGATTCTTTATGGAATTTAAAGTGAAAGTGAAAGTTTCTCAGTTGTGTCTGACTCTGCGATGCTGTAGACTATACAATCCATATAATTTTCTAGGTCAGAATACTGGAGTGAGTAGCCTTTCCCTTCTCCAGGGGATCTTCCCAATCCAGGGATCAAACACAGATCTCCCACATTGCAGGTGGATTCTTTACCAGCTGAGCCACAAGGGAAGCCCAAGAGTACTGGAGTGGGTAGCCTATCCTTTCTCCAGCAGATCTTCCTGACTCAGGAATCAAACTGGGATCTCCTGCATTGCAGGCAGATTCTTTACCAACTGAGCTATCAGGGAATTTAGGATGGGGTTTAAAATTAGGATGGGCGGCAGGGAGGTAAGAACAGGTCATTTGAAGGCAAAAAGGATTTGAGAACACTGGAAAAGAGGAGAGAAGGGAAAGGAGTAGAAAACCTAACAATCTTCGATCAAAGGGAGCAGAGAGAATGAAAAATCAATCCAGTGTCTAATTAGCTGAAAGCAGCATGATGACTGCTCGCCATCGTTACAACTGGTGCCTCTGTGCGTCTCACCTCCTCTCCCCAAATTTGCATTGTGACCCAGAGCTCCCTCCCTTTGCCCTCCCCGCCACCATCAGTATACACAGCAAGGCTGGCCTGGACTGCATTTCTAAAAAGTTAATTATCTCTAACTGGGCTTTAAATGTTCAGATTTGTTCTTCACTCCATAGCTTTTGATCCTGCACCCAGCAGCATTTTATGAGGGTCTCTAGGGGGAGGAGGGATGGGGAGAAGGAAGGAAAATGTTCTCTCAAAACAAAAACAGTATTTTCAGAGCTCTACTCTGCTGCTTCCAGGCTATTTCCATCAACTCTCTTATTCATTTTGATTTATTTCTATCCATAAGCAGACTAACGCTTCTCTATGCTTTTATTGTTCTTCAAGAATAGGCCTTCTATTGGAGGAAAATAATGTCTCCACGACCACCACTTTGCTCAATGCAGATCTTCATTAATCTGCAGCCACAGAACAGGCTTTTAGCAGCAAGCACTTTGGATGGGAATTGAATTTGATATTGCATTATGGTTGTAGGGTGTCTCACAATAGACTGTGTTCTTTTCTGTGTCTGAGCACAATCAGAGAGACCCAATTAAATAATTTGGTGTAATAATGGAGAACAAAAGAGTATGAGGGCTTAAAGTGAGGGCTTCAGCATTTGTATTCTCCCTTTTCTGTATCATGTTAATTAATTTGCTTCAAAACCAAAAGAAAGAACATAATGTAGAACAGCACAGCTCAACTACAACATGTAGACACTTTACATACAGACATCCTCCCAAATGGACTCTTAAGAAAAGGGCAGCGGCTGGGCCTCCTAGAGCTACCCGAACCGAGTACACCAAACTGGGTGGCTTAAAACAACAGAAATTATTCTCTCACAGTTCTGGAGGTCACAAGTCCTAACTCAAGGCATTGGAAGGGGCCACACACTCCCTCTGGGACTCTGGGGAGAATGCTCTCAGCCTCTTCCAGCTTGAGGGGATGGGGAGGGTAGCTGCCAACTCTTGACATCCCTTGGCTGGCAGCTGCACAAGTCCATTCTCCACCTCCATCCTCACAGTCTCCCTGTGGATCAGCCTTTTCTTACCAGGACACCAGTCACACTGGACTTGAGCCCACCCTAATGACCTCATCTTAATGCTCACATCTGCAATGATCCTATTTTACAACTGAAGTCACATCCAGAGGATCTGAGGTCAAGACAACAGTGTATCTTTTTAGGGGGACACAATTCAACCCAGAATAGGCAGTGTGGGTGGGTTGTGTGCTTAGTTGCCCAGTCGTGTCCAATGCCTTGCAACCCCATGTACTGCAGCCTGCCAGGCTCCTCTGTCCAAGGGGATTCTCCAGGCAAGAATACTGCAGTGGGTTGCCATGCCCTCCTCCAGGAGATCTTCCCAACCCAGGGATTGAACCCAGGTCTCCCGTGTTGCAGGTGGATTCTTTACCATCTGAGTAGTCAGTCTGGGCATTGCCAAGTGAAAAATAAAGATGCCCATGTTAGTGGTGAACCATCCCCTGCCTGGTTCAGGTGATAATAGCAGTCTGCTGCCTGTGCAATTGAAAAGAGAGAGCTCTGGATTTCCATAAAGGCATTTTACAGTAAATAATACAGCTTTAGATTACAACTGGGGATGTGAAAATAGACACAGGAGTCCAAGAGGACAATGATCTGTGCAGACCCAATGTTTGTCTAACTTAAATCAAATACTTTGGAATGCTGAGTGTACTGGGAACTTTGCTCTCAACTGTGCCCTTGTCTAAGGTTTGCCTTCGGCACATGGAAATGAGCAGTGCCCCTCCCATGGGCCAGTGAGAACTGGGGTGGTGGGGTGTTTCATCTGGATGCATTCATCATCTCTAACCCCTCCCCACAGCTCCAATATACCCTTTTGCAAACTTTATCCTGGGTTTCTGCAAAATTCGATAAAGGCACCTGATAAAGGACAGAGCTACATGGAGATGAGTGTGGCATTACTTACGTAGTGTAGGTATAGTTGCTATGTAGAGTGGGTATAGTTATGTAGAGTAGGTATAGTCAATTATGTAGTGTAGGTATAGTTAGTTATGCAGAGTAGGTATAATTAGTTATGTAGAGTTCAGCTCAGTTCAGTCGCTCAGTCGTGTCCAACTCTTTGCGACCCCATGAATCGCAGCACGCCAGGCCTCCCTGGCAATCACCAGCTCCCGGAGTTCACTCAGGCTCACATCCATCTTGTCCGTGATGCCATCCAGCCATCTCATCCTCTGTTGTCCCCTTCTCCTCCTGCCCCCAATCCCTTCCAGCATCAGAGTCTTTTCCAATGAGTCAACTCTTTACATGAGGTGGCCAAAGTATTGGAGTTTCAGCTTCAGTATCAGTCCTTCCAATGAACACCCAGGACTGATCTCCTTTAGGATGGACTGGTTGGATCTCCTTGCAGTCCAAGGGACTCTCAAGAGTCTTCTCCAACACCACAGTTCAAAAGCATCAATTATTCTGTGCTCAGCTTTCTTCATAGTCCAACTCTCACATCCATACATGACCACTGGAAAAACCATAGCCTTGACTAGACGGATCTTTGTTGGCAAGGTAATGTCTCTGCTTTCAATATGCTTTCTAGGTTGGTCATAACTTTCCTGCCAAGGAGTAAGCATCTTTTAATTTCATGGCTGAAGTCACCATCTGCAGTGATTTTGGAGCCCCTCAAAATAAAGTCTGACATTGTTTCCACTGTTTCTCCATCTATTTCCCATGAAGGGATGGGGCTAGTCTAGTACCCTGGACTAAACAAACAATACTGTTCACAGACTACCCTCTGGGCTGAGGTCCAGGCATCAGTATATTTAAAAAGTGCCCCAGGGGATTCTAATATATTGTGGATGGGGGTGACACTCACTGAAGAAGTAAGGACAGGTCTTAAAAATATAGGCAAGCTGCTTTCACAGATGTCAAATTACTCACAAACAACTACCATACGTGAAACCTCTGTATCAGATGTGATATTTTTTAGCTATTGAGTATTTTTTGGCATTTTTTTTACTGTGGTGAAATAGACATAAGGTGTCTTTTAAATATTTTATTTAATTTTAATCTATTTTATTGGCCATGCCACAAGGCTTGTGGGATCTTACTTCCCCAACCAGGGATCGAATCCAGGATTGAAATCTGGGCCATCAGTAGTGAAAGCATAGCGTCCTAACTACCAGACTTCCAGATAATTCCCTAACCATTTTAAAGTGTCCAATTCAGTGCCATTGAGAATATTCACAAAGCTGTGTAACTATCACATCTACCTATTTCCAGAACTTTCTATCATTCTAAACAGAAACTGTACCCATTGAACAACAGTTCCTCTTTACCTACTCCCCACAGACCCAGGAGATCACCATTTGACTCCTCCAGATACCTCACATGAGTGGGCTCATACAATGTTTGTCCCTTTGTTTCTAGTTTAGTTCAACTAACTTAACGTCCCTCGTAGCTCAGTTGGTAAAGAACCTGCTTCAATGCAGGAGACCTGGGTTCAATCCCTGGGTCGGGAAGATCCCCTGGAGAAGGAAATGGCAACCCACTCCAGTCTCTTGCCTGAAGAATCCCATGGACAGAGGAGCCTGGCGGGCTACAGTCAATGGGGTCCCAAGTGTCAGACACGACTCAGCAACTAAACTACCACCAATGTCTTTAATGTTCATCTATGTTGTAGCATGAGTCAGAATTGCTTTCCATTATATTGTCTACCACACTTTGTTTGTCATCCATTGGACATTTGAGCACATCCACCTTCTGGCTGTTGTAAATAATGCTGCTATGGACAGTGGTGTACGGATACCTGTTTGAGTTCCTGCTTTTAATTCTTTTGGGTATATGTCTAGGGGTGGAATTGCTAGATCATATGGTAATTATAGGGCTTCCTTTGTAGCTCAGTAGGTAAGGAATCTGCCTGCAAGGCAGGAGACCCAGGTTTGATTCCTGGGTTGGGAAGATCCCCTGGAGAAGGAAAAGGCAACCCACTCCAGTATTTTTGCCTGGACAATCCCATGGAACAGAGGAGCCTGGACAGTTACAGTCTATGGGGTCACAAGAATCAGATACAACTTAGCAACTAAGCCACCAACTTAGCAACTAATTCTATGTCTAGCTTTTGGAAGAGCTGCCAGCATGTTTTCCACAGAGGCTATCCCATTTTACATTCCCATTAGCAATGCATGAGGGTTTTGATTTTTCCACAGCCTCTTCATGTTTTTGATAGCAGCCATCCTGACGGGCATGAAGTGGTGTCTCACTGTAGTTCTGATTTGTATTATATCTACTTAGTTCTATGGCTCACAATAATCCTGTGAGGTGGGCGTTATCAGTTCTTTCTTTGGAGATCAGGAAACTTAGTCAACGTACCTGTCCAAGGTGACTCAGAAGTGGATCGGCAGCACCAGCCTATGGGGAACTGTGTCCTTGATAGGTAATCAAAGGAAGTGTCTATTTAAAGAAAGTCTATGGATAACCTTTCTAAAGGGAAAAATCCTTTTGTTAATAGACAATATCCTTTCATCTTTTTTCTAAGTCCAGATGGTCTTAATTTGCTTAAATTGAAGTTAGCTCGCCTTGCACCTCCAGTGAGATTTCAATTTCTGCAAACTTTCTTAGAACATGGTAGTTCCATGTTCCTGATTGAGAGAATCCTTCTATAAACTTTTTTCCCGCATGTCCCATTTTTCTAGTATTACCCAGCACCGCTGTGACAGCCCTTAAGAACAAGGACTTGTATCTCACGGCTGGACCTGGAGGGAATCTCTCCAATGAGGACTATTTGCTTGTGCCCTGGGTTTCATGCTTGACTGTCCCTTCCTTGTAGAAGATGAGGAGATAACAGTGCCTCATCGTAACAACACTTCTGTGGTGAACTCTCCTCCCACTGCGAGAGCAGGAGGGGAAGTTTGGAGGGAAAGAGGCTAGCAGTCACAATTGCTCCTCGGAGCTCCTGAATAGAGAAGCTTAGGGCCGCAACTTTCCTACCTTCTGCAAGGAGGAAATGAATATATCTTTGAGAAATTCTTTGTAGTTAAAAACACCCAATCACAAAATCCCCACCTATCTGGTGCTTTCACATTTTAGAAAATATACAAACATAATGAGAGCTATCTTGAAATCCCTCAGCAGAGACTATTTTGTAATGCAAGTTGATTGCTGTGGGTGACCCTGCCTTGCTTTGCATGGAGGTGGAAGAGAAGTTCCTCCTGTTCCCCAATGCTGATCTGAATATGTGCTAAGTCACTTCAGTTGTGTCTGACTCTTTGCAACCCCATGGACTGTAGCCTGCCAGGCTCTTCTGTCCATGGGATTCTCTAGGGAAGAATACTGGAGTGGGGTGCCATGCCCTTTCCCAGGGGGTCTTCCTGACCCAGGAACTGAACTCACGTCTCATTATGTCTCCTGCCTTGGCAGGCAGGTTCTTTACCACTGCCACCACTGGGGAAAGCCCCATGCTGATCTGAGTAGAGAGAAAGAAATTTCCCCTCCCCAGTCTGGCTGTACAATTGCTTTGCTGGACTGGAAAAGTGGGCGGGGTAGAATCCTGTGCTGTTTGATATGAAGTCAGAGAGCTTCATAAACACAGGATGTTATTCATCCTTCATCCTGAGATTCCCAGGGGAGCCAATAAAATCATTTTAAAAGCTTCCCTCTAAAGGTAGGAAGGCAGACAGAGGTTGGTGGGCAAGCGAAAGCTGAGAGCAGACCTGGGTTACTTAGAACCTTCTGCTTTCCTGTAGAGGGCATATCCTCCTTTCCTCACCTCACTGTAAAAAGCTCAGAATAATTAAGTCACTTTTTATTTAGAAAGACTAGCCTCCATACTCGGTACCACGGACATCCATTTCAATGAGAATTTATTTACCTTAGAGTCACAGTCCTTGAACTTGAAAGAGAAGTGATTATCTTATACCTTAATTTCTTAACTCTCATGATCATTTTGCATAAAGGATGGTTTCAATAGCTCACATTTCACATCAATCATAGGATATGAACACTTCACAGTCCTCACCTCCCAATAAGATTTACCCAAGCAAAGATTTCTATGATGCTCAAAACCTGATCATGAGCTTGTTCATCTTGATCCCTGGAGTAGCGATTTCCTGATTCTGCTCCCAGGATGGTTGGGGGTGTCAATGGTGGAGATATATCAGAGGTCACTGATTCCTGGGTAGGGAAGATCTGCTGGAGAAGGGATAGGCTACCCACTCCAGTACTCTTAGACTTCCTGTGTGGCTCAGCTGTGGTAAAGAATCCGCCTGCAATGCAGGAGATCTGGGTTCAATCCCTGGGTTGGGAAGATCCCCTGGAGAAGGGAAAGTCTACTCCAGTATTCTGGCCTGGAGAATTCCATAATTGTGGACTTCCCTACAGCTCAGGTAAAGAATTTGCCTGCAATGCAGGAGATGGGAGTTTGATCCCTGGGTCAGGAAGATCCCCTGGAGAAGGAAATGGCAATCCACTCCAGTATTCTTGACTGGAGAATCCCATGGACAGAGGCCTGGCGGGCTAAAGTCTGTGGGGTCACAAAGAGTTGGATACGACTAAGTGACTAACACACACACACACACCCCATGGGGCCCCACTGGCAAAGTTACTTTTTCTGATTCAGTTTCTATCATGTGATGCCCCAGACTGGTAACTCCACTTGCCCGCCAGCTTGAGCATGCAACCAGCCATCTTTACTCTGCCAGCCCATTTGGGAGGATTTACAAGTCATCTTTATTAGCGCTGTCCATTCCGGTGGTTCTCCGGGCTGTAATTGAAGTAAACGAGGTATGTTGTTGTTACATTATATTTGATTCTCTCAAAGAGGAGGCAGACAGATGAAGGCAGAACAAATAGTTCGCTCAGGTCTTCTTAAATGCCTACAATAAGTTGACAGGGAAGGGAGAGAAGGGGGAGATGGAGGTACAATCTACATTTCCTCATATTCTCAATTAATTCAGCCTAAAAGTATCACTCTTATTCAGTAGCAGTTAAAATAGGCTGTGATGAGAGCATGACAATTTCCAGCTAAACTAGAGGATAATTAGAAATGCCCTGTAGCAGGCAAGTCAGTGCTTCAATTTATTTGCTGTTTATTACCGAGTCCCTGCCCCTTGGGTGTAATGATTGTAAAACCGCGCCGGCAGCTTCCTTGGGTTTGATTTAGTGCAGTAAATGGTGCTCAGAGAGTAGATTAAGCTGGAATGTGATCAAACCTTATTTGCAATCCGATTATACAAACTGCTTCTTGCACTGACCAGATTGAAGTAATTTCCCTATAGAAACGTTACACTCACTTTGGTGTAAAAATGATTAACATTTCCTGACTGTAGGTCAGCCTTTCACTTCCACTGTAATCCTTTATCAGGCAATACGCCCATCTTTCTCTTACGTTTGTTGCATTCATGTACTATATGGTATTTAACCAAAGCACAGCATCAAAACCAGTTTTTTTTTTAAAAAAAATTATAAGCAACTTCTCGGGCTGGTGGTGATGAATGATTACAATAAATAAACACTCCGGAAGAAGTTGACAAATAGCATATTTTCTTCCAGTTTGATTGTTCAACGTTATTGACATACTTAATGATTTAATGGAGAACTCTTATGGACTCCAGAGAAATGTCCATATCCTTTCAGAAAGGGCTACTGAGGCGGCTTCCCTGGTGGCTCAGACAGTAAAGAATCTGCCTGCAGGGCAGGAGACTTGGGTTTAACCTCTGGGTCAGGAAGATCCCCTGGAGAAGGGAATGGCAACCCATTCCAGTATTCTTGCCTGGAGAATCCAACGGTTAGAGGAACCTGGTGGGCTACAGCCCATGGGGTCACAGAGTTGGACTCAACTGAATGACTTTCAGTTTCACTGAGGTCCTTAGAAGCAAGCAGTCCACGGGCAGGGCTTTAAAGATGGGTGCGATTTTGAGGGACCAGCTTTCATTTTTGAGCACATTTAAATACCAATGGCCACTAGTAATCCTCTCTTTTAAATAATCATCCACATAGGTTGTCTGGATTCCCAGTAAACTCCTCTCGCTCACCCTTACTCATTCAGGATTTCTGGATGTGAAAACAGTTTTCATACAATTAGCCTCTGGTAATGAAATGCAACCAACTTCAAGCTGAACACTGAGAGCAAACCCTTGGATCCTCACATATTTTTGTGACAATCAAAGAACATATTTGAGTCTGAAATTCATTATCATAGCCTAACTCCAATACCCACAATGACATGTTTTGTTGTACAACATATTTTAAGCTGATTTTCTTCAGACATTTTCGGTCTTAACCCTTTAAGAATCATACACTCTATAAATATGTTTCTAGGCTTCAGCTACATAATTGAAAAATGCCAGGGCAGCAGAGGTTAATTATCTTGGCAAGTATTTCTGAGTGATTTAAAAAGATGCAGATGGCATTAAACTGAAAGGGCCACATTTCAATAAATTCTTTGTTGAGCATTTTTGGGTGAAATGTAAGTGGTTTATCAATTGCATCCAAAGTCTATGCAGGTTGGAAGAGAGGGCTGCTTTTTGTATTTTCTTTGTGCCCCAAATTTCTTCCTGCCCAAAACACTATTTCTCAAAATCAGGATGCTTCAGGGTAACAAAACCAGGTACATTTTTAGCTGTGTTGCTAATATTCTTTGGAATTTACAGTCCACAGACTGTGCAGGAAGTGACATCACACACTAGGATTCAAAGTTTCCAAGGTTGTACATTCTTTTCTTTCCAGCAGTCAGGGAACAGTTTGGAGACAGAAAGTACAATATCACAGGACTGAATCTGACTTTTTCCAAATAGCATAGTGTGTGTTTATGTGTGCCTGTGCACGCATGGGTGTACATAGAGTTTATATCAACAATTAGAAATCAGCAGATGGATAGCAAGAAAAGTCTTGACTTACCATCTTTTATAGCAATGATTCATTAATGAAACAGAAATGAGTGATTCCGAAATTAACTAATGATTGAGAAATTAGGTCTACTAAAAGCCATCCTCAATTCTGTCTTTCATTACATTTGTGATAAAAATAACACTACTACAAAACCTGAGAAAACACAATGAAATCAAAACCCACTGGAAGAACATATTAACATCCCATGAACGAAATAAAGTTCTGCATGTGTATTTTAGAAACTGCAACATCAACAGCAACAAGTAAACAAAGAACCCTAACAACAAATGAGACTCCAAAGTACCATCTCTGTCCATTTGCTTCTGGGTTCGGACACACAGAACATTCAGGAAGGACAAAGGGACACATCTGAGCAGTCACAGATCCTGTTCTCCCTTGGGTAAACAAAGTGGCTGGTTTTCTCCTCTAACAGGCCTTATTGTAAATCAGGACTGCCATCCCAGTTCACTCTGTAAACCTAGTTCTACAACGAGGAACACAGCAGAATGGTAGAGTTGGAAGGCTGTGGCAGTCCTGTGTATGCAGTTGTTGTTGTTCTGTTGCTAAGTTGGGATCCGACTCTTTGGGACCCCATGGACTGCAGCACGCCAAGCCTCCCTGTTCCTCACCATCTCCCGGAGTTTACCCAAGTTCGTGTCCATTGAATCAGTAATGCCATCCAACCATCTCATCCTCTGTCACCCTCCTCTGCTTCTGCCTTCAATCTTCCCCAGCATCCAGGTCTTTTCCAACGAATCGGCTGTTCACATCAGGTGGCCAAAGTACTGGAGCTTTCACAATAGAATTAGGGGAGAAACAAGAAACAGGAGGCTACTGTTTTGAGCCAGTATCAGCAGATGGTCTCTGATGGTGTCCTCTAATTTGGTCCTGCCCTGAGCCAGGAGGGATGGGGCTGGGGAAGCCATTCTGCCTGAAACAAGGAAGCATCATTCACAGGTAGCCTGGGATGGAAAGAAGCAGGTATACAGAGAACCAACAAACACCGGAGGGGTGGGTGAGGGATGCTCACACTCAGATAGGAGACAGCACTTTCTCTCTTCCCCTATTCTTGCCTCATCAGGAAACTTCTCAGCAGCTTTCTTTCAATGGTCAGTTTCTCTTTTCATATGTAACTTTTTCTCATGTAACTCTTAGTACCTGTAACTTTTCCTAAAGTGAAAATTTCAGAATAATAGTTTGTAAGATCAAACAAAGAAAATCATATATATCAAGGTGAATCTGAGGGACATGATTATTAGCAACTCATTTCAGAGGTACCTGAATAGATACAGTGTTTTCTGGACATTTATTCTTAAATGATCCCACCTTCAGGGAAAATGCAAGGTTTGGACAAGATGTGAAATTTATCTCAAATGTGACAGCTCTGAAACTGTCTTACGAGTAAGGCTTTGTTGGCACAAATAAAATATTTTCATGTTGAATATAAAAGGCAGGATCTGTTTCTACTTCTGCTCCATTTCCCAGAGGTCTTCCTGTTTCATGTTAGGCATTTTTACCAAGTGTGCTGACTGGCTGATTTTGTAGTGCCATGTATAAAATAAGTAGCATATGTATTATTTCCAACCTATAAAGTCCTGTATTCAAATAGCATAAAAAATCACAGATTTGTGGAACGTACATATTAATTGTGTTTAGTTTCTGATTTTTCATGCTGTCCAACTGAGAAAACAGATCAGGTGTCTCGATCCACTGAAATGACTTCCCTATCGTTATTGGAAGGTAGTTTCCCATCACGAAGCCTTTAACAGTAATTATTGAATCAAAGGATGAATTAGTTTGGTAATCCACAAAGTGGCGAGCTATCTTTTATGTTTTGTAAAATTCAAGTAAGAGCCTGGCATCTTTGCCTTCCAGTTGAACTCTGACATAATCATCAAAATAATATTCAAAGGATTGCTATCACTTCTCACAATACAACCCCTGTCAGCCTGCCCTTGAACTTGACAGTGCAACGGTATATTCTGAGTTCAAACCTTCACAAGATTCCCCACAATCTCCAGGAAGTGCATAGAAGGTACACCTTGTTCAGCACTTTGACATGTTTTAGCCCTCAGACTTTCAGCAGATGATTCTGGTTTCTTCCATGGCCACTGATACTAGAGCAAATATGAATTATTTTAGGAAATGGTTTCCAATCATGGAAGAAACGTAGTTTTTATTTCAGGTATCTGGAGAGCCTGTGGTGCGGATTCACATAGAGAAAGTTGATTTTTTAGGAGAAAAAAAAAATCCAGAGAGACTAACACAGAAACACAATCACTGTGTCTGTCTCTCTTCCCCTTTCTTCTTTCTCTCTTCCTCCCTCCCTTCCTAGCTGGACCAATCTGGACATGAGTTAAGTCTGCTATACATAAAACAGTATTTGATTGAAACAGCAGATGAAGGGAGCAAAGAGTAGGGAGGTCTAGTCAAATGTCTTCGCATCAGAGTTTCAGGATGTGTAAAGAGAAGTAACAGAAGAGTCCCACTGTGCTGTTTGTACCAAGGATGCACACTCCATGGCTCCCTTTGGCAGAAGTCAACAGTGTGGAGGAACCACAGAACACAGCTGCTGAACTGAGGCAGAGATTTGAACCCACATTTTCTGACTCGACAGCACATTGTTCGTGATGGTGGCTATTCAGAGTAGCGTTGTGGATGTTTCTTTTCTTCAAATCAGTCCAGGCTGTGTCACGTGGAATTTTGTATAATATGTTGTTAAGCGTTGGTGACTTGGGACTGTTGAAATTAGGCTCATCTCTTTCAAGATGAAATGCTTTTCATCAGTGACTTCACCAATGCTTTCTTTAACCTGGGCATGTGATGCTTGCTTTGAACTTGAGGTTTTCTCTTCCTTTGCCACCTCTCCAGTTTCTTGTCTGCACTGCCACAGGCTAACTACACTGTGGTGAGGATGTATGTATGTGCTCTGCTCTAATTCTGTGGCTCTTTTTGATATTTCTGGAACTGTCACCTTTTAATCCTACATCAGAACCTAAGCAAAGGCTCCGAATGACGGCGCTGCTAAACCTTATTCTTGTCCGAATGAAAATGTGGTGTCCTTTCGTGGTTTTGATTCCTGTTGGAACAATAGCATGACAATAACAGCTGCATCTGTGGTAGGTTTCTGCTCAGGTTTTTGAAACACTTTGCTCATTATTTTACCAGTGGGGAAACTGAGATGCTAACAGCCACGCCAGGGATCCAATCCAGACATCATTTCGATTTGTTCTGTTTGTTTAATGTACCCTCTTTAGTAACCAGGAAACTTCAGGACTTCCTGATGGGCTCGTTTGGCAAGCTGGGGCAAAATTCAATTTGGGAAGCAAGGGGATAAGCATCGGATGATGTGGTAACTATAGCATTTGACTTAAAGTGGGGGGACTGAATTTTTCTTAGGCGCCACGCCACCTATTTGGGAATATGCTTTGCATACAGCTTTATGGGGGCATGTGTCGGGCAGAGGTACAAGAATGGCAAGCTCCAAGTCTTTTATTTTAAATTAGATTGGTGTGATTTGATGCTAATAGGAGTGAAAGCATGGGGACAGCCTGGCCTGCCCCGCTCCTCCACTGGCATTTTGCATCCCTGCAGGCTCCCTCCCCTGCGAGGCAGCTGCACAGAGAAGCTGAAGAGGACCGAGGGCAGGTGGGGAAGGGCATTTCCCATCAGAACCGCCCTGGGCTGACTCCAGAGGCTAACAGAGTTGCTGAGGATGGTCCTCCCAGACACAGCTGCAGTTGGGGCTTGTCCAGGGCTTGTCCTGCCTGCTAACGGCAGTGAGAGCCGGCCAACCACAGCCCAGCAACGCAGAGCTGCGGGACAGAAGATATCTCGCCTTAGCGACATTTCCGCAAAGTGCTTACATAACCCGTTTCTGCCAGCGGCTTCCTCAGGACATGGCCCAGCCTCCCCTGAAGTGCCCGGCCAAGAGACACACGTGCTTCTGTCCCAGGCCAGCGTTTCATTCACTGACCCCAATCCTGTGGCTCTGTCCGAATGCTACAGAAAGCAGAAAAGTCACTAAATATATTTGGGTCCAACTTGACTCATTCCATGCAGTGAAAAAAGTTCAGAAGGGTTCTTTGGGTTTCTCTAAGCCTGGGCTCTTATTTTTAGAAAGAGAAAGTGGGACCCTACTACGTGGGTCAGAAGGCACAGCCCTGGCATCCTTGTCTCCTGGCCCTTGTGATTCGGTTATGGTTTTCCCGGTTTCCTGAGGAAAGTCTGAAAAACTAGCTTAATGCCTGTTCTCCAACTCTAGGCTCTGACCCTCTTGAGAGCACCTATCTCTTCACCCCAAGCAGCTAGCACAGGCGTTTGCTCAGAAATGATTCTCGGAGTTGCCCTGAAGGCCGGACACAGTGCTGCGTGCTGAATGCGTGTCCTGCCTCCTCCTCCTGGCCAGCACCAAGGCAGCCTCAGTCCCTGCCCTCACCCAGTCCAAACTCTACCACTGTCACTGTTTATTTGCTCAGTTGTGTCTGACTCTTTGCGACCACATGGATTGTAGCCCACCAGGCTCCTCTGTTCATGGAATTTTTCAGGTAAGAATACTGGAGTGGGTTGCCATTTCCTTCTCCAGGGAATCTTCCTGATCCAGGGATTGAATTTGCAGATTCTTTATCACCGAGCCACCTGGGAGGCCTCAAACTCTACAACAGCCATTCAATAAATATTTTTGAGTGGATGAATATGGATTACTGTTTTACCTGCCTGCTGCATTAGCAAACTCTCATATTTCAGTATTGGCTGACACGTTGGCAAAATAAAAACAAAACTCGAAGTGGACAATGTTCAAATCCATTGGTTTCATACGGTCTTAGTTGTTTTTGGAAACTGATGTCGGTGTGCCACCAAGCTAAAGTATATAACAAAATACTGTCATAGCTGACTTTAATTAAATTATTTATTTTGAACAATTTTAGCTGGCTTTTAAATGTTTATTTTTGAACTACGTTGTTTTTCAGCCTATATTTATTCCTGTTAATGATGTTGGCTAGGGAGGGAGGCAGTGGCAACTCCGAAGCTTGCTGACTGTCAGGAAAAGGCAACTTGGGACTAAGAATAAAAATAATTAAATGTGGATGGACTGGAGAATTGAATGTCCTTTAGATGCATTCAGTAATAGTTCTGAATTCAGTTCTGTAGTTCCTGTCTGATAATGGCTGTGCCTAGGGCAAATGAGGTGCCCGAATGAACCCGAGTGGTCAGGCTCCAAAATCCCTCCGTCTTGCATCGTGCAGCTAATGGGTTATTTCTCTCTTCTCCACCAAGAGCAGGAGCTGGGTTGGCGCCCAGTCCGATTGACTGTGGTTAGAAATGGGGAACAGGGAGCAGCCATATATGCACGTCAGTGTGATGAGATACAGGGCTTCCCTGGTGGCTCAGAGGTTAAAGCGTCTGCCTCCAATGCGGGAGACCCGGGTTCGATCCCTGGGTCGGGAAGATCCTCTGGAGAAGGAAATGGCAATCCACTCCAGTATTCTTGCCTGGAGAATCCCATGGACGGAGAAGCCATTACCATCCATGGGGTCGCAAAGAGTCGGACACGACTGAGCGACTTCACCTCACTTCACCTCACCTCACCTCACCGGTTTTGAGCCCAGTGCCCTTCACAACAAGAGGCACGTCTTTATTGAATGGAACACAAAACAGGCAGAGCAGAGCATCCCCAAATCCTACACACTAGCCAAGGTAGAGCCCTGCTATGCTCAGTGCTGGAGCAGACTCCCAAGGCTTCTAGGTAATTTACTTGTATTAAACATGAAGATGACAGTCTACCTTTTCACAAGCAGAATTTAAGATATATTTCAGAATTATTTCTTATTTACTTAATGGACTTACAATGCATATCTAGAATTGGCTGAAAGAAAATCATCAGGGAGAAGTTTGTCCTACAAAGCTTTCCGACTGGGGTCCCTGGGTGGTGCCCAGAACCCCTAACAAGTCCATCTTCGTGCCTTGTGGCAGCTAGTTAAGCCAAGATATTGATTGTATTAATGGGGAAGGTGACTGTCATGCTGATGGGTAAATGTAATACCTCCTCCTTCTGGCTAGCATGTTAACATCCAGAGAAGATTCTTTGGAGCCAATACTCTGCCCAGAAGAGCCTACTCTAATGGGTTATTTCTGAAACTGACTGAACAACTTTTGGTCTTCAAATCATACCCAGAAGATAGCTTCAGACTGTTCGATGCATAGGGGTAACGCTGCATCCAGCCAGTGAGTTCCTCCAGTCATGGCAGATGACGTGTATGTGTATACGTGTGCTTCTTGAGAAGACACAACTGACAAAGGTTTGATTTTAAAAATCCTGCCTGTGAAGCAATCCTATTCTCTGAGGCTTTGGTGGGATCCCAGATGCTTGTGGAGCTGAGAAGAGAACTTTCTGGGTCTCCCTCCATTTACATGCAATGTTCTAGCCTTCCATGTTGTGGTCCTGCAGTGAGCAAGATGGTTAGAAGAGAAGAGCTTCAGGCATTAGTAGCAGTTTTCTCCAGGAAAACAGGGCAGAAGAAGCACCAAGCCCTGTTTTCTGGGACTTGCTCCTTGCTCCCAGCTGTTCCCCTACTTAACCCTCAGGGTCAAGGTCCTTTGTGGACTTCAACAGCGGCATCAGGTCAGATGTCCTGTTTATCTGCAGAGCCATGGATGGTCAGGGAAGCAATCATCCCTCCTCTTTGTCCATCAGCAAACTGAAGCCCACTTCTCACCATCAGATAGGCTATTATGGCCTCAAATGTTTTGTACCTTTTCCATAAAGCTTAATACATTGACCAGCCAGTCCCAGGGAAAATGACTCTAAAAAGTGGGTTAGTGAGCTTTTCCATTAGGGGTACATTCAACAAGTTAGTTACTGAGCAAACTGCCAACCTTTCACTAGATTTGTTTTTAAAAGTTCTGAGATGAAACAGCTGTCTATATCCTCTCTGTCCAAAATGCAGAAGCAAATGGTCTTATGGAGGCAGTCTTCCTTGGACAAGAAATTGCATATGGCAATTTGGGGCAGCATTTTCTTGTATTTCTGCTAGTTCTCTAAGCTCTCAGATAAATTGCAGAACCCTGAAATTATGGGGACATCGGAAAAAAAAAAACCGAATCATCTTCTCCCTGTAAGATAAATTTAAAACTTTTCACCACTACTTAAGCAAACCAGGCACAAACCTCCAGTGAAATATTTAAAAGACTCATTGCAACCCCAGCTAAGAGATGCTGGAGGTCATTGTTCAGGAATAATGACTAAGTAAATAATTAAAATTGTCTTCTCCCTTAAATTACAGATGTCCTGCAAATATGAGTCCCTTCTCCTACTTTATTAATGTTGACTTATCAATTCTGACTGACATAGTCCTTATGAGAACATCATATAATAATGCTTCAATCATTTCCTTAAACAACATAAAAATTTCTTAAAGTGTTTAGTCTACCCATAAACAAAGAAACACAACAAAGAAAATATTTGCTTACTTGATACCTTAAACATTTAAAATGTTAATGTTATGAAGACGTAGTGAAAAAAGAACACTCAGTTAATATTTGCAAGCCTATAAACTGTTTCAGTTTTTAAAATATACAACCAGGAAATAATGTATATTTTTAAACATTTTAATAAAGCAAATGTCCATGCCTTTTACATTGTCTTACCATTTATGAACCTGTCCAAAGGGAATAGTCAGAGATGGCAAAAGTGAATGGTCAAGAGTATTTGTCAGAGTATCATTTTCAACAGTGAAGAAATGGAGAATATAAGCCTGCTTTAGAAGCCTCTGCCTTGCAGGAGAATGAACTCCTTCAGAGGATAGAAGGGAAGTGGATTAGTGCCATGATTAGGGATGCTTGTGAAAATGACACATTTCCAAACTTGTCCTTTACAGAATCTGATTCAGAACCTTCCTTCTTCCAACTCAAATCACTTCTGTGATTTCTAGTGAGGATCCTAAAGCTTTCAGAAAATAATGATATACTGGGGTTACTTAAGATGATGGGAACTGATTGCCAAGGTAGGAAAGAAGCAAGGAAAGAGGTTAGGGAACCAGAGTCTTCCCAAAGTGACTTCCTTAGGACCCAGCTTCTCATTGTTTTTGTGTCTACACTACTGTCTGTAGGACTACAAAAGATAGGTGTCATTGACATCCCTAGAGGTGGTCTCCACTTCTGCTCTCAGGGCTAACGGATGGAATTGAAGCCACATGCACCAGAGCTGACTATTTCAGACCACACTATAATACTGTTTTGTTTTTGGTTTTTTTTTTTTCCCTAAGTGCCTAGAATGCAACATCTTAGAAACACGCATCCATAATATAAGGGTGGCTGCCCTGTGCAATGGGAAAAACCAGGGCTTTGGAGTTGCGTAGATCTGGATGGTGGTCCAAGCTCATACGTCTGTCTGCTGGACCCTGGACAAGTTACTTAAGCCCTCTGAGTCTCAGCTGTCTTAAATGGAAATGAGGGTCCTCAGTTCTCTCCATTGTCTGGATTGTGGATTAGAGAGTGACTGTGACATGCCAGGTGCCTCACAACCATTCAGGAAGTGGTTTCCTAAAATTATCTCCTGACAGACCAAAAGCTGTGTTAGGAGTTTACAAAAATGACTGCAATATAACTTTAAAAAACTATTGTTTTCTTCAGGAGCCCGCAATTTAGGTGGCAAAGACAGTGAGGCAGAAGGATAATGACCATTCAGTGAAGGAGAAGTGGAAAAGCAACTAGGTCTGAGTGGCTTAAACCCCCTTAAATTAAGTCACTGTCATTATATATAACAGAGTGGAAAATGTAGCAATACATGATCATCTATTAACCATTAGATGAATATGGATTCAGTTGTTCACACAAAGAGCTGCTACTGTAGACTTGTGTCCCTGAGATAATGGATTCAAGATGGCTGTTCAGTTTGAAGACAAATCTGAGCCAAAAGCTGTGTCCCAGAGAGAACACTGCCCCTTGCTACTGGCTCTCAGGCATGGCAACAGAGGAGGATGAGGAGAAGGGTGTGTGTATGTGTGTGTGAGTGATATTCATTCTTTCATTTCTTCAGCAAACATGTATCAAGCTCCTTTCACCTGCCTGGCACTGAGCTAGACAATGGGCATTCATCCACAATCAATACACAATCAGACAATGGCCATGCTTCCATTAACAAATAGAAGTGCCATGAAAATTGGCTAAGATCAACTGTACTTGGCTTAAAGATTTTCTGATAGCTGGCTCTCACGGTATAACTGAAAGGCTACTGGGCAAATATTGACTAAATATCTCCTAGGTATGAATCTAGAATGAATGAGTCTGGATAATGGTGCACACTGGGTTGAACCCCCGGAATGAATGTGCCTTCCCCGAAGGCTGTGGAATTTGATAGAAACCACAATGGGCCTAGACTCCAAAAGGATATTTAACACGCTGCCCATTTGCCATAGTAGAGCCAGGTTTCCAAAGCTGAAGCAGCAGGAGCGGGGTCATAAATCATCCAGATTACGTTCCCTCCTCTCAGCGCTCTGATCTTCTCTCCTGTGCCCTCTTTCCTCTGATCCACAATCACTTTTGCGTAAATTGCCTAGAAAAACTACCTAACTTCTCCTTTTCCTTTGACCACAGAATGTGGTCCATCAGACTTAACCAGTTTCTAGAATAGTTTCCTCTGTCTGTTCACTCAGTAAATGAACAGGCTGATCAGGTTCAACTATTCCATATCATATTAATACATCAGCATTTGGGGCAGAGACCTGAGATCATAATCAACATATAAGTAAATGATGTTGCTTTCTTTTAGTATGGAAAAGCTGTCCGTCTAGAAAAGTTAGTTCTGATAAATTATTAGATACCAGTTACAGGAAATCATCAAATTTTTTTAATTGTAGTTGTATTTTCACACACACACACACACACACACACACACACACACACACAAATGCAGAAGAATGTGGCTTTTCTCAAATTGCCTCTTGATGTATTACTTTGATCCTTTAGAATATTATCTGACCTTTTATAGCAATGTTATGATACCTATTTTCTTAAACATTTAATAAGCTGTAGTTAAGAGACTGGGATATATACAGCCAGTTGTTAGAAGGAAAAGATCTGTTTTTTCAGTCTTTGAGCAAATCCGCCCTCAATTACATCATGATTACTAAGTCCCTATATAGCACAAAATTATCTTATTTCTAATATTTCTATATTTCTAATATATTTGTTGTTTAGTTGCTAAGTCATGTCTGACTTTTTTCTGACCCCATGGACTGATAATGTGGTGACTTGCTAAAAATTAAGTTGAGTTAAATAGAAAAAACAGAGTTCTTTTAATAAAAAAAAAAAAGCTGCAGGAAAAAAGGAAATTATACAGTTATAGTCAATTTTATTTTTCAATTATTTCTTATTTTTGGTTGCGCTGGGTCTTCATTGTGGTGCACCAGTTCAGTATTTGTGGTCATGGGCTTCGTTGCTCTGAGGCATGTTGAATATTAATTCCAAGACCAGGGATCAAACCTACATCCCCTGCATTGGAAGGCAGATTCTTAACCATCTTAACCACTGGCCCACCAGAGAAGTCCCTATAAATCAATTTTAAAAGTCAAACAGCCCAAAAATATCAGAAGATTTACTTATGATTCTTACCTATTTTTCTTAAATATATTGTTATATTTTGTGTTAATAAGGCTAAAATTGCATAGAACTATTCAGTAAGCCATATTACTTTTGTGAATAATTAAACTATTAATTTGCCAAGATGCAACATAAACTATTTAAGAGGAGTACAGAACTTTATTTAACAAGAAGAAACTTCAGGCAATGAAATGTGTACATAAAAACCAAGATCAATTGTTTTCCCATCACATAACGTTTCACTGGTTTCACTTCAAATGCCTAATGTTATTATGAGTCACCAAAGCAAATGTTGTTTTATTGCATATCTGCATAATAACACTCTTAATTATCTTCATTCCAATTACTTTTATTTTTTAAAGTTTTTCTTTTTTTGATGTGGACCACTTTTAAAGTCTTTAATGAGTTTGTAACAAATATTGCTTCTGTTTTATGATTTGGTTTTTTGGCTATGAGGCCTGCAGGTTCCCCAACCAGGGATTGAACCCACACCTGCTGCCCTGGAAGGTGAAGTCTTAAACACTGGACTGCTATGGAATTCCCCTGATTACTTAAATTGTTGGTTAAACTCAAGTCAACGTATGGCAAAACCACTACAATATTGTAAAGTAATTAGCCTCCAGTTAAAAAAGAAATAAATTTATACCAAAAAAACCCTCCAATATAATCTAGTCTATTTTGGTCTTAACTTTTAAAATAATCATAAATTATAAAATTTCTCTAGGAAATATATAAAGTAAAAGTTTACATTTTAAAAATCATTTAGGATTTCCCTGGTGGTGCAGTGGATAAGAATCTGCCTGCCAATGCAGGGGACAGGGGTTCCATCCCTGATCCCAGAGGATCCCGCGTGCCTCGGAGCAACTAAGCCTGTACGCTGGAACTACTGATCCCAGGTTCTAGAGCCCTGGAGCCACAACTACTGAGCCTCTGCTCTAGAGCCTTCGAACTGCAACCCCTGAAGCCAGCGTGCCCTCGAGACCACGCTCCACAAGAGAAGCCTCTGCAACGAGAAGACTGTGCGCCACAGTGAAGAGTAGCCCTGGTCACCGCAACTAGAGAAAGCCTGCGCACAGTAATGAAGACCTGGTGCAGCCAAAATAAATAAGAATGAAAAAAAAATGTTTTTAATCATCTGAGATGAATAAATACGTATTAATTTCTTGATTCTTACAGACCATTTTTTAAAAACTCCCATTTAAATTCAGTAATCCAGTGATTGTGCTAGAAATGTGTACCTATAATATGTGTGTCTGCCTATATTTGTAAATGCATATAAAACATGGAGACTCATCAGGTATTTCTGGTCAGTAAATTCGTAATATCTTGTGTCAAGTTGCAGTTTTCCTTTAAAAGAAGTCCCCAAATCTCCACAGATCTTGTAAATCAGAGCGGCCACATTCAAACAGCTTTTCAGCAGAAGAAAATGGCTAGCAGTCCTTATTCCTAAGCATCATAAAATAGGAAAACGATGCATTTGGGATTTAGATTTTAAGCAACAGAAAGAGAATTTATTGAGAGTCCCAGGAATATGTTAACTAATGTCTACTTATTTTAATGTAATAGAGAAAGCAAGTCCCTCTAGGGTGAGACATTGAACAGTAATTTTGTTGTCTATTTCTATATGTTTGAGGGGAAGAAATTCAGGTGCTAGTGGGGAGTAGGGGAGGGTATGCATGGCTTGGCAGGGTATATGGGAAGAAGGTTCTGGAGGATGTGTACCAGATGCCAAGAGATATGTTTCATACTTTGATACTTACAAATGTGTTTTCTAGCTAGAAAACTTTTCTGTGCAGGGCGTTGGACAGTATCCTTACAATAGACACAGCATATACAGTAGTCTCATCAGGACCTTTCTTTTATTCACTAGTTGAATAAAAGACCATTTTCTACCATTTATAGTTCAGGTGGCACTAGTGATAAAGAACCCCCCTGCCAATGCAGGAGGCACAAGAGATGTGGGTTCAGTCCCTTGGTTGGGAAGATCCCCTGGAGGAGGGCATGGCAACCCACTCCAGTATTCTTGCTTGGAGAATCCCATGGACAGAGGAGCCTGGTGGGCTACAGTCCATAGGGTTGAAAAGAGTAGGACACAAATGAAGCGATTTAGCATGCGTAGCATGTGTAAATTCTGCCAAGAAAATGCCTACTGACAGCTCCAGGACCCTTGTTGAAAGAAAGAAATTGAATCTACTCTAAAATCCTCAAAATGATCAGCTGGGCATCACATTTCTGCTCTTAGAGTTTGATCCTATGCATGAACTTACCCTGACTTCTGGACCACCGAGGCCACAGGCTTCCCATCCCTCCCAGCTACAGGGGTGGCACAAAGCTTTCAAGTCTGAAACAGGCCTTACCTTCTCAGCGGTGGTCTTGAAGGTGGGCTGCCATTCAGAGAAGAGTCCTCACCTGCCTGATTCTGTCTTCTTGGTGCCCTACTGATAACCAAAAGACAGCCGGGAGCAGAACAGTGTAACGGCCTAAATTACCAGCATCCTTGCAGACAAGTCTGCAAGACCCCAGTTTATTTTGCTTTCCTATTTTCAGAATGATATGATATCCCGCTCTGTGGTGTGTGCTGTTGGAACGTGGCTTATATTTTGGTTACACGGTCTACTTTTCCAAAATCCATTTTCACCCTGGCTTTTGAACGGTGTCCAGCAGGCTTAGAATCAGACAACTGGAGTTTAAACCCTGATATTGCCACTTCATTTGCCCCTTTGGGCTTCCCTGCGGGCTCAGATGGGAAAGATCCTGCCTGCAATGCGGGAGGCCCAGGTTCAATCTCTGGATCAGGAAGAGCCCACGGAGAAGGGCATGGCTACCCACCCCAGTATTCTTGCCTGGAGAACTACACGGACAGAGAAGCCTGGCAGGCTAAAGGCCACTGAGTCACAAGACACGGCTGAACAACTAATGCTTTCACTTTGTCCCTTTCTGGAATGTAGTGGCCTCAACTCCTTGCTCCTGGATTTGATACAGGTATTGAAAGACATAATGTGGGTAGAAACAACCAGCACAGTTCCTGGCACAGACTGGGAGCTCAATACATGTTTCTGAACTTCAAGAATGCATGTTTCTCCTCTTACCCTTACACAATTGCAAGCACTCAATGTTCCAAGCACACATAGGGTTGATGCTGTTTCATTGGGATATTTGCCAGCAAAGTTCAGGCTACTGGTCTACCTAATGGGAGCTTTAAGGACAAAGGGCAAAGGGCAAATGGAAATCATTGGCTATGAAATAGTATCTGAGAACAGAATCTGAGTGCACTTGCCCTTATTTGTGGCCTGATTTTTAAACCCTAACTATATTGAATTGTGATGTCAAGAGGAAGAACAGTTTCACAATTAAAATTACAGTTCAAGCTGCTACTATTAAGTTATTAACTCTTATATTTTAAAATTATAGAATAAATATAGCCTTGAAACTACCTAAACCACAACAGTGTACTTCAAAGGCAAGTCTATGGGAAAGGCACACTGAAAATTATTTTATTAGTTTTATATACTCCAAACTTTTATAAACATATTTAATAATATAGCTTACCAGCCGAAACCAAACAACAAACCACACTATAAAACCCCCACCATATCACCTTCACCCCCCGCCAGAAACCCATATAACATTAAGTATGTGTATAGATAAGTTTCATTAAAAAAAATAAGTGTTTAAGTTGCTAGCTCTTAAAAGTTGATATTTTTCATTCACCTTAAAAATTACAAGTAAACTGAGATTTTATTTCCTTGGATGAAGACTGGCTTAACTTATAACCTTTGAATTTAGAATTTGCCCCTCAAATTTANATTTTTAAAAAATCATATTACTAATAAACAGAAGGTAATAAATCCCTATATAATTTAAAAATGAAAACTTGTAACCTTCGAGAACTTAATATAATACATGCAAACTAGGCTAAATCTGAAGTCGTTTATTCTTTTATTAGAATCTTGGTTAACTAAAAAATATAGGGCTGCCATGACCTTTTCATCAAAGCAAGTATTTTTAAAATATTATTTTTCTGATTGTAAAAATTGCATACGTGTGTTCAGTCACTCAATCATGTCCAACTCTTTGCGACCCTACCTATGGACTATCGGCCACCTGGCTTCTCTGTCCATGGGATTCTCCAGGCAAGAACATGGAGTGGCTTGGTATTTCCTCCCTCAGGGGATCTTCCTATCCCAGGCATCGAACCCAGGTCTCCTGCGTCTCCTGCATTGGCAGGTGGATTCTTCACCACTGAGCCACCTAGGAAGCCAATAGTTACATATATTCTTTATAAAAAATTTGGGAAATATGGAGAAATAGAATTTTCCAAGAATAACTCAAAAACTCAGGTGATGAGAGGTGTTCAGATTTTGATTATAGTCTTTTAAAATATAATAGTTTGTCAAAATTCGTAGGTTTTTTGGCTTTTCTATGAAAATCTCTGGCTGGGACACTGACGTACTTGGCTGCCAACATCATTTTTTTTTACTGTTTTGCGTGTCTTTTTAAGAATATCAATGTTTCTTTCGGCTAACTTTATGTTCCGACTTCAAACAGCACTGGGTTTATTTTCATGTTTACCAAGATTTTTTTTCATTACGTGATGCTTTCCTGATGTCTCTTTCTTATTATTCCTCTGAATCGTTCAGCATCCCACAAAAGTATGACATATACCATATAACTTTAGTTGTGGAAGACTAGTAATGGTACTAGTCTGAGTGTTAACTATTTAATGAACACTCACCATCCTGTAATATTGCACTGTCATTTAATCTTCCCAGTGGGGACAGGGGTGGGTGTTAACACTGTTACCCCAATATTGCAGATGGGAAAACTGAACTTCTGGGAAGTTAATTAACCCAAATGTTTTTGAGTGTATTCTGAAGGTAGACCCAAGAGGGTTACTTAAAGGATTTGATGCGGAATATAAAGAAAAAGAGAGAATATTAGGATAACTCCCAATATGGGCCCTGAGCAACTGGAAGAATGAAGTTGCTTTTCTTGGAGTGAATGACTGAATGAGGTCAATACAGGAGGGTGTCCAATTGGAAACACACTTGAAAAGACTTAAAAATTGAAGGAGACCCTCTATGGGTGAATTGTATTCAGTTCAGTTCAGTCACTCAGTCATGTCCGACTCATGGACTGCAGCATGCCAGGCTTGCCTGTCCATCACCAACACCCGGAGCTTGCTCAAACTCAAGCCCATCCAGTCGTTGATGGCATCCAACCATCTTATCCTCTGTCGTCCCCTTTTCCTCTTGCCTTCAATTTTTCCCAGCATCAGGGTCTTTTCAAATGAGTCAGTTCTTTGCATCAGGTGGCCAAAGTATTGGAGTTTCAGTTTCAGCATCAGTTCTTCCAATGAATATTCAGGACTCTTTTCCTTGAGGATTGACTGATTGGATCTCCTTGCAGTCCAAGGGACTCTCAAGAGTCTTCTCCAACACCACAGTTCAAAAGCATCAGTTCTTCAATGCTCAGCTTTCTTTATAGTCCAACTCTCACTTCCATACATGACTACTTGAAAAACCATAGTCTTGACTAGATAGACCTTTGTTGGCAAAGTAATGTCTCTGCTTTTTAATATGCTGTCTAGGTTGGTCATAGCTTTTCTTCCAAGGAGCAAGCATCTTTTAATTTCACGGCTGCAATCACCCCATCTGCAGTGATTTTGGAACCCCCCAAAATAAAGTCTCTCACTGTTTCCATTGTTTCCCCATCTATTTGCCCTGAAGTGATGGGACCAGATGCCATGATCTTAGTTTTTTGAATATTGAGTTTTAAGCTTGTTTTTTTCACTCTCCTCTTTCACTTTCATCAAGAGGCTCTTTAGTTCTTCTTCACTTTCTGCCCTAAGGGTGGTGTCACCTGTGTAACTTAGGTTATTGATATTTCTCCTGGCAATCTTGATTCCAGCTTGTGCTTCATCCAGCCCAATATTTTGCATATATACTCTGCATATAAGCTAAATAAGCCAGCTGAAAATATATAGCCTTGACATACTCCTTTCCCTATTTGGAACCAGTCTGTTGTTTTGTGCCTAGTTCTAACTTGCTTCTTGACCTGCATACAGATTTCTCAGGAGGCAGGTGAGGTGGTCTGGTATTCCCATCTCTTGAAGAATTTTACACAGTTTGTTGTGATCTACACTGTCAAAGTCTTTGGCATAATCAATAAGGCAGAAGTAGATGTTTTTCTGGAATTCTCTTGCTTTTTCTATGATCTAACAGATGTTGGCAATTTGATCTCTGGTTCATGGTCCAGAGAACCAATCCCGGAACCAGAACTGTATTAATAGAGACTAAACATCTTATTCTGAATGATTTGGAGACATGAATAAGAGAGTGAATGGTGCAGCAAAAGTCCTCATCATTCTAAACAAACCCTGCACATTGTTGGAAGTTGTGTACAGGAACTACTGTAAAGTAGCCAGTAGTGGTTCCTTTCATTTAAAGGATAACGAGATTGGTATCGAGTCTATGCACAAAGATCCTATCACAGCTATTAACACTTAGAAATATCCTTCATGTTGATTTGGAGAGAGACGACTACAATGATTCCACAGGAAGGCTCTATTCCTTTAGAGGAAAAAAAAAATGTATTTGCTTTTATTGCTAAAATGAAGAGAAAATAAAGAACTAGCAAGCCTGTAGATGCCAAGATGTCTGATTTTCCTCAAGGAGGTAGGCTCCAACTCTGCTCATCTGAATAAATTTAATTAACCCATTCTCAGAGCCAACTGATTAATCAAGTACTTCATACTTAGGGACTTCCCTAGTGGTGCAGTGGTTGAGAATCTGCCTTCCAGTGCCGAGGATGTGGGTTTGATTCTTGGTTGGGGAACTAAGATCCCACATGCCTCATGGCAAGGTCACAACTAGAGAGTGGAACACCACAACTAGAGTGTGTGTCACAACAATAGATTGTGCATGACACGATGAAGATCCCACTTGAATGCAGCCAAGTAAATACATATTTAAGTTTTTTTAAAAAGTGCTTCATATTTGATACCCAGCGCTCTTCCTTCCATTTCTGTGTAATCATGTTTCTTTAATGTTTTATGTTGCATGATTTTACCTTGTAAATAGTCCTATGATAAAGGCTATAATTAATTTAATAGCGCTTTGACTACATTACATTTAAGGGTGTGCCCTACTGCAGCTACTGGAGCCCTGCCAAGGAGCCTCTGTGCAGAGGCAAACTTGTCAGATTCCCCCCTAGCAATTAACTGAGGGATGAAGTGGTGAGGAAGGGGTTAGAATACAACTAAAATGCTTATCACAGACCTAGTGTTTCTTTCCAAGGTATACCACCAACAGGCTTCCAGGTTATGGAAGACAAATCAAGGGGTCCTTAGCAGAGCACGACCCATGTTTCCATATTCTCATCAGACACCCAAAGAAGGGGCCCTGTGGGAAGTCTGAAGCTCCAAGGCACCTTCTCTACCCTTCAAACTGTGGGAAAAGGGGTCTTCAATTCTGTCAGGGAGTCCAGGGGCCCTGGGATAAATTATTTGCACTTCCATCCTTGGTAGGAGGGGTCTGTGATGGTGCTGGGGAAATGGGGATTACAGAGGAGCTGAGCTGATTTTAGTATTGCTCTCTTAAAAACTTCATCGCAAAGCTGCAGAGATTCAGAGATATCATGCTGGTAGAACTGTTTTCCCTTTGGGGCATGTTCTAGAAGGAATTGCTGGGAGGAAATCCTCATGAATGTCCAAATTCAATAGACCCGCCAGCCATTACTCAAGTTTATCTCTCACACCAGTCAGCCCATCATTACCTCTGAATCTGCCCCTTGATAAAATCTGTTTGGATGGTGATACGTTTTCACCTAAGGAGATATTCTGATTTAAACACACATCTCCCTGTAAATCACCGTATCTTCATTTTTACGGTTTCCATGGTGCCCTACTTACAGTCTAAACTTTGAAATAAATTCACACACTTAAGAATGGACTGTCGAGCATATGAAATCTATTTGGCATAAATGCCAGTCATGGAGGAGGTGAGGCTGTCCCTATGGCTTCGTTTGGTCAGAACTGGAAAATAAGTCTTCCGGGGTCAATCTATGGCTTTGGAGTCCTTAAACTTTTAAGATTTCACTTTGGTAATCTTGTGGCTATTACAGGAGAGGTGGTGTGGGCTTCTGCATGGAACCAGATAGAGACTTTGAAAACTGAAGTCTATTTGTGACTCATTCATTCATCCATTCATTTGTATACAGATGTATTCATTGAACAAATATTTATTGAACGTCCTCAGTGCCAGCACCAGAGGAATTAGCAGGCCCTGGCTCTCAGAGGACTTCTGGTATAGTAAACAGGAGAGTCACATGATCTCATCAACTTTTGACAGCTATAAAATAGAAATAATATAGCAAGGAAGAAACATTTTTATTGTGAACAAATGTGTTTTTGCTTCCTGTGGCTTCCCGTTTCTGAACCCTTCAATCTTGTCTGGCCTAAGGTATGTCCTGATATCTTTGGAAGTTATATGGTCATTAAATTAAATCTGTCAAAGTCACAGCTTTGGTTACAAAATGGTATTAACAAAAACATTATGATATGATTATTAAAACAAGAACCATAAAAGCTAGCCCTCTGGCATTCAATTGGACTCTTACACATCACAGCTTGAAATAAATTCTTAAAAGTTAACAATGTTGAAAAATTAGTAATGTGGTGCTTTAAATATAATTCTTTAAAAATCTTGTACCAAATGTCCTGGGGGATAGCTCGTGAAAAGAACAGTGTACACTTATAGAGCCTTTAAAAGGACATAATAATGCAATAAGTTATATTGGAAAAACTAATCAATTATTTTTTATAATAAAAAGAACCAGATGTTTTTGCAATATGTATCTTCAAAAGCTTGGTGAAACTTCATTCATTTAACAATAAAATATAAATCATTGAAAAAAACCTAATCAATTAAAGTTGTAAAGTGTGCCTACAGGAAGTAAGACACAGCATCCTTTGAGAACCATTCTATACAAAAATAGATAGTTAGTGGTGAAGCTGAAGTTCAGAGTTCCCAGAACAGAATTTTGGATAGACCTCCTACAGGTTTCTGATGAGTGCACTGAGGCTCTTTACAGTTGAAAACGGTCTTTTCTTCTAAATCAACTGAAATATGGGGGAGGGTGATATTTAAAATTGTAATAAGATATTTTAATACAAAGCTAATGCCATTATAAAAATATAATCTAAAGAAGAAAAGAAGGAAAGAAAAATGTTAATTTTTTCTACCCCTGCACCAATATCCCTCACTCCAACTCACCAGAATAACTATGGTTAGCAGTGTGTGTCTGTCCAGAACTTCTTCAATGCAAAAAAAAATATGATAATGAAAATGAAAATAACCAAGGATACAAAAGTAAAAGCAAAACCATCCACCCCCTTGTTCAGTTCAGCTCAGTCGCTCAGTCGTGTCCGACTCTTTGCGACCCCATGAATCGCAGCACGCCAGGCCTCCCTGTCCATCACCATCTCCCGGAGTTCACCCAGACTCACGTCCATCGAGTCAGTGATGCCATCCAGCCATCTCATCCTGGGTCGTCCCCTTCTCCTCCTGCCCCCAATCTCTCGCAGCATCAGAGTCTTTTCCAATGAGTCAACTCTTCGCATCAGGTGTCCAAAGCACTGGAGCTTCAGCTTTAGCATCATTCCTTCCAAAGTTCTATTCACCAAAGGTAACCACTCTTAACCACTTCTCTCTTTGATCTTTTTCTAGTGATTACCTTTGCTTATGTTGCTTATACCTGTCTTTCTTGACTTGTCAGCTTTAAGCTGTATTGAATAACAGATCTGAAAGTTCAGCTGAATTGCTCTTTATTCTCTCTTCATCCCACCCCCAATCTCAGGTTTATTTCCAGTTCCATTAATTAATTTAACCAATTGAAGTAACATAACTAATCCTCTATTGGGGGGGGTGGTGGAATCTACTAACTTTAGACTGTATATCCTGACCTACCTTGTGATCTGAGGAAATGAGAACCTTATCTGTCCGTCCACCTTTCTGCCTCTACCTACAGAATCCACAACTTTAATATTTAGTTCTTTAACTATAATTAAATTTGGTTTTTTCTATAAGTTTGTCTAATAAATTCAAAACCAACAACCAATGTTATCATCTACCCATCTGTTGAATGTTTAAATTCAGAGTCATCAAACTTTATGATTCTTCTTTTTCATGGCAGCCTAATATATTTTTTTAATAGATGCAATATCTTTTCAAAGCTCCAGACAGAATTTCTGAAGGTTCTTCTGTTCACTGAATTGAATTGAGGTTGGTTGTTCTCTTTTTTCTGCCTTACTCCTTTCTGGTGTCACTGATTAGCACTGAAAGTCTGGTCCTTTGTTGTATCTGTGCAGAGGTGCTGTGGGTGCACTAACATCGGCTCTTCTTCCTGGTTCACAGCTAGACCTTTTCCAGACGCGCTTACAGTGGAGTGTTCTATCCAAGGTAACCAGTCCCTTTCAGGTGGGTCCTTTCAGGAGCACGATCATGACTCCTCCCTAGTCTCTGTCCCTCTTTCTGCAGTGACCCTGCACACCGCTGGTGGATGATGTCTGACCTGCCCTCCCAGAAGCATTCAGAAGAGCCACCACTGACTGGATGGGTGGCTGCCAAGTTCAGTTCAGCTCAGTCGCTCAGTCGTGTCCGATTCTTTGCAACCCCATGAATCGCAGCACACCAGGCCTCCCTGTCCATCACCAACTCCCGGAGTTTACCCAAACCCATGTCCATTGAGTCAGTGATGCCATCCAGCCATCTCTTCCTCTGTCGTCCCCTTCTCCTCCTGCCTTCAATCTTTCCTAGCATCGGGGTCTTTTCCAATGAGTCAGCTCTTTGCATCAGGTGGCCAAAGTACTGGAGTTTCAGCTTCAACATCAGTCCTTCCAATGGACACCCAGGACTGATTTCCTTTAAGATGGACTGGTTGGATGTTTTTTTCAGTCCAAGAGACTCTAGTAAAAGGAATTTTCATGTTTCTTAAGCCACTGAATAATTTCTAGCCATCCTATCCCATCCTTCCTCATACGTTATCCTAATAAAGAAACTCGTGGGGACTGGAGCTTCTATCTACAAGTGGGGAATCTACCTTCCCTCTAGGCCTTTCCCTAAAAGAAAGGGTTCACCATAAGAAATGCATGTGCCTCTATGGGAAATAGATGGGGAAACAGTGGAAACAGTGTCAGACTTTATTTTGGAGGGGCTCCAAAATCACTGCAGATGGTGACTGCAGCCATGAAAGATGCTTACTCCTTGGAAGAAAAGCTATGACCAACCTAGACAGTATATTCAAAAGCAGAGACATTACTTTGCCAACAAAGGTCCATCTAGTCAAGGCTATGGTTTTTCCAGTGGTCATCTATGGATGTGAGAGTTGGACTGTGAAGAAAGCTGAGCACCAAAGAATTGACGCTTTTGAAATATGGTGTTGGAGAAGACTCTTGAGAGTCCCTTGGACTGCAAGGAGATCCAACCAGTCCATTCTAAAGGAGATCAGCCCTGGGATTTCTTTGGAAGGAATGATGCTAAAGCTGAAGCTCCAGTACTTTGGCCACCTCATGCGAAGAGTTGACTCATTGGAAAAGTCTCTGATGCTGGGAGGGATTGGAGGTAGGAGGAGAAGGGGACAACAGAGGATGAGATGGCTGGATGGCATTACCGACTTGATAGACGTGAGTTTGAATGAAATCCGGGAGTTGGTGATGGCCAGGGAGGCCTGGCGTGCTGTGATTCATGGGGTCGCAAAGAATTGGACATGACTGAGCGACTGAGCTGAACTGAACTAGGGCATGTAAACTGGCAGCCTCTCTTTGGGGTGGCTTGGCTGGGAGCTGGCAAAACATCTCTCTTAATCAGGTAAAATAAAGCTCTGGGTCCCCATAGCCCCTTCGCTCCCCAGAACTCCCCAAGCAATGTTTTCTTTTGACAGCAACCATCTGATTTTAATCTGAGACTAAGGTCTTTTCTCATATTTGTGGGGATGGGGGGAGGAGGAGGAGGCGTGCATTTGTGTAAATTTTCCAGAAAAAAAATCCTTCAATAAACCACTTCTATTTCATCCCATTTTCACTCAATCCTGCTCTTTTTGCTGCCCCTGTGCTTGGAGTCCCTCTAGGGCTCACCCAGTAGGAATGGTTTCTACACTCACTGCTCCTTCAGAAACTGAGCTGCCCAACTCCAGGACTCATTCAATATGATTCCTTTTGCTTCCCTTCTTCCAGAAATTCATTGTTTTTTCTCATCTGCTGATGTTTCTTCTTCCCCTTTCTCTCAAGTCCAGTTATTCCCTTCCTTTCTTCTTTTGTTATCACGATGGTATTCAGGGAAAAAGTAGAAAGTGAACATTTACATATACTCTCATATCACTCATTCTTAGAAACAGAGACTTTATGTTGAGAAGGAATCTGAATTTCACTCTTATTACTGACGTTTTGGAAATTGGTATTTTAAGTAGCAAGTTGTTGGGACTTCCCTGATTGTCCAGTGGTTAAGAAATTGCCTTGCCATGCAGGGGACACAGGTTGGATTCTTGGTCAGGGAATTAAGATCCCACACAGCACAAGAGAGTCCATGCACCGCAACCAAAAATCCCACATGACACTGCAAAGATTCTGCATGCTGCAACAAAGACTGGACGCAGCCAAATGAATAATTCTTTTTTTTTTTTAATTAGCAAGTTGTTCTGTCATTATGCCCATTAGAAAGTAACCAGCAACCCAAATGCCCCATTCTTCACGGGCCTCTACACACCTCAACATGAACATCCAAGTCCCCCCTGACTTACAATATGTGGGAAACCCAACTCCTTGTGGATTACCTTCCTCCAAACATTTCTGCTAATTCACAAGAAGCATTTTACATGTTTTCTTGACTCAATATAGTCGTATTTTTGCCAATCCAGGGATCTGCTACCGCTGGCCCTGACCAAACAACACCACTGCTACCTCAGGGCTATTAGAGTTGGAATGCAGCCCTTCCTGGCTGAGCCACTATAGTCCCGGTGCCAGTAGAGTTGGCACTCCACTGCCTCCACTACACCTGCCAATTCATGCTGGCCAGCCATGGTCTTGTGAAGCTCAAGGTTGAACATTCCTCCTTCTCTGTTATCCTCAATTAGAAAGGATCCCTCTTTCAGTTGCCAGAGCCCCAGAATTTTGAGAGAATTTTCAGGAATAGCTTTTTTCTCTAATATGAACCACCCGTGGCTCTTCTCCATTAGCGTGAGGCGCCATCTTGGTGCTGATTCCCTTTAGGATTCACCACTTGACTGATGATGTTCTTGGTCCTTGCAGCGCTGGGACTGCTCGGCAGTCTCCTATGAAGGGAGAGGGCAGACACTACTTTGGTCTATTCATCTCTTCTGCTGGAAAAGAAGGAAGGGCCAGATCTCATAACAGTTTAGTGAAGCAAGTCTTTTAATTCACATGAACAACAGTTCTTCCACAGTAGCAACACATTCAGGAATCCCATCCCCTGCCTGGTTTTTGGGCTCTGTTGCTCAGTCTGGCTCCTTCTGTCTCTTTCCTTCCCTTTGCACAGAAACTGGCTCCTGTCACCTCTCCCTCACCCAAACCATCAGTGTTTTATATGTCTAACAACTAACTATGGCTGGGATTCGAGTGTCCACACTCCCAAAAGCGCTTCCTTAGTCCCGTGTTGTCGTTGCCATTGAATCACTAAGTCATGTCTGTCTCTGTGACCCTGTGGACTGCAGCACACCAGGCTTCCCTGTCCTTTACTATCTCCCAGAATTTGCCCAAGTTCATGTTCACTGAGTCAGTGATACTATCTAACTATCTCATCCTCTGTTACCCTGTTCTCTTTCTGCCCTCAATCTTTTCCAGAATCAGGGTCTTTTATGAATTGTCTCTTCGCATCATGTGGCCAAAGTATTGGAGCTTCAGCTTTAGCATCAATCTTTCCAATGAATATTCAGGGTTGATTTCCTTTAGGACTGACTGGTTTGATCTCCCTGTAGTCCAAAGGACTCTCAAGAGTCTTCTCCAGTACCACAGTTTGAAAGCATCAATTCTTTGGCGCCCAACCTTTTTTAAAGTCCAACTCTCATATCCATACATGACTACTGGAAAAACCATAGCTTTGACTAGACAGGCTTTTGTTAGCAAAGTGATGTCTTTGTTTTTTAATATGATGCTTAGATTTGTCATAACTTTCCTTCCAAGGAGCAAGTGTCTTCTCATTTCATGGCTGCAGTCACCATCCACAGTGATTTTGGAGCCCAAGAAAAGAAAATTTGCCACTGTTTCTACTTTTCCCCCTTCTATTTGTCATGAAGTGATGGGACTAGATGCCATGATCTTAGTTTTTTTAACGTTGAGTTTTAAGCCAGCTTTTCCACTCTCCTTAGTCCCATGTAAGTCAGTAAATGGAAGTAGATTGTGAGAAAAAACAGTGCCATCTTAAGCCACTTGAGGATCTGTAGGCTTGAAAGCAGGTTTTACTTTTCCAGACATCACTTCTTCTTCTTCTTCTTTTTCTTATCATGTATTTGTTACCAATTTTCTCTGACTCTGTGGGATAATGGAATCAAAAAGCAACTCTTGAATATCTGGAGAGCCCGCTAGTAGCCAGATAGAAAGAGTCCCATTATACAAAGTGCTCCCACATGGGCTATGAACAGGAAAATGTCTAGAATCTGACCCTGTGCATGAATCTCCATGTCAGGACCATTATTTCCCCTATGTGGGTGTGAGGGATGGTACTACATGAGCTCCCCCTGAGAATCAGGGTACCTATGCCTCTCATGGATAGATGCAATGGATGGTGAAGTTCCGAGGTCAGTCATGTCCCATGGGGTCCTCATTTTAAGGCAATATTCACTTCTTTTTCTTCCTACAATGAGCAGTAAGGTATAGCAGAATATATTGACAGCCAATCCTGGCTCTGTCAAGCTCACCCACAACCCTGAGAACTTCATTCAGCCTTTTTGGACATTAGTATCTTCATCAGTAAGATGCAGATTTGAACTAGATTAATGTTTTTTATCTGTTAAGCTGAAAAACTCTTTATTCAAACAAAACCATTTGGCAAACCAAAAATAAACTCACAGACATAAAATACAAACTTACAGTTAATGAAGGGGAGAGGAGGGAGGAGGAATAAATTAGGAGTTTGGGATTAACAGATATATACTACTATATGTAAAATAGGTAATAAAGACTTACTATATATACAGCACAAGGAACTACGTTCAATATCTTGTAATAAATAACCTACAATGGAAAAGAATCTGAAAAAAAATATGTGGATGTAACTGAACCACTTTGCTCTACACCTAAACTATCACAACATTGTAAATCAACTAAACTTCAATTTAAAAAAAGATCATATGTCAAAGGTCAAAATATACAGAAGTTCAATGTTCAGGGTGAAATAGGAGCGAGGGCCCTAGGAACCTGCCTCTCCTCCTCCTCCGACACAACAGCAGCCCCTGAGGCACCCCTAGGGGCGCCTAGGGTTCTATGGAACACAATTTGAGAACCACTGCTCTAGAATATCTTGAAGTTCTCTTTGAGGTTTAACATCCTAAGACCTCAAGTCATAGTAGGATTTATCTGTTCTAGACAGCAAGCGTCTCATTGGATTTCATGCTGAAGTGCCCCAGACTTCCACTAGAGCTTACCTAGCTAAGGGGCTCAGAACTGCACGGGGAATCCAGAGCAGTGATGACATGGTACAGTGATTCCAGCTCATGGCCTGAATCCAAAGACCTGGGTTCGAGTCCCAGCTGGACCACCTATCAATTCTGCATGTTAGTTTGCTGAAACAAAGTCCTATACATGAGTGATTTAAACAACAGAAATGTGCTGTCATTCAGTTCTGGAGGTCAGAAGTTCAAGATCCAATTGATTCCTTCTGAGAGCTGAGAGAGAGAAAGAGTTCCAGGCCTCTCCCCTGACTTCTAGTGGTTTACTGGCTATCTGTGGCTTTCTTTGGCATCTCCCCTAATCTCTGCTTTCATCTTTATGTGCTCTTCTCCCTGTGTGTATGTATGTCCAAATTCCCCCTTCGTATGCACAGTCATGTTGGAGTAGGGGCCCACCATACTCCAGATGACCTCATCTTAACTAATTATATCTGTAATAACCAGATTTCCAAATAAGGTCACATTTGAAGGTACTAGGGTTTAGAATTTCAGCATATGAATAGGGTGTTGGGGTAGAGGAAACACATAAAATTCTGTTCCCTTGGACAAATTATTTTACCTTTCTGTATCTTAATTGCTAATACCTATGATTTGGGGTTGTTGTGAAATACAAAGGCATAATGAGCGTTCCATAAATGTTAGCTATTATTATGATATGGTTTTTGTTTCATTTGCAGTACTTTTTAAAAAACAGTACACTTGTTATTATTTTATTGCAGCAATATATGGGGTCCATGTCTCTGGGGGACCACCTATAACCACTTCCTAGAACTTCTGATGATTCTCTTAGATAATAGCACTGCTATTTTGTTGCTCTTCCCAGGGAGTGCTGGTGGCAAAGAAACCTCCTGCCAATGCAGGAGTCATGAGAGACGTGGGTTTGATCCCTGGGTCAGGAAGATTCCATGGAGGAGGGCATGGCAACCCACTCCAGTATTCCTGTCTGGAGAGCTACAGTCCATAGTGTTGCCAAGACTGAAGTGACTTAGCACAGCACAGCACACGATTGTGTCGTCTCGTTGTTGTTCAGTCGCTAAGTCATATCTGACTCTTTGAGATTCCATGGACTGTAGCCCTCCAGGGCCCTTTGTTTATGGGATTTCCCAGGCAAGAATACTGGAGTGGGTTGTCATTTCCTTCTCCAGGGCATCTTCCTGGATCAAGGATCAAACCCGCATCTCTTGCGTTGGCAGGCGGTTCTTTACCACTGAGCCACCAGGGAAGCCCAAATATTAACCTGATTCAAAAGATGATATTTGCATTTTGCACCCAAATGAGCTTTGAATGGGTGGCTGAGTGAAAATAATAAGTAAAAATATCACTGTGTATTTGGCTAAAACCCACACACAGAGCAAGCAGGTAGGAAAGCTCCCCCTCTCACTTGGTCTTTTGAGTTGCCTGGAATCTCTGTGTTGGTTGGTTTGTCTCTTTGGCTTTGTAGCATCTTGTTTGGTTATGATTTCTCTTCTTCTTGTTCTATACCCATCCCTCATGCTACATACAGGAAGTAGGTAATCCAGGTCTGTGCTCTGAGGAGATGTGATTCTTTTTTGCTGCCTGGATGGGCAGTAATCATACATATGCTGTCAGTTCGTGTGTGACAACCTCACAGTTTGCAATTCTGTACCCACCTCTTTTCCAGGGGATAAATATATTTGAACTTCTGATATCTAATGTAAAGAAAAGCATTCCAGTGTTCCTAGTAGCCTAATCTGAGATGGCTTCCTTGCCTACTGGAGAAGCCAGCGTAAGCAGGCATGGCCATTTGACAAATAGGTTTCCCTTCCCACAACACCCATCTCCAGGCTTTTATAAATCAGTCTGACATGGGGTTCTGTCTGCCTGAGCGTATTTGTCATTTTTGCCAGAGAAGCCAAGATGAGTCAGGCCGACATTATTTTTCTGTATTTGGAAAGAAGTAAATGAACCCTTTTAAAATACCCTAATGTCAAATGTTCTTGTTCTGGGTTATGGCTGTATAAAGTGGCATTCAGATAGATAGATCCTTTCTATGACCAAGGGACGAAATTAAAATTTTAAATTAAAATGATAATCAGATGTAGTGGGATCTATTCTCCTAACACATGAAGATGCTCCGTCAAATTCACATTTGAATTTTTCAACATAGAGTAAGATTTGGAGATTTCAAGTAGAGCTACTTTTGTGCTTATGTTTTTTTGACAAAAATTAAATGTGATTTCTTCTTGTTTAACTTTCTTTCTCCCCACCCCCCAGTTTTAATGAGATAGCATTTACAGATAACTTTTTTCTTTCTGAATAAATCACACATTATTGAAAATAAACATAAAAGGATAATAATTCACTCGGAAAGAAAAATCAGAGAAAGTAGAGAGGCTCTGAGAATATATTTAATCACATACAGCAGAGACACAGAATAAAGGGAACATCACAGAATAAAGGGAAACAAAGTAGAGAGTTCCTGAGAATATATTTGATTACATACAGCAGAGACACAGAATAAAGGGAAAGAAGACTTGACTTTAACTTTCTTTAACAAGGGTGGGCTGAATACTAATAAATTGTAACAATGATTTTGAAAATCATAACAATTTTGAAAATTCATTCATAAATTTTACAAATTATTGTCTAAAAATTTTTTTAAAAATTGTCTTATCTAATCATTTAAAAGAGAAGAAAAAGATAGCATTTAGGGAATTCCAGGTATCTTCCAAATGCCTGCTTGCCTAAACTTATGTACTTTTCAATCATTATGGAAAATACAAAGAGAACATCTAAATTCTTCAGAAGGTCATTGCTTTGGGAATATTATGGACAGTTTAGTATCTGCTCCAAAAGGAATGAAAGAAAGTCCAGAGTTCTAGAGGTAGCTGAGTATATGACCTCAATGTACAGAATTAATATAATTAATGAATAGAGTTAATAGTCTATTCAAGATGTGTGCAATATCTAATTTTGATCTTTCATATTGACTTACAGCCTTTCCTCTTTTCATTTTGAAGTGAAGTCACTCAGTCATGTCCGACTCCTTGTGACCCCATGGACTGTAGCCTGCCAGGCTCCTAATATCAAACTGAACACCAGGCGTTACAGAGTCTGGTGAATCCATGTGCCTGATAACACACGTACATCTCCCAAATGACTAAGATGCATGACTAAGTGCTGAATTCCACGTGAGAAACTCTCCTTAGTACGCATTTAGGACATCCTGGAGTCAACCCGCCATGGATGGATAACTCCAAACGCAAGGACTTCAGCTCCATCCGATACTGTTTCACCAGGTATTGACTCCATATTCACTGTTACCATTCTAGATAATGAGCTTTCCCCTATTCAAAAACTTTTATTTAAAACACTCACAAATCCTCCGTAACCTTCAACCACACTGTGCTTACTGAACTAAAGCCTTCTATTTCCTTTTGAATAGAAACGCCTCCTGCCCAGACCTCGCGCAGCTAGGCATTTGAGTGCAATAGACAATTTCAAAGACAGTGCTTTCTACCTAACAATTGGTGCATTAGACTAAAATGTTCACACAAATGCAATAGCAACAGAAGGGGTTTGCAAGGCAGTGACAAGGTCCTTCATTTACCTGGATCTGGGGAATGATGAATGAGCGGTAGCAGAATACTCTTCTGGCCCTTTGGTTTACCTTGATCATCTCACAGAACACAAATTGACACTATACCCACATTTCTATGGTATTTATTTCCATGGTCATGATGTGAGGGCTTTTTTCAATCTGAATAGTGTAAAAGGGGAAACATATTACTGCAAAGAGACATTATTGTGCAGTGAATGTATAAACAGATGGGAAGAATGGACAGACATGCTCATAATAGAAACTGAAAGCTCCTCATTTTGTCCCGATTGTCTACCCTTCCTTTTTAAACAACCTTCCTTTTTTCTGGCTATCAATACAGAGTTCTTTTTGGTAAAATGAAGTGCATTCATGCTGCCTGAAAGAAGCTTTTAAAGTTGATCTGTGCCCACACAAAAGAGAAGCAGCGCTAAGTCCAACCAGTGGAGGAAACAAACTTGGTCCATGTTCATTACTCATGGCTCGACACACCGGCCTCCATATCGTTTTGTAAAGAATCAGATAAACTTTCCTCATGATAAACAACTGAAATAATTTTTCTTAGCTGTCAGCTCCCTTTCTCCCTTTCCTCGCCTTTTCTCACACCCTTCCCTGCTCGTAAAAGCCACCGCGCGCAGCCCTTTGGTCTGATAAATGGGCTCCTTTCAGCTGGTGGCAGGCTTCAGGAAAATGAGATAATCCTGGGTAATGTGGACACAGTTTTCATTTCATGTCACCCAATTAAACTGCAATTATCCGGAGTGCAACAGCAGAAAAACTGGAAAGAATGGCCAGAGAATGAGGCACGGAGGCTCCCTGGGGTTCTTTATACCACGCACATCAGCCTAGATTTGTTCTGTTCTGATAATAAAGTGCCAGCCTCAGCACTCAGCCACACAAAACCGTGATCAGACCAGCCGCAACCTGTAGCTGCACACAAAATGCACCCACACGTCCTGAGACATAGCAGTTCGAGCCACGGTCCTCTTGTTCCATAGGTCTACGCAGTAGACAATGTCTACGCAGTCACTGTGGACACCCCTTCCTCAGCGCTCTGTGGCCCGGCCCTTCCCCAGGCTGAACCAGGTAGAAGGTGTTTTCATTTTGTTCACCAGTGAATAGAATGTGTTCTCCCCCACGACAGTCTCAGCACCACATGAAACAGTGTCCCCAGAACCAATCATTGCATAATAAGAGACTGATGATAACTTTGATTACAAACACATTCTAATAAATCATGCAGAGCTATATTAGTCTGAGGCCTGACTAGATATAAAAATTTCAGTGAACAGCTGGCTCATCAATTAGGAGGTTTTTTTCCTTCATTTAAATGTGATGATATTCAGCCCTGCAAAGAACTGCAACTATGGGATGGGAAGTAGATAAAAGGCTATATCATCTTGTATTTATAAGTTACAGTCTTTCAGATTCTCCAGTAGGATAGATCATTAGACTTTCAGTGGAGGAATTGCAAGCAAATGCAAACATTAAGGGTGAGGCTTTAATGTAAATAACTGTGGCCGCAGCCATAGACGTAGTTGAGAGCAGACTGAAAATAGTACAATTCACTAAGGGGAAAAACAATAGAGTAGAATGAAAATGCCCTTTGAGTATGACATTGTCAGAATACAGCAAGATAAAATAAGGCAGGTCCCAAACTCATAGACTCCAAAATAAAATTTTCATCATCCATAACATAAATCTTTGGATTTATTAATACATTCTGAAAATAAACTGTACAATTTTACCAGCTGGTCTACTTTAATCTCATATAATGATTCTCTTGTGTGCCATTTGGCTCTATAGCTCTTCTTCTTTCCTCTTTTTGAAATGGATCCCATCTTAATCTTTCTCAAAATCACCATTTATGACTCCAGAAGGTAGTAAATGTGAGAGAAGAGTCACTCAAAGTTGATTTTAAGCAGCATGACCCCACTGAGTGCCGCCATCAGTAGGCCTGGGGCCCACTACCAGGTTCTTGCCCAACAGGGATAAAGACTACCACCCATCCTAGGAGATCTTGCCTGTCTCCCCTTCACCCCAGGTGATATCAGAAGCCCAAGGTGCTCTTTTTTTCCAGGCCATCACACAGGTGTGAAAGAGCACAGCATTGCCATCACACAGGAAACATTAAAAAAAAATTTGGAGCGTTGTTAAGATGAATTTGAAAATTGGTCCACTCTTCAATACTCATAAATTCAACAATAATCACAGCAACGATGCTCACATAAGACAATAGGTACGTGTCTTTCATCTAGGCTCAAAGCACTGGACAAGTCATGGTCTGGGCTAAGATCTTATCCTGTGTAGCTTTATGGGAGACTCCACACCATTACAATAACATAATGACACTGTGATAACAATAATAATACCTTATGTTTACCCAATACCTATCTGGGAAATCTAAAGCAGTTCAGCGATGCTAATCTAATTAGGCTCCAAGTCCCTGTCAAGCAAGTAGAGGGTGGGTGTTTCTCATTCAAATGCTGTTTGAGAAACGATGGGAACACTAACATCTACCACCTCCCTCCCTCCTGGGTATTTATGAACATAAAGGGAAAAAAAAGATAGCTCAGATTTAAATCTTCTAACTACATGGAAGAACAATGATAATAGTTGACTATAATAATACTGTTTAGATCACTTTTCATCTGATATATTTGTCTTTCAAATTATAGGTTGGATTCATATCCTGCCTTTGTTCATGGGAGATTTTTCACAACGCTCCAGCACAGGGAAGAAAAGATGGTCATGTTCTGTGGGAGACAGTCTTCTTTTTTCTGCTGAAGAACATAACATGGTTCCATCTGCCATTTCTCCTAAGGTACAATTTCTCCTTTCCTGAGGATTTCCCCTTAAACACTTTACAGATTTAGATTATGTAAGCCCGGATCCTTGGAAATGGATATTTTGGAAACATTGAATTCAGAATACTAACAAAAACAAAAAAAGACTAATAATAGTGAAATTGTACTTTTGGCTCAATCTGGGAAAAGCTCATATTTTAAAAAATAGCTATGTATAAAGGAACTTCCATAAAGTACTATACACATTACCGTGTGTTTAGTTCATAGATGTTAACAACCTTTTGAATGAATGGAGGAAGGATAGAGGAGGCTCCAGCATAGTAAAGTAGCTAAGTACCTGGACTCCGAGGTCAGCAGAGTTTGAAACACTTTGAATCAGTTTGAATCAGGACCTCTCTGCTTACTAGGTTTGCAAGCTTGAGCAAATCACTTAAACTCTTTGAACCTCAATTTTCACATTTGTAAAGTGGGAACTGTATGGTTTTACGTGTATCATAAAGATTAACTGAAATGATGTAAATAAGTTCTTTATCACAGTGCCTAAATGCTTAATAGATACAAACTGCTGCTTCGGGGATTTTTTTGTTTCAAAAATAGCATGCTGCTGCTAAGTCGCTTCAGTCGTGTCCGACTCTGTGCGACCCCATAGATGGCAGCCCATCAGGCTCCCCCATCCCTGGGATTCTCCGGGCAAGAATACTGGAGTGGGTTGCTATTTCCTTCTCCAATGCATGAAAGTGAAAAGTGAAAGTGACGTCGCTCAGTCGTGTCCGGCTCTCAGCGATCCCATGGACTGCAGCCCACAAGGCTCCTCCGTCCATGGGATTTTCCAGGCAAGAGTACTGGAGTGGGTGGCCATTGCCTTCTCCAAAGTAGAATGTTAATTTTTAAGGCCATTATGTATACTTGGTGATGCATAGTTGCTTGTAACCATAGATGTGAAACCCCTGGATAAAGAGAGATAACTGTACCTCCCATTTTGTACAAAGGGACTTGAACATCATTGGATTTTGGTATCTGAGGAGTTCCTGGAAACAAGCACCCTGAAGACAGAGGAACAACTGTATTTTCCGAATGTGCACCTCCCCCTCTGCTCCTCTGTCCAGTTACCACTAAGAATCATCCTTCAGTACAGACATATGGCTTCCTTCTCAGGCACTATAAGCCATAGCACTGCCTGGCTCAGCTGGCAAAGGATCTGCCTGCAATGCAGGAGACCCTGGTTCGATTCCTGGGTTAGGAAGTTCCCCTTGGGCCTGCCTAGTGGCTCAGACAGTAAACAATCTGCTTGCAATGTGGGAGACCACGGTTTGATCCTTGGGTTGGGTCAATCCCCTGGTGGAGGGCATGGCAACCCATTCTTGCCTGGAGAATCCCCATGGACAGAGGAGCCTGTTATGCTACAGTCCATGGGGTTACAAAGAGTCGGACATGACTGAGCTACTTAGCACACAGCATAGCAAGCTCAGAGAAGTGGCCACAGTGTACCCCCTACCCCCACTTACCCCGACTCTTATAGTTTCCGGATAATGTCTGCCTCAGCCTTTGTAACCTGCTCCCTGGCAATGTCAGCATTTAACCCCCTGTGGCCACAGGATTGACACCGTGATGTCTGGACTATACCCAAATTCAGGTCAGGCTGAGGGGACAAAGGAAGTTGATACCAACCACCCTACTCCCTGCTTCCCCGACCTCCCCAACTCACGCTCCTGCCCCAGATTGGCTGGGAAGGAATAAGGGCATTTTAGGGTAGAGGCCCAGAGGAGAGGGAGGCAATGATGGTTTGAATATCCCTGGTCCAGCTCTCTCACTCCGTTTTCTCCTCTCTCCCCTAAACGCACTGGGGAACGACTGTAGCTAGAGGCACGGAGGGCAATGCTTGGAGACCCCGAGAGAGTGCCGACGCCCAGGATCTCAGTTTTGTCCCACTGGATTCTCTTTTTTTTGTCCGGATGGGAACATCCTGGGCAACCTTCCAAACCTTGTGCAGCTATTTAATAAATCGGCTTCCAGCTGAGGGCTGGAGCTGGAAGAGGTAGGACACTTGGCCTCTGTCAGTTTGCAAAAAATGTAAGCTGGTGCCAGGAAGCTTGGGGAGGGTGAAGAGGAACCTACTCTGCTCCTTCACGTGGATCTGAATCAGAGGAGGAAGTGGGCAGAGTGCCCAGGGCCAGTCACAATGTCAGGTATCCTTGCTCTGCCACTTAAAGCAGCTTGACCCTTGGCTTGTTGTTTAATCTCTCCAATCTCATTTTCCTGTAAAGGGGCAATCATAACCCCTTCTAGCAAGATTGCTGCAAGAATTAAACATAGGTGAGGGAAGGACAAAAGGGGTAAAGTGGATCAATTGTATGGTGACTGATGGAAGCTAAACTTTTGGTGATGAGCATGCTAGGTCTTTGGTGTTGTGTATAGAAGTCACTGTCGTTCAATACTTACCATGTGTTCATGCTCAGCCATGTCCAACTCTTTGAGACTCCATGGACTGTAGCCCGCCAGGCTCCTCAGTCCATGGGATTTCCCAGGCAAGAATACTGGAGTGAAGAATACTGAAGTGGGTTGCCATTTCCTCCTCCAGGGGATCTCCCCACCCAAGGACTGAACCCTCGTCTCCTGCGGCTCCTGCATTGGCAGGCAGAATTCTTTACTTCTGAATCACCTGGGAAGCCCACACAACTTACACAATGTTATAAATCAATGTTACATCCATTTTTAAAAGAACTAAACAGGACGATATGCATGAAACGAATAGCACTGGCACATACATGTACACCTCACTAACGACCATGGCTGCTGTTTGTGGAAGCAAAGGAAGAAAGAATCTGAATGTCCACCCATGATAGACTGCCTAAATAAACTATGGTAAATCCATATTGTAATAATTGGGTATTGTGCAACTTTAAAATTGGAATAAAGAACATTTCTATACACTGCTGTGGAGTGATGTGCAGGATACACTGCTGAGGGGGGTGAAAAGCAAGGTGGAAAAGTGTAAACAGTGTGCTATTTATCAAAGAAATAGGAGCTTGCCTTTTGTTTGTATACTTACAGGTTTATTATAGCAATGGAAGGACAGAACAGGAGTGGGAGTTAAGGAGCAGGGAATTAGGAGTCCATGTTCTTGTTTTAGATTCTTACTAACAGATTCTTCTTTTCCTCTAATTTGTTGCTGTTTTTGTCATTTTCATCATCATCCTCAGAAGAAGGCATTTCATTTACGTTATCGATCTTAACACTTTACACGTGGTGGGGGGAGGCACCCAGAGTTTTCTGCAGCCAGCGGTAGCCTCAGGAGGAAGTGGTGGTCATCAGTGACCACAACCTTTAGGTTTCTCTGTTTAAGGGTAGTTGGCACCATCTCCCTCCTTCCTCTCTCTTCTCTCCTAAATAGACTTTGTATTAATTAGTTTTATATGGTTTCTGTTATATTCTCCTCTACATACTTGGGCACATGCAAAATATTTCCTGTTGCCTTTGGCAGCCTCTAGTCTGGATTCAGATCAGTCAGTGGTTAAGTTGTGTCTGACTCTTGTGACCCTGTGGACTGCAGCACAGCAGGCTTCCCTGACCTTCACTATCTCCTGGAGTTGGCCCAAACTCGTGTCCATTGAGTCAGTGATGCCATCTCTAGTCTAGAGCAGGGATCAGCAAATTACAGAACAAGGGCTAAATCTGGCCACCATTTATTTTTGTGCCACTTACAAGCTGAGAATTATTTCTGCATGTTTTTGGTGATTGAAAGAAACTGGAAGAAGAATAACACTTCATGACCTGTGAAAATTACACAAATTTTAGTTTCACTGTCCATAAATAAAATTTTACTGGAACACAGCCAAGAACACTTGTTTCTATATTGGCCGTGGCTATTTTCACACTGCAAGTTGAATAGTTGCTTATGGCTGCAAAGCCTAAAATATTTACTATCTGGTCCCGGGCAGAAAATGTTCATCTATACCTGTCTAAAGCATCAGAAAAGGTCTGGGTTTCAGAGAAGCCAATTGTTTTCTGGAGCCATCTCTAGGTTCTATTTTGCATATAAAAACTCTAGAGGTGTCCTGTCTAGACAGGCCTTGAGTACTGTGGTGTTGTTGGAGTTTGTTTTTGCTTTTGCTTGTTTTTTTTTTTTTTTTTTGGCTTATCCTTTCTTGCTTTTATCAATGAAAGAAAACTAGATTTCTCACCAAAGCCTGCAGTACAATGGGCAGCTATGATTTATTTTTAAGCATCATCTTAACCTGAGGCCCTAGAAATATATATCTAATCAATTATGGGGGGCCATCACTCGTAGGTACCTCCACCTATCTATTTTTAAAGAAATACTTGCCCCTGTCTTGGTTACTCTGGGGCACAGTAATCATCACCAGCTTCTATCTCATTGCTTGAACTTAAAGTATGGTGGATTACTGAGTGGATTTCCTTTGTTAACATAGCCCTTCCCATGCTGCGCTCTTGTGGACCAGCAATTCTCAGACTTTTATCATTTATGAGAATCACCCAGAAGACTTGTAAAAGCAGATAGGCCTGCCCCTCCTCCCACATCTCCAGGTGCTGATTCAGTAGGTCTGGGGTGGGGTCCATGAATTTGTACTGCTGATAATTTCCTAGATGGTGCTGCTTCTGTGGGTCTGGAGACCAAGCTGAGTAGCAGTGGTGTTGATCCCTGGGGTCCGTCTTATCCAAGTTGGGCTACATGCTACCTCTCATGACAGAGGAGACTTAAATAGGTCAAGCCATTCACCCACCCTTCTAAATCTTGAGTAGTTCTTCTCTACCCATATTGCTAATATAATTAGTTATTTCTGACTCTTTGCGACCCCGTGGACTGTAGCCTACCAGGCTCCTTCCTCCATGGGATTCTCCAGGCAAGAATACTGGAGTGGGTTTCCATTTCCTTCTCCAGGGGATCTTTCCGACCCAGGGATCGAACCAGGGTCTCCTGCATTGCAGGCAGACGCTTTAACCTCTGAGCCACCAGGGAAGCTCCCTACTGAGCACTTACTATGTATAAAGAACTTACAACCTTACAGAACTTAATGTCTTGGTTAAGAGGCTAGGACATACACTTACAAAGAAAAATAAACCAGTGTTGAGAAAAGCTCAATTTGAAAGTCATCAGCCGCTTCTAAATCTAGAGGTGGATTCATTTAGTCATGTGGGAGATACTACTTGCTCTGGGAAGAATTACTGTAATAACCTTTCTTAGTTTTGTAAAACTAAGACAAGTAGACACTTAGGCCATTTGTTTTTTTTTTAAGTGGTGACAAAGCATATTTCTTTCAAAATTCCTTGTTAGGAAGCTGACCAAAGAGGTATGGGTGTATAAACCCTGGATGGTTTAGTGGGGCATCTGGTTCTAACAGCAGAGGACTGAGGCTGAAGGCCCCTCTGCTCAGCACCCCCAGTGCAGGTGCACGACTTGGCAGCAACAGTTAAAAGAGTGTGCTTAGTTAAGGGGGTTTAGCGTCAAGCTTTGGCCCAGCCCTTAAGTGTCAGAGATAAACAGTGAGCATATGTGGTGGGAAAAGTCCTCCCGAGAAGTGTTGCTGGGAGGAGTGAGTCATCGTAACACCTCAGGGAGCACCTACCTGTTTCCAACTGGTTTAGCCTGTGACCCTGACAGATGTGTTCACACCAAAAAACACAGGGCAACCTCGTTTGAGCCACAGCAGATGAAGTAGTGTGTGCTAATCTCACCTTATGAGTGTAGAATAGGTAGATGACAGATGGACCGATAGACAGAGGAAGAAAGAAGGCAAGAAAGGAAGGAAGAGGGAGGGGTGGAGGAGGGGAGTTTGGGGATAGAGAAGAAACTGGAACTCTGCATATCATTTTGAATGGATTCATAGATGATATAGGACTTCCCAGGTGGCACTAGTGGTAAAGAATCTGCCTGCCAATGCAGAACCCAAGAGACATGGGTTAGATCCCTGGGTCTGGAAGATCCCCCAGAACAGGAAATAGCACTCTACTCCAGTATTCTTGCCTGGAAACTTCCATGGGTAGAAGAGCCTGGCGGGTTATAGTCCATGGGGTCGCAAAGAGTCAAACGTGACTCAGCAACTGAGCACACACACACACACACACACAGACTGATAATACAAAACAATTAATTTTTGAATAGTGAATTTGATTTTTGGAAAATATCAAAATTCATACAGAATTACATCAGTAAATATGTTGTGTAACCAATGCAACTAATCTTTTTTTATTGGGAGGGGATGAAAACCAATGCAAATATCAAGGTAAGAAAATTGATGTTTTAGAAAGTTGCTCTGATGGCAGAATCAAAAGAAGAGATCCATCTTTGCAGTTTCCATCAATGGGGAATAGCTTTGAAATAAAAATATGATTTACTTTTAAAGCATGTATTCAAGTTAAGGTCACTGTTTTGAAATTTGGTAAAGTAAGGAGAAGGGATCAAGCATTTTTCCTGTCTTTCTGTGTGTATTTATGTACCTCAGGAAAAACAACTGATAAGGGAAACTTTCTCTACAGAAAGGATAGGATTAATATTCCAATTTTCTGTACCCTCTAAGAAATAAATGAATCTAAGAGAATAATCATCAAGAGTTGGTAGCATTACAAAAAAGAGAGACCAGGCATTCTGTGTCTCCCAAAGGAAGTACGCACTGCTGCCTATGAAATAGTCTTGCCATGAAATCAACATAGAGTGTGTTCAAGCCTCAGGTTCAAACAACCAGGTTAATATATAAACAGCAGGAGAACACACACAACACCACACTGACCAGTCTGCAACATCCAGACTGTAGAAAAGTGTCCGACTCTTTGCAACCCTCCAGACCGTTACCCACTAGGCTCCTCTGTCCATGGCATTCTCCAGGCAAGAATACTGGAGTGGGTTGCTGTGTCCTCTCCAGGGGATCTTCCCGACCCTGGGATCGAATCCACATCTCCTGCAGCTCCGGCATTGCAGGAGAATTCTTTACCGCTGAGCCACATACATTAATTCTTATATTTTAGAGAAATATACCCAAATATTCATGAAATAGTAAGATACCTAGGATTTGTTCCAAAATGTTTAGCGGGGGAGCAGTGAGGAAAGAGATAGACGAAACACAACTGGCCATGACTTGGAAGCCACGGAGATTATGGATGATGACGGATACACAGAGATTTACTACGTTAATTTACTTTTCTTCCAGTGGTCATGTATGGATGTCAGAGTTGGACTGTGAAGAAAGCTGAGTGCTAAAGAATTGATGCTTTTGAACTGTGGTGTTGGAGAAGACTCTTGAGGGTCCCTTGGACTGCAAGGAGATCCAACCAGTCCATTCTGAAGGAGATCAGCTCTGGGATTTCTTTGGAAGGAATGATGCTAAAGCTGAAACTCCAGTACTTTGGCCACCTCATGCAAAGAGTTGACTCACTGGAAAAGACTTTGATGCTGGGAGGGACTGGGGGCAGGAGGAGAAGGGGACGACAGAGGATGAGATGGCTGGATGGCATCACAGACTCGATGGACATGAGTCTGAGTGAACTACGGGAGTTGGTGATGGACAGAAAGGCCTGGCGTGCGGCGCTTCATGGGGTCACAAAGAGTTGGACACGACTGAGCGACTGAACTGAACTGAACTTTTCTATAAGTTTAAAATTTTCAGTAAACCAGATTTTTCTTAAGGGAAAATAATAGAAATTTTCAAAAATGCCATACCACTTATAATAATAATAATAATAAATGAAACAAATCCATTAAAAGATGTGCAAAACCTAAATAAACAAGAAAACATACAATATTCATGGACAGTGTGAGTTCAATGCTGAAAAGATGTCAATTCTTTCTAAAGTGATCTACAAATTCAAAGTGCTCTCAATCAAAACTTCAACAGCATTATTTGAGGAATATGACCAGCTGATTTTAAAATCTGTACAGATTAACAAAGGGCTAAGAATAGTCAAGACACTCCTGAAGGAGTTTTTCCTTGTGGGCTGGTGGTTAAGATTCCACATTTCCAATGCAGGGGGCATGGGTTTGATCCCTGGTCAGGAAACTAGGGTCCCACGTGGTACACAGACAAAAAAAAAAAGAAAAAAAAAAGATACTTCTGACGAAGAATGTAGGGGAGATTTCCCTACCATATATCAAGGCTTGTAATCAAGTTACAGCAGTTAAGATAGTGGGGAGGGATAAATTAGGAATTTGAGATTAGCAGATACATACTACCATGAATAAAATAGATAACCAACAGAGTCCTACTGTAGAGCACAGGGAACTATGTTCAATATCTTGCAACAACCTATAATGGAAAAGAATATGAAAAAGAATATATCTGAATATTTTCAGAATATATCTGAAGAGAATATAACTGAATCAGTTTATTGTATACCAGAAACTAACACAACATTGTAAATCAACTTTATTTCAATTTAAAACAAGTTTCAAAAAAGGTAGTATGAAATAGGACAGAGAAAGAGAAAAAATTGATCAGTGCAACTGAATAAAGAGCCCAGAGACAGGGTCACATCTGTATGAAAACTAGACATTCAGTTCAGTTCAGTCGCTCAGTCATGTCCGACTCTTTGCGACCCCATGAATCGCAGCACGCCAGGCCTCCCTGTCCATCGCCATCTCCCAGAGTTCACTCAGACTCACGTCCATAGAGTCCGTGATGCCATCCAGCCATCTCATCCTCTGTCGTCCCCTTCTCCTCCTGCCCCCAATCTCTCCCAGCATCACAGTCTTTTCCAATGAGTCAACTCTTCGCATGAGGTGGCCAAAGTACTGGAGTTTCAGCTTTAGCATCATTCCTTCCAAAGAAATCCCAGGGTTGATCTGCTTCAGAATGGACTGGTTGGATCTCCTTGCAGTCCAAGGGACTCTCAAGAGTCTTCTCCAACACCGCAGTTCAAATGCATCAATTCTTCGGCGCTCAGCCTTCTTCACAGTCCAACTCTCACATCCATAAATGACCACTGGAAAAACCATAGCCTTGACTAGACAGACCTTAAACTAGACATGGTTCCCAGATAAATGGAAAAATGAAGGGAATAGTCTATAAATAGTGTTGGTCAGTTAATTAGCCACTAGGAAACTGGATCTTTCTTTCATGCCATGTACAGAAACTGATTTTAAATGAATAATAACCTGAACATAAAAAAAAAACTGTGTTTTGTTTAATAAAATATATCGTATCTTGTGACCTTAGGAAACAGGATGATTTGTTTTGAAACATGGAAAAGCATTAGTCATAAAGAACAGAAAAATATTTATAAATGGAGCTACCTTAAAGTTAAGTTCTGTTTATTTGATAATTATTTTAAAAGCAAAAATCCAAGCCACCAACCGGGGAGTTATTTGCAGCACATTTATTTTAAAAAGAATTATCTAGAATACATATAAAGAACTTTAAAAATGATGAATAAGCATCAAAAAACTCATCTTTGTTTGTAGTAAGGGAAATATAAATTAAAAACATAGTGAGATATGATTTTAAAGCTACTGAATTGGCAAAAATAAAAATTTGACAATACCTAGTATTAGCGAGGCAGTGGAACAAGATGAAAAATGTAAAGATTCAAAAGTATTTTGGAAAATAAGTTGGCATTATTTTAATCAAGTTGACTAGTCATATATTTTATCACCCAGTTCTAATCCTGAAGAAAATGTGTACATGCCTTGGAAAAAATACACCCTTTGGAAGAAATGTGAAAGAATATTCATAGCAGCCTTGTTTACAAGGATGGATGGATAAGTAGAGGGATGGACGGAGAGAGAGAGAGAGAGAAAGCCAAATGTTTATTGACAGGAAAACAAATTCTGATACGTCTCCCAGGTGGAATACCACATAGCAACAAGGCTCAAGAAATCACAACTACACACATTGACACAGAGGAACCTTAGAAATATAATGTTAAGGGATGAAAGCAAGTAGCAGAAGATAGCATAGAGTTTGACACCATTTTATAAATCTCAAAACCAACCAAAACTGAACTAAAGGCCCTTCAAATAGGGAGAGGAAAACACCCTTCCTTCACTGTTCTTAGTGCTTCACTCTCCTCTATTTCTTCCTTCTCCATCAATAATTAATTAGAGGACCTCCCTGGTGGTGCAGTGGATAGGAATCCACCTGCCAACACAAGGGACATGGGTTCGATCTTCCCTGGTCCAGGAAGATCCCACGTGCCAAAGGCAACGAAACCCAGGGGGCTACAACTAAAGAGCCTGCGTGCTGCAAATTCTGAAGCCGGTGCGCCTAGAGCCTGTGCTCCACAATAAGGGGAGCCGCCACAGTGAGAATCCTGCACACCACACTGAAGACCCAGCGCAACAAAAATAAATAAATACAGAATTGTAAAAAGTAATTGATTAAATAAGGTAATTCTTACCCATCCTTCTAGTCTTACGTCTTCTCGTCGGTTCCTTGTTATACATTCCCAGGGTACATTACAATCTTTCTCTCTCACAGGTCTCGAATTGACCAGGCTGTCAGCTTCTTGAAGGTAGGTATTGTTTCTGTTTTATTCACCACTGACTGAATCTTGATCTCTAGCACAAAATGTGGCACATTGAAGTGAATCAGTTCAGTTCAGTCGCTCAGTCATGTCCAGCTCTTTGCGACCCATGAACTGCAGCACGCCAGGGCTTCCTGTCCATCACCAGCTTCCAGAGTTCACCCAAACTTATGTCCACTGAAGTGAATAAATGCACAAATAATCATGAATAAACACACCCTGAATGCATAAATGAAAAGTGCCATGCAACTGTCCATTTATATTTGTATTCAGTATTATTTCCGCTTCCTAGGTGGCACTTGTTAAGAACCCTCCTGCCAATGCAGGAGACGTACGACACTGGTTCGATCCTTCACTTGGGAAGATCCCCTGGAAGAGGGCATGCCAACCCACTCCAGTACTCCTGCCTGGAGAGTCCCATGGACAGAGGAGCCTGGCAGGCTACAGTCTATAGGGTCCCAAAGCACTGGACACAACTGAAGCGACAGCATGCACTCATTATTAGTTCAGCATTTACACCTTGGGGAATGCACATGAAAGCTGAATTTTTGCAAACAAGTTCATTATATAATAGTTTACAATACGATTTTGGATCCCATTGTCAGATCTTAGGCCTGGCACCAAAATCTTTTGCAATGAATTTCCAGATCTCCTACATTTTGTCAGAAACTTCATGAATGTGGCGAAGAAAGGTGCGTCATCACCATCTAAAATGCCAAGAAGAGACTTTTTCACACGTTTGGTGATTTTTAAAAAAGTTTAAAGTTGTGATTTTTATCACTATCTGCCTGTACTCAGCATAAAGTGAGAGCTAATAGCCTGAATTTTTCTATGACAATAATAGTGTTGATCAACAGTTGCTACTTCACTTGACTCTGACATAAAATATGTTAAGCTGAAAAGGTATGTTAAAATACATTTTTTAAAGCACTCTAGGCAAGTGCTAACTTTTCTAAAAGCAGATTTATAGTAAAACTCTGAAGCCTGGGTTTATTTTCACCTAATCTAACAGCAAATGCTTTTGAATAAAATATGAATTTCAATATAAGATATATTGGGATAATACATTGGGATTAAATGAAGATCCCCTAGAGAAGGGATAGGCTACCCACTCCAGTATTCTTAGGATTCCCTTGTGGCTCAGCTGGTAAAGAATCTTCCTGTAATAGGGGAGACCTGGGTTTGATCCCTGGGTTGGGAAGATCCCCTGGAAAAGGAACGGCTACTTACTCCAGGACTCTGGCCTGGAGAATTCCATGGACTGTATAGTCCATGGGATCACAGAGAGTAGGAGACGACTGAGTGATTTTCACTTCACTTCCCTTCAATGCCAATGTGACAGAATGGAAAAGACATTTGGCTAATTGCTTGAAGACCCAAGCTCTCATTCCAGCTTTATCTCTAACTACCCATGTAACCACTAACCAGTCATTTTATCTTTCTGGGTCTTTGCTTTACAATTTGCAAAATAAAGAGAGTTATCAAGTACCTAAGCAATTATCAAAAATTCAAAATTATGCATCCTACACAATTTTATTATGTAGGTATCCTACCTTTGGGAGGATCTGCTCCAACTTTGCTTAAGCTGGAAGCAGTGGTCATCTATTCCAATACTTTTCCCAGCAGGACCATGGGTCAATTTCCATTCTTATACTGGGGTGATCACTTCCAAAGACAGAGACTCAAGAGGTTTGTGCTGGTAGAGACCCCTTGTGGGCACTTATTTCCCCCTGAGCCAGTGAGCCCACTGGCCTCCCAGGATGGGACATGGACCTCACAGCCAAGAAGGCAGGGTGCTCTCCAGACTGCTGTGCATAGGAGATGGGCTGCCAGAAGTAATTCCAAAGGCATTTTCCACAAAAGCCACCCCATCCTGGGAGCAATGATACTCCTAGTTTTCATGAATTTGAATGCAGGTATGTGTGGACTTTCTAGGTGGCTCAGAGGTAAAGAATCTGCCTGTCAATGCAGGAGACACAGGTTCAATCCCTAGGTCAGGAAGATTCCCTGGAAAAGGAAATAGCTACCCACTCCAGTATTCTTGCCTGGGAAATCCCATGGACAGAGGAGCCTGGTGGGCTACAGTCGATGGGATCGCAGAGAGTCAGACACAACTGAGCATGCACACGTGTAAAGTTTAGATTTTGAGAGTTTATGTTTCTCTCCAAAGAGCTGTTGGATGGGGCTTCCCTGGTGGTTCAGTGGTAAAGAATCCATCTGCCAATGCAAGAGACATGGGTTCGATATCTGGTCCAGGAAGATCCCACGTGCTGCGGAGGCAACCAAGTCCCTGTGCCAAAACTACTGAGCCTGTGCTCTAGAGCCCGGGAGCTGCAACTACTGAGCTCACATGCCTGGAGACCACGCTCTGCAACAAGAGAAGCCTCTGCAATTAAAAGCCCATGCACTGCAAACAGAGAATAGCCCCTGCTTATTGCAACTAGAGGAAAACCCATGCAGCGACAAAGACTCAGCACAGCCAAAAATAGACATACATTGTAAAGCAACTATATTCCAATTTTTAAAAATTAATAAAAAGCAAAGAGCTGATTAAGCCCAGAAGCCTCATTCTATCACCATAGACAAAAGAAGAGGCATTTTTCCACAAGAGCTACCCCATCCTGAGAACAGTGACACTTCCAGTGAGAGAGCTGAGGACATCATTTCAAGTCCCCGTGCCTCCAATATAAAGAATTCATGTACCAAAGAGCCTTTCTCTGAGAGTCAATTTTCTTCCATCCCTTAAAGGAAAGGGAATACGAATGGGGGACCCCTTTATAGCACTTTCAAAATTGTTATTTACATGGAGAAATGAGTGTCACTTGTCTTCCAGATGGTTTCTTTGGGCTTTCAGGACTGGTGGGGAACGGTGGGATGAGGGGTAAGAGGAACTAGGACAAAACTTGGTTTTGAGAACTGGTGTACAGTAATCTCCGCAAGCTGCTAGCTTCCCCACCTCCTCATATTGGTATACAGTCACTTGGAATAGTCAAAAACATTCAGGGTTTGTGATGAAGCTACTTCATCCATTTATTTATTGAATGTTCACTACATGTTAGCATTGCCCACAGGGCTGGACAATAATACAGTACAGTACAATACCATGATTAATAAAGAGCTGCCCTTAACAAACTGATAATCTACTGAAGGAAAATGATTAATATACAGGAAATTACAATACAACATGATAAGTTCAGGTGTGTGTGTGTGTGTGTGTGTGTGTGTGTGTAAAGTATATATATACTTTAAAGTTCTCCTGAGAGTTGTGAAATAAATAGACATAAATAGAAATAAATAGACATCAATAGAAATAAATAGACATAAATAGAAATAGTCATTTTGAATAAATAGACATACCCACTTTTTGTACAGAAAGATTAAAAAATCATTATTCTAAATATAACTATCCTCCCATAATTCACCTATAAGCTTATCACAATCCCACCTAAAAAGCCACCAGGACTTTCTAACTAATTAAGCTATTTTCCTCCAATAAAAAAAATTTTTAAGCTGTTTTCAAATATCATGCTGCTGCTACTAAGTTGCTTCAGTGAGACCCCATAGACAGCAGCCCACCAGGCTCCCCCATCCCTGGGATTCTCCAGGCGAGAATACTGGAGTGGGTTGCCATTTCCTTCTCCAATGCATGAAAGTGAAAACTGAACGTGAAGTCGCTCAGTTGTGTCTGAGTCTTAGCAGCCCCATGGACTGCAGCCTACCAGGCTCCTACATCCATGGGATTTTCCAGGTAAGAGTACTGGAGTCGGGTGCCATGGCCTTCTCCATTTCAAATATCATAGTGAAAAGTAAATGTTTTAAAATACTCAAGAGATTTTTTTTTAAACAGAGAAAGAAGGGATCAGCCCTACTGCATATAAAATGTAGTATCAAGTTACTATAAAATAAACAAGTCAGTGGACCAGAACAAAGTCCAGAAATAGACTCAAAAATATGTGAAAAATGAGTCTATGCCAAAGTGGCATTTCAAAGCACTGGGTAAAAGATGACCCACTTTATATCATTTACAGATTTAGCAGATATGCAATTAATTACATGTGTGTGTTTTAGTCACTCGGTCGTGTCTGACATTTTGCAACCCCATGGACTGCAGCCCACCAGGCTCCTCTGTTCACAGAACTCTCCAGGCAAGAACGCTGGAGAGGGCAGCTACCCCTTCTCCAGGGGATCTTCCTGACCCAGGGATCGAACCTGGGTCTCCCACATTGCAGGAAGATTCTTTACTGTCTGAGCCATGCAATTATAGTGCACAGCTAATGTCAGCCCTTTCACTGTTTGAGGCTTTAAATGATCTTACTAAACTGGTAGGTGCCTTTGGATTAACAAGCTCTTGTGCATTCTAACAACTCGGATGGAAAATGATCCCAAGCTGGCAGAAGGAATTTAGTTTATGTCATGTTGAGTTAATCTTCCTCTACAGATTTGATTTTCCAAATTAAAAGTGATTATTGCATTTCTTCTTAAATGGTTAATAGTTTATAAATGATCATTACTGTCTCTAGTGTGAAGGAATTGTTTTCAGTTAATTTTTTGTATATAATGCATGAAATAGAAAGCTAAATTTTCATCTTTCCAATTTGATTTCAAAGAGTAATTGGAACCTGTAAAAGAAATGCTTCATCCATCAAAAGATCTATATAATCAGTTCAATATATGCCAGAAAGTTCGAAAAATGCTGGAAATACAACAATGGATATACTGGGATGCTCCTACTCTAGTCAACAAAACAAGACCAGGAGCTGACTGTGGCTCAGATCATGAACTCCTTATTACCAAATTCAAACTTAAATTGAAGAAAGTAGGGAAAACCGCTAGACCATTCAGGTACGACCTAAATCAAATCCCTTATGATTATACAGTGGAAGTGAGAAATAGATTTAAGGGCCTAGATCTGATAGATACAGTGCCTGATGAACTATGGAATGAGATTCTCGACATTGTACAGGAGACAGGGATCAGGGCCATCCCTATGGAAAAGAAATGCAAAAAAGCAAAATAGCTGTCTGGGGAGGCCTTACAAATAGCTGTGAAAAGAAGAGAAGTGACAAGCCAAGGAGAAAAGGAAAGCTATAAGCATCTGAATGCAGAGTTCCAAACAATAGCAAGAAGAGATAAGAAAGCCTTCTTCAGCGATCAGTGCAAAGAAATAGAGGAAAAGAACAGAATGGGAAAGACTAGAGATNAGAAAGCCTTCTTCAGCGATCAGTGCAAAGAAATAGAGGAAAAGAACAGAATGGGAAAGATGAGAGATCTCTTCAAGAAAATTAGAGATACCAAGGGAATATTTCATGCAAAGATGGGCTCGATAAAGGACAGAAATGGTATGGAACTAACAGAAGCAGAAGATATTAAGAAGAGGTGGCAAGAATATACAGAAGACCTGTACAAAAAAGATCTTCATTACCCAGATAATCACAATGATGTGATCACTCATCTAGAGCCATACGTCCTGGAATGTGAAGTCAAGTGGGCCTTAGAAAGCATCACCACGAACAAAGCTAGTGGAGGTGATAGAATTGCAGTTGAGCTCTTTCAAATCCTGAAAGATGATGCTGTGAAAGTGCTGCACTCAATATGCCAGCAAATTTGGAAAATTCAGCAGTGGCAACAGGACTGGAAAAGGTCAGTCTTCATTCCAATCCCAAAGAAAGGCAATGCCAAAGAATGCTCAAACTATCACACAATTGCACTCATCTCACATGCTAGTAAAGTAATGCTCAAAATTCTCCAAGCCAGGCTTCAGCAATATGTGAACTGTGAACTTCCAGATGTTCAAGCTGGTTTTAGAAAAGGCAGAGGAACCAGAGATCAAATTGCCAACATCTGCTGGATCATGGAAAAAACAAGAGAGTTCCAGAAAAACATCNGAAAATTCTGAAAGAGACGGGAATACGAGACCACCTGACCTGCCTCTTGAGAAACCTGTATGCAGGTCAAGAAGCAACAGTTAGAACTGGACATGGAACTACAGACTGTTTCCAAATAGGAAAAGGAGTACGTCAAGGCTGTATATTGTCACCCTGCTTGTTTAACTTATATGCAGAGTACCTAATGAGAAACGCTGGACTGGAAGAAACCCAAGCTGGAATCAAGATTGCCAGGAGAAATNGTTTTTCCTGTGGTCATGTATGGATGTGAGAGATGGACTGTGAAGAAGGCTGAGCGCCGAAGAATTGATGCTTTTGAACTGTGGTGTTGGAGAAGACTCTTGAGAGTCCCTTGGACTGCAAGGAGATCCAACCAGTCCATTCTGAAGGAGATCAGCTCTGGGATTTCTCTGGAAGGAATGATGCTAAAGCTGAAGCTCCAGTACTTTGGCCACCTCATGCGAAGAGTTGACTCATAGGAAAAGACTGTGATGCTGGGAGGGATTGGGGGCAGGAGGAGAAGGGGACGACCCAGGATGAGATGGCTGGATGGCATCACTGACTCGATGGTCATGAGTCTGAGTGAACTCTGGGAGTTGGTGATGGACAGGGAGGCCTGGCTTGCCGTGATTCGTGGGGTCGCAAAGAGTCGGACATGACTGAGTGGCTGAACTGAACTGAACTGAGCTCTAGTAGGAATGAAAGCCAAGGGCAGGGTCTTCCCTGGTGGTTCTGTGGTTAAGACTCTGCACATCCACTGTGGGAAGCATGGGTTCCATCCCTGGTTGAGGAGTTAAGATCCCACAAGCCTTGCTGTATGTCCAAAAAGTAAAAATAAACAGAAAAGGCCAAGGGCACAAATGATTATATAATGAAAATAGGAAAGTGCAGTTAGAGAAGGCTAGGCTTCTTCTGGCCTGTGGTGGGACAAACCAGTGGTGAATGGAGAGAAATGTCAGGAAGCAACTTCCCTAGTACATGACACCACAAACTCCTGATTCTAAGTCTGCTGTATGTATAGATGCACATGGGATAGTTAAAGCTTCTGAGTCACGCACACATAGGTACTGTGTCTAACGAAGGTATGACAAACCCTTGAGTATTGATAATAGTCAATGAGATTTGCAAACACTCTAAGGTGGCACTGTTTTTTTCAGTACTTAGTCCTCCTGGATCTCGGGGGGAAAGACTATACAGCATGATGAAAAAATGAAAAACTTTATAGAGTCATCAGGATGTGGGGTCATCTTCTGATTCTGCCACTTGATTATTTGGTTATTCTTATTTAAACAGGCTACCAGCAAGCTGTAGGACAGAACCCACAGGTGTTCCAGCCCTGAGAGGTATGACAGAGGTTGGAAGATCCTGTGAAAGACTCACCTCTCCCTTCCCACATACTAAAATGTGCTAGGCCTAGTTGGTTTGAGTTGGCCAGCAAACCCATGAAAGGATGCTCAACATTGCTCATTATTGGAGAAATGGAAATCAAAACTACAGGAGGGTATCACCTCACACCAGACAGAATGGCCATCATCGAAAAATCTACAAACAATAAATGCTGGAGAGCATGTGGAGAAAAGGGAACCCTTTTACACTGTTGGTGGGAATGTAGATCGATACAGACACTATGGAGAGCAGAGTGGAGATTCTTTTAAAAACTAGGAATGGAACTACAATATGGCCAAGCAATCCCAGTACTGGGCATATACGCTGAGAAAACTGTAATTCAAAAAGTCACATGTACCCTGGTGTTCATTGCAGCACTATTTGCAATGGCCAGGACATGGAAGCAACCTGGATGTCCATCAGATGAATGGATAAAGAAGTTATGGTACATAGATACAATGGAATATTACTCAGCCTTAAAATGAATGAAATTGAGTCAGAGGTAGTGAGGTGAATGAACTCAAAGTCTGTCATACAGAATGAAGTAAGTCAGAAAGAGAAAAACAAGTATCATATATTAATGCATATATATGGAATCTAGAAAAATGACACTGATGAACCTATTTGCAGGGCAGGAATAGAGAGACAGACATAGAGAATGAACCTGTGGGCACAGTGGGGTGGGACATACATACATACAAACACTACCATGTGTAAAATAGGAAGCTGCTAGATAACACAGGGAGCGCAGCCCGGTGCTCTGTGATGATCTAGAGGGGTAGAGGGGGTGGGAGGGAGGTCCAAGAGGGAAGGGATAAGTGTGAACTTATAGCTGATTCACATTGTTGTACAGCAGAAACGTGCAAATATTGTAAAGCAATTATCCTCCAATTAAAGATATATTTTTAAAAATTATATTAAAAATTTTATACTGAATTCTTAGCACTTAGCACAGTGCATGGTCTAGAGTGGGTGTTTAATAAATATCTGTATAATTTATAAAAAAAAAGAACATATTGTCAAGGAGTTACTCCTCCCTTCCTACATACCAAAATATGCTAGGTCTAGTTTGTTTCAGAGTTGAATAATTTCAGACCTCCACGGAGCCTTTGTTAAGCTTTCAGAATATGAAGATAGACAGTTTTTAAGTTCTCTTTGTGAAGACAATAATGATAAAATTAGTTTAGAAAAGGGAAAATACAGATTAATTCCATTTATTGGTGCAAAATAAAGTACCAATAAACAGAATCCAGCAGTATATCAAAAGAATAATACACCATATCAAATGGGTATTATTTGAGAAATTTAAGAAATGTTCAATATTTTTTAAAAGATTAATATAATTCCTAGCTTCAAGGTTAAAGGAAAATATGTGATCTGAATAGATGCTGAAAAGACTTTTGACAAACTGCATTATCCATTCCAAATGCTTAGAAAACATTGCCAAAACAGGAAGAGAAATGTGTGTTTTAATATGATAAAAGCATATATTTTAAACTTACAGCATCATTATGCTTTAGTGGTGAAACATTAGACAAGGATGTCTGCTCTTTCCCTTACTACCTAACATTATTCTGGAATTTCAAGCCAATGAAGTAAAACAAAAAAAAAAAATAGGACGTAGAAGCATTGCAAAGTCAGTAACTGCTTAATGCTTTGGTAAAGAAATTAAACTGAACCGTATCTTAGTCTTTATATCAAAATAAATTTTGTATATATTAAAATTTTAAGTGTCAAAACCCCATAAAATAACTAACAATTGTTTTTTATAATATTGGATGAGGAGAGCTTTCCTAACTATGACACAAAAGCACAAAACCATAAAGAAAAAATTAATGGATTTAACTACATTTAAGCATAAAGCTTTTGTGGAGACAGAAAAAGCACCATTAATAAGCCTGAAGGTCTGGAGAAAAAGTTAAAAAAAAAAGAAAGAAATTGGACATTCTAATAGATAAAAGGCAAAGAACATGTAGCATAGAGAGAGAGGAAAGGGGGAAGGAAGGAGAGAAGGGAAGAGAGAAAGGATTTTCACCATTTGAATGAAGTATTGCATGTTTGTTTCACTATTGCAAGGAAATATAAGATAGCTGACTATGAGACTGATAAAATTAAAGAGACTGACAATCCTTGTGTTGGTGAGAATGTAGTAGGACTTGAATTTATCTGATTTTGGTGGGGGTATAAATTAGCGCTTTTTTTTGCCAGATCTTAGTTCCCCTGGTACTGCTGCTGCTAAGTCACTTCAGTCGTGTCCGACTCTGTGTGACCCCATAGACGGCAGCCCACAGCCCGTCCCTGGGATTCTCCAGGCCTAGTTCCTCTACGAGGGTTCAAACCCTGGATCCCAGCAGTCAAAGTGCGAGTCCTAACCACTGAATCTCCTCCAGTGGTTAGGGTTAGGTTCCTCCTGGATCTAACTGGGTTAGGAATTCCCAGTATAACTTTTCTGAAGATGAGCCTTTAGTAAACTTTAGGTTTTAGTAAACTAAAAGTATTTAGTAAACTTTAAAATACCAATACCCCATGTCTTTGGATAAGGGAGAAATTTTGTACAAATGGATACTCTTTCTCAGTATCTACTAAAGCTGCTCATAAACATAACTTAAGACTCAGCAATTCCTCTCCTAGATATATATTTAGAAAAAGGGTGCATGTATGCACCAAAAGACATCTGCAAGAATGTTCTTAACTCCAACCTAGATATAATCTAATTTTCCAGTAGAAGACATGAGTACATTTTAGCATTTCATACAGTGAAATGGTAATGGAAATTAACAAACTACTGCCACTCAAAAATACAGATGAATCTCTAAAATGTTGGAGGAAAGGTCAGGCATAGAAAAGTACACAGTGCCTGATTCCATTTAAAAAGTTCAAAAGCAGGCATAACAGTCTGATGCTGGAAGGCGGGGTAGTAATTCCTTTAGGGAGGGGCAGGGAGTCCTTGGGATAAGGGCAGAGGAATGGCTTCTAGGTAGGAATAATGTTTTATTTATTGACCTGTGTGTGCTCTATTCATAAAAATTATTCAAAGCTGTACGCTTAGATTTGTACACCTTACACAATTCTGATGTACGTTATTTGTTTAATTTTTAAGGTATGTCAATGTGCATACTCTTTGAACTATTAAAGAAACTTATCCTACAAATATAACAGGTCAAATGTGCAACCTTGTATCATAGTACTATTTATCACTAGAAAAATTGGAACAATCTAAAGTCTCTCAAAATAGGATTGGTTAATTACAGAATATTATATACCCATCCCTGGTGGCTCAGACAGTTAAAAAAAAAAAAAAAAATCTGCCTGCAATGCAGGAGACTGGGGTTTGATCCCTGGGTCAGAAAAGTCCCCTCGAGCAGGAAATGGCAACCGCCTCCAATATTCTTGCCTGGAGACTTCTATGGACAGAGTAGCCTGGCGGGCTACAGTCCATGGGGTCTCAAAGAGTCAGACACGACTGAGTGACTAACACTTTCATGCCTTATTTTAACATAGAGTGACTCGAATACTCACTGTGATAGGAAGAATGAGGGTGCCCAAAAGATGTCCATGCTCGAATCCCGGGATACGATGAATGTGTTACCACTCAGAGCCGAAGAGATTTTGCAAATGTGATTAAGTGAAAAAACTTTGAGGTGGAGAGATAATCCAAGTGGACCCAATCTTAATCTTACCACAGGAGTCTTTAAAATTGGAGATGCTTTCCTAGCTGTAGTTAGAGAGGGATGTCATTATGAATGAAGAGTCAAAGAAATACAATGTTTCTGGCTCTGAAGATGGGGGAGGGAACAACAGGGCCTCTAGAAGATGGAACAGGCATCTCCAGAAAGGAATGCAGGCTGGCTAACACTTTGATTTTAGCCCAGTGAGACCCGAGTCAGACTTAGGACCTAAAGGACCATAAGCTAGTAAATTTGTGTTTTTTAGCCACTAAATTTGTGGCAATTTGTTAATAGGTACGTGCTAAGTCGCTTCGGTCGTGTCACTCTTTGTGACCCTATGGACTGTAGCCTGCCAGGCTCCTCTGTCCATGGGACTTCCCAGGCAAGAATACTGGAGTGGGTTGCCATTTCCTTCTCCAGGGGACCTTCTCAAGCCAGGGACTGAAGCTGAGCTTCCTGTGGCTTCTGCAAAGCAGGAGAACTCTTCACTGCTGAGCTACCAGGAAGTCTATTAACAGGTACAATAGGAAGTATATACACTCACTTTTTAGGTTTTGTTGTCATGCACAGTTATTTCTGACTCTCTGTGACCCCATGGACTACAGAATGCCAGGCTTCCCTGTCCTTCACTGTCCCGGGAGTTTGCTCAAACTCAAGTCCATTGAGTTGATGATGTCATCCAACCATCTCATTCTCTGTCATCCCCTTCTCCTCCTGCCCTCAATCTTTTCTAGCATCAGGATCTTTTCCAATAAGTCAGCACTTCACATCAGATGGCCAAAATATTGGAGCTTCAGCTTCAGCATCAGTCCTTCCAATGAAAATTCAGGGTTGATTTCCTTTAGGGCTGATGGTGTGACCTCCTTGCTATCTAAGGGACTCTCAAGAGTCTTCCCTGGCGGTAGATGGTGAATAATCTGCCTACAGTGCAGAACACATGGATTTGATCCCTGGGTTGGGAAGATCCCCTGAAGAAGGAAATGGCTACCCACTCCAGTATTCTAGCCTGGAGAAAAAAATAGAGAAGGCTGGATAGTATAGTCCTGTAGTTTGTCAGGCTCCTCTGTCCCTGGGGTTACAAAGAGTCAGACATGACTAAGGGACTTTCATATGTAGATTTAGTTTTTGAGGGCTTTACAAATACTTTGTCCAACATCTAATTTTTTTTTTTCTTGTTTGTTTTTGGACTTTCTGTTGGTTTTTGATGTTTTTCAGAAATGGAAAGCTTGAAGTAATAATGAGTTCAAAACAATAGAATATGAGAAAATGACAATTTCCAGTATCTAATGGTTTACTGGGCAATCTATGCATAAAAAGGAGCTAAAATTTCTGAATGTGTCTGAGATGAAACAAAGCAAATAAAAACACACCAAGAGAACATCAGTCTCTGATTAGTTGCTGCTTCTCAAAATTGTCAAAAGCAATTTTTCTTAGGATATTTTTAAAGCTTACAATGAGCTCTTTTATAATGTAGTATTACACACAGGCCTCGGCTCCAGAGCCCTGCTCAGACTCTGATCAGCCCAGTGGTCCATGTCATGTTTCTTTTATTTTACTCTTAGATCCTAAAACAGAGCTCGCTTTCTTCTCTTCTGGGTAACTAACACCATCCAGCCTTCCCAGAAGGTGCTATTTCCCCAACCTGAGCGCAGGGTGGCCCATGTTTCCCGCTTCTTGTGCTAAGTCGCTTCAGTTGTGTCCAACCCTTTTCGACCCTATGGACTGTATCCTATGGCTCCTCTGTCCATAGGATTTTTCCAGGCAAGAATACTGGAGTGGGTTGCTATTCCCGCTTCTTAGCTGCTTCTAAAGATAACACAGGGTCTCAATTCATTCACAGGTTTCTCCCTCTAAATGGTACAGTGAAACAAACAAGGAGAGACAAAAGCAGCAAATGTGGGAAAGATCTTACAGCCTACAGCTCCTAACTGATTAAAAACATAACTGCTGAGAAACAACAGACACACAAATGATATGAAAAATTTAACAACTGGAAAAATAATAAGTGGCTGTGTTGTTTGTGCATGAATATATATTCTATGGGTGTACGTGTGTGTGTGTGTGTGTGTGTAACATATATAGTAACTTCAGCCCTGGACTTTTCTCTTTTTGCTCCATGGTAGGATTGAGCAAATTATTCAACGGTAACATTGAAAGAAGCCTTAGGGGTCATTTAGTTCAACCCCTACATTTTGCCAAGGAAAGATTGAAAGCCAGACAGAGGGAGATTTGTCTGTCCTTTGACTTCTTTTTCTTTGCTTTTCAATCTTTTCCCATCAGCAGCACATCAACCGAATGATCGGATGAGATTATTCAGTCTGGGGTCATTCTCTTCCTTATTCTTATTAACCATGACAATCTTTCTTTAATGCCTTTCCCTCCTATCTAATCTTTAACGCTATTAATCCATTTCTTTCATGATTAGCCTTTGCTTGATTCTCCTTTTATAGATAAACTGAGTCATCAGCAGGCATTTTGCTAGAAGTCAGCCTTGTTCTATGTCCAGTCCATAGAAGTCTGTGACTTTCTATCTTATCCTATCTCCTGCATCAAAGGTTTTTGTTGATCTAACTTTCTTATCATGTCAAGTGTTAATCTTCTTTCAGCAATAGAGGAATTGCCAAACTAAAGTACTTTGGAAACATGAATACACTGACCTGTCATTTCAAAGTCATCACACAACCAAAATCCTACTTGTCCTATAGACACATCTCTACTGAAAATGTGAAGGCAGAGTCCCAAGTCTCCAAAGTCATGGAAATCTGGTGATCCTCAGAAAGAATGCAATGAGAAAATGGCAGGCCCTGCAATTTCACTCCAAGAATTAACCCAAACTTGGCATGTGTATGTGCTTAGTCATTTGAGTCGTGTCCAACTCTTTGCAACCCTATGGATTGCTGCTCGCCAGGCTCCTCTGTCCTTGGCATTCTCCAGGCAAGAATACTGGAGTGGGTTGCCATGCCCTTCTCCAGGTAATCTTCCTGACCCAGGAATCAAACCAGTGTCTCCTCCTGTGTTTCTTGCATTGCAACCAGATTTTTTACTGCAGAGCCACCAGGGAAGCCCTCAAACTTGGTATAAAAAATAATAATAGCTAATATTTATCCAGCACTCACAATATGTTAGTTATTATTCTAAGTGCTTTACATAGATTATCTGTTTTAATTCTATGAGTTCAGAAAAATTATTTCCTCTATTTCATATATGGGAAAATGTGAGCAGAGAGCAGTTAAGCCATTTGTTCAAACCCCAGAAACAGGAAATGGTGGAGCCAGGATTTAAGAGAGTTAAGTTGAGTCTAGTCTCCTATAATCTCTCTTATAAGGAACTAACATGAATCAACCTCCACCCATTCTTTGAATTGGGAAACAGCATCCTTGAAGGCATGGCCTACATACCAGGGAGATCCCGTAGTTTAAGGGTCCAATAAGTATATACAACAGCTTTTAAGGCACCTGAAGTGGCTAAATGCTTTTTAGTCTTTTCAAGTTCCAGAGGAAAGTTCCCCAGTGTGCCAGAGACTGCTGGTAAGTCCCATGAGTCAGTAATGCTGTCAGGAAGGACAGCTTCTAAACTGCCTTCCCAACCTTAGATGCAATTTCTAGTAAGTTGGTTAGCTCTTAGAAGTTCAGCTCAGTTTAGGTCTAACTTGGATGGGAGATAAACTCCTGGATCTGCCCTTGCCTCTTCAGGACTTTTGTTGCAGCCTGGAGTCTCATTTTGCAGTCGCTCAGAATTGGAAGTCAACCCTGAACACGCACTGGAAGGACTGATACTGAAGCTGAAGCTCCAATACTTTGGCCACCTGATGGGAAGAGCTGACTCATTGGAAAAGACTCTGATGCTGGAAAAGATTGAAGGCAGGAGGAGAAGGGAATGACAGAGGATGAGATGGTTGGATGGCATCACCAACTCAGTGGATATGAGTTTGAGCAAGCTCAGGGAAATGATGGACAGGGAAACCTGGAGTGCTGTAGTCCATGGGGTCACAAAGAGTCAGACATGACTGAGCAACTGAGCAACAGAATTGGAATTAGACCACCTGCCTGAGGTGCTTAGACTGTACACACAGCTTGTAAGGACTGCCAACCATGAAGTGCAGCTGCAAAGCAAACCTAGTCATCTCCACTGGAAGTTAGTCCCCGAAGGAAACATGAATGCTACAGCAGACTCATGCAGACTACCCAAACTGCCTTTGGACAATTACTTTGCCATTTTGGAATGTTCACTAATCAAAGCCAGGGTGGAAGCTTTCGTCCACTTCTATACTTCTGAACACCACCTATTTGGAAATGATTTCTAACCCATTTCTCCAATAGTTGCCTCTCTTACTAGCACCTGATTTATATTTGCAACTCGGAGTAAAGCAAAACACATTTTCTTCTTTATATTACTGAAAGTGAAAGTGAAGTCGCTCAGTCGTGTCCGACTCTTTGCGACCTGTGGACTGTAGCCCACCAAGCTCCTCCGTCCATGGGATTCTCCAGGCAAGAATACTGGAGTGGGTTGCCATTTCCTTCTCCAGGGGATCTTCCCCACCCAGGGATGGAACCCAGGTCTCCCACATTGCAGGCAGACGCTTTAACCTCTGCACCACCAGGGAAGCCCTTAAATATAAGAATCCAAGTACTAACATCAAAGATTTCAAGGGAGGAAATGAAGCCAGGAGGGAGGAAGAAGGGGGAGGAGGTGGGAGGCGGGGGGCAAAAGGGGTGGCCTTACAGACGTCTCCTGCCACCTACAGATACCCAGGCATTATGGGACTTTTCCCTGGGCCTCCAGAAAAGGGAGGACTGGAACTCAGCCCTACCAGAAATCAGACCAGACCAGGACCAGAATTCGAGTTCTTTGCCAAGAGGAGGTGATCAGTCTCCAATCCTCAGCTCAGGCTGAGGGCCCTTCGACCAGATTCCTGCATCCAGGACCGGGGGACTAGAAAAACAGGGAAGGATAGGAAGGGTTAAGGAGAGGAAAGAGAGAGGGAAGGGGAGAGAGGTCAATAAAGTCTCTTGTTCCTTACCGGTCGGGGGTATTCTGGCCAGTTGTCCACGTCAGGAGGATAACAGGAACAAAAGGGTCCCAGTTGTGGCTGCTAGGTCTGGTCCATTGGCAGGCAAGCTGGCCCCTGAGTACCCCGAGTGGTCAGGATGTCAGTCTCAGTGAAGAAGAGTCCCACCAGAGTTGCCATTTGTTGTAGGAAGTGGGACCTCTTCCAGGGCCCAAAACTGGGCTCTTGTCTAACACTCGGAAATGAATTGTCTGAGGAGACACATGTGCTGACAAAGCAAGAAATTTTATTGGGAAAGGGCACTCAGGTGGAGAGCAGTAGGGTAAGGGAACCCATACTGAAGAGCACCACTATGCCTCAAGTCATAGAAAGCAGAAAGCTGGGAATTAACCAAAGCCCTTTGCACCTAACATCAAATCCAATGGTAAGTACAAGCCCTGTAGAGTTTCTGAAATGGCCTTTGAATCCATTTCCTGTCTTTCTTTTTTATAGCTCTTATTCCGGTCCAAGCACTGATCCACTCCAGTAACCTCTGAATCCATGTCTTCTGCTTTCAGCTCTTCTCCATCACTGCCCTTGGCCGTTTTCCCCAGTTTCAGATGTAGCTGGGTCATTGCTCTGTTTAATTACCTTGTGTGTCTTTCTATGACTGTAACCCACAAATTTCATGTGGTGTCTAACTTCTGTCACTATCTAGTTTGACCTACATTTTGGCTCATCTCCTGCCACCAGTCTGTATCAGCTCTTCCCACACCCTCCCAGGCAGAATAATTCTCTCCATCACTAGGTTCTCATCTCATCAGCATTTATGCCATTTATCACATTGCAGTATATTATTTTGTGTGTCTGTTGCTCCCATTTCTAAAGCATACACACTTGAGGAAGGAAGATCTTGTTCAACACCCTTTTCCAAACACTAAGCACAAGATGTGGCATTTGCAAAGTACTTAACTAATATTTGCTGAATAAATTACTAAAGGCCGTGGTGCCAAAAGCTGTGTTGACCATCAGGAAACACATTTCCGTTTCTGTATACATACTCTCGTATATCAATTAATCAATAATTAATTGAAAAGAGACAGCAGGTCAAAAAATAATTTCCATGGATGAATAGATAAATGATACAGACACATTGAATATTATTCAGTCATAAAAAAAGAAGGAAACCCTGCCATTTGCAGACATGGACGAACCCAGAGGGCATTACACTGAATAAAATAAATCAAAGACAAATACTGTATGGCATCACTTACATGTGGGATTTTTTAAAAAGATGATTTTGCACAGAAGCAGAGTGGATTGGGAGTTGCCAGAGGTTGAAGGGAGGAGGGGAAAGAGAGATATAGGTCAAAGGGTACAAACTTTCGGTTATAAAAGGGTAAGTTTTGAGGTTTCAATGTACAGCATAGCAATGATACTAACTACTGATTCAGTACTGTACACTTGAAAATTTCTGACAGATCTTAAGCATTCTTTTTCTTTAAGCATTCTCAAGTTAACAATGTACGGTGATGGATGTGCTAATTATTTTGATCTTGGTAATCACGCCACAATGTATACATACATCAAATCATCATGCTGAATACATGCACAGTTGTATCTGTCAATTATTCCTCAATACTATTGGGAAGGGTAAATTAATAAGTGAATGTAAGAAACATTATGGACTTTAAAGTCAGATACCGGGTTGAAAATCCTAGCATTGAGATCTAGCCTTGTCAGCTAGACAATTATGGGCAAGTCTGCTAAGCTCTCCAGTTCATTTTTTCATCTGTACAATTTGGATAATAATACATCTCATGGGGGGTGGGGTGGCGATTAAAGGAAAGATACATGTGACATGTGTGTGTGTGAAGCAATTTGCCTCTGTGACCAACACAAGGTTGCTTTTAACAGATGATGGTGGGCTAACTTGAGTAATTTGCAGCCTTTTTAGTCCTTTTTAATCCTGCTCTTGTGATTTAACTGAATTAAGCCCTCTATAGCCAGGCTCTTAATAAGAAAAGAAGCTCATTTATTAGCCAGATGGACAACAAAGTAAAGATTAAAATGGCTGCAATTAACTAGATCCCCATTTCCCTGCTTTTGGCCACAGGATAAAACATTGTCAGAGATCCAAGCATTCCTCCTGCATGGAAATACCTTATGATGGACCTGACATTGGGAGATCATGGCGGGGGGCAGATCCTCATATTTTCTGTGTAAAAAGTAGGGTAGTGATTAAGATCTTGGGTTTTGGAGTGAGAGAGTTCTTGTTTCCAAATACCAACTTAACAACTGCAAGCTTCTTAAACTCTATACTTCAATTTCATCATCTGTAAAATGAGGCTAAAAGAAGTATCTATTTGGTAAGATTGTCATGAAACCAAAGCAAATAATATATTAGAGAGATTCCTGGTATATGATAGTAAGTGCTGAGTAAATGTTATCTATGATATGAATGATGCTATCATTTATCATCAAATTGGAAAGTTTTGAGTGAAAAGGTATACTATTAGTAACGATGGCAGGGGCTTCCCTGGTGGCTCAGTGGTAAAGAATTCGCCTGCCAGTGCAGGAAACACAGGTTTGATCTCTGGTCTGGGAAGATCCCACATGCCCACAGAGCAACTAAGCCTCTGTGATGCAACTACTGAGCCCGAGTGTACAACTACTGAAGTCCCCGCTCCCTGGACCACATGCTCCACAACAAGAGAAGCCACTGCAATAAGCAGCCTGTACCCTGCAATGAAGAGTAGCCCCCACTCGCTGCGACTAGAGAAAAGCCCAGCAGCCCCAAAGACCCAGCAAGGCCAAAAACAAATAAATGAACAAAATTATTTATAAAAATTGTTTTAAAAAATAATTATGGCAGCATAATAGGCTTAAATTAGGATTGTCTTGGTCAAACCCAGGAGAAGGATCACCCTCGCTGTGATAATGTTGATGATGATGGTGACGTCATACAGGGCAAGGCAGAGGAGCTTCACACTACTCTCATCTGACCCACCAGTGCCAGTCTAACTTCAGAATTGACACACAGTCTTTTCACTACTGTTTTCCACCAAGAATGCACAACCCTTAGCTGCTCCACTAAGCTAAAGGGGAGTGAAATACATGCTGTTTTTCTCCTGAGACCAAAGCAGAAAAGATAACGTTTAAATATTAGTGTACTGAAGCAATTCATTTTATTCGGAGAGTCCAGTTTAATAAATCACAATATTGCAGCTGAGACCTGCTGAGTAGTATAAATTTACCCTTTAACTCACAATACATATTTATTATCTAAGTTTTTGAACCTTAATATGGCCTTTTCTCTTTCCCACCTCCCTCCCTCCCTCTTCCCCTTTAAAAAAAAAAGTTTATGACAGAATACCAAATATAGAGGGAAATTTGGTACCACATTTTATCTAATGTACAATGCCAGATAGCCACATGAAGAAAACATGATGTGATGATCATTTTGCAATGTATAGAAATATTGAACTATGGTGTTGTACACCAGGAACTAACACAATGTTGTAGGTTAATTATACTTCTAAAATAAACAAACAAGTAAGCAGGCTAATAGGAAAGGAGATCAGATTTGGGGTAACCAGAGGCAGAGGTGGGGAGTAGGGAAATTAGCTGAAGGTCAAAAGTACAAACTTCCATTTATAAAGTAAATAAGCACTAGGGATGTGATGTACAACATGATTAATATAATTAACACTTTTGTGTGTTATACATGAAAGTTGTTAAGAAAGTAAATCCTAAGAGCCCTCATCACACACAAAACATTGTTTCCTTTTATTTTGTACCTTCATGAGATGATGTGTTCACTAAACTTAGTATGGTCATCATTTCATGATATATATACGTCTTAAACTTATACAGTGCAGTATATCAGCTCTCAATAAAATTAGAAGAAAAAAGGAGAGGCTATTCATCTTATCACTACTATTTAGTGAGCATCTATTCTATGCCTGGTACTGTGCTATGAAACATTCAAGACATGGTCGCACAGGGAGTTTTCAATCTGCTTCAAAACATAAAAGGAAAACTTTTGAAACAACACTGACGTAATACTAAATGTAACAAATACATTTTTGTGATGTAAACCTGAAGATGTGTCAAGCTTTTAGGGGAAGTCTGATGGGGGTGGTAAGTTTTGAACGGGCTTAAGGGTGGCTGAAATCTGGATAGATAGGAGAGAGATGGAAGAACCACCAGGTGGGGACTGATTTCAGGATAAGGAAGGGCGGGAGTTAAGACTGAGCAAGACCTCGATGCTACAGCATTAATGTTTTTACAGAAAGGGACACTCAGGCAACTAAAAGGGTCAGGCAATAAGAACCCGATGATTCTAAAGCTCCACATTGGGTTTGTGGATCCCTAGCAGATCTGCCGTTCTAATAGCACAGGATTTGAAAATTTTAAAGTCTGCAACAATGTGAGATTGTTGTAACTGCTTATCAATCTTGTCTCTGTTTAGAAGAGAACAGGGACAAATTATCCAGTAGCGAAAAATGCCTCTCAATGTGAAAGTGTTAGTCACTGAGTCGTGTCCAAGTCTTTGCGACCTCATGGACTGTAGCCTGCCAGGCTCCTCTGTCCATGGGATTCTTCAGGCAAGAATACTGGAGTGGGTGGCCATTCCCTTCTCCAGGAGATCTTCCTAATCCAGGGATCAAACCCACGTCTCTGATCTAGGGAAGCAAGAGTCCTATCTGCAAGGGGACGTCCCAGCAGAAGTCAGGTGGGATCACCCATTTTGAAATGTGGCTAAGCTCAGGCTTGATGTCCTTAAAACATAAACAGTACAAAAAGTGCAACTTTTAAATATATGGGCTTCCCGATGAGGAAGAGACATTTTCTTGGAAGACAGCTTTCAAATCTGGCGAATAACTAAAATTTCTGCAATGCCTTTCCCTGGCAATCATTCATAGAAATTTACGACTTGGCATCTTGATTCAACCACACATTATTGCTTAATTAAAAGTGCTTCTTTTAATAGATCAATAGACTTGCTTTTAGGAGCTGCCGTAATAACACCTATGCTTTTATTCAAAGTGGTAAAAAGTAGTTGGGAGAGATGACACATACGGGCTCAATAAACTTTGAGCTAAAACATGCATGACACAACATGCCATTTTGTGTCGAGGTGCACGTAACACAAATTACAGCTCTTTGAAACAGAAAGAAAAATCCAAGCCAATTCAAACTAATGACCTGGCTCTTGTTTCTGAAGTGGGCGGGGGTTTACATGAAACCTTTTCATGCCATTCCTGAGCGGGGTGAATACCCGAGGTTTGGTCCTTCTTGAACTGCAGCCAAAAGGCTTGGCAAAGGCAAATCCAGGGTTATGAGAAGGTAGCACAAAAGAAGGAGTAAGTTTGCACGTGCTTGTCTCCCCTGAAAACCTCCATCCCATTCTTTCCTCTGTTTTATATACACTGTTTTTTCTCCTACTAGACTTTCTGTACTTCCCTTTCCTGGAGAATTTGTTACAAAAGACTGCATCTTCACTGTTTCTTAGGACACAAACCCCTTTGAAAATCCACTCCAAACTCTGCACTCTCTCTGAGAGAAAAAAGGCAGGCATTCAAAACCTTGCAGAAACTTTCAGAAGCTCCATGAATCTTCTGAAACTCATGTAGACCTCCAATGAAGATCCCTTCAAATGTTCTTCAATGACATTGAACAAGGAAAAAGAACAGGCCTTTAGAGTTGCTCTAGAAATATATTAGGTCTAAAAGGCATTTTGTTTGTGATCCATAGCTTAAAGAGAGTAATGAGTTCATCACTATCGGGCTGGTCGGTTTGTCAAGTGTTACTTCACTTGAAATTTATCCTGACTCTGGAGGAAGTCCTGTGTATCTGGGAAATTTCTCTGCCTTATCCTTGGGCGGTGGCCATAACAACATTGATCCTGAGACATGCCTGCTATTGCCCTGCCCCTGATGGCCATGGTAGATTGTAAAGCTTAAAAAAAAAAAATCTTGCTTTTCTAAATAGGATTCTGTGTACTCACCGAAAAGAACTTTTGGGGGGAAAGTTTTATATGTGTGTGTGTATACACATGCATACATATACTTTCAATTTTAATGTAAATTTTTCTGGTTGAATCTTAAACCCAAAGTGAAATCTGGATTCCTAATCCCAACATCCAGTGATGGTCTGACTTCACAGTGTATAAAAGCCAGTGTCGTTTCTTGTTATCAATATACAATATGTAACAAAACTTTTTGCTTAACAGACAAACGGCTGTCAGGATATGCTGACAGCTATGCTAAGCTGGGATGTTGGGTAGGTTAGCTATATTAAATGAACTTTGGCTTACGAAATTTTTGACATACATGGGTTTATTGGGATGTAACCCCATCATAGGGCAACCCCCGGTGGCTCAGCAGTAAAGAATCTGCCTACAGTGCAGGAGACACAGGAGATATGGGTTTGATCCCTGGATTGGGAAGATCCCCTGGAGAAGGAAATAGCAACCCACTCCAGTATTCTCGCATGGAAAATTCCATGAACAAAGAAGCCAGCCTGGTGGGCTCCATGGGGTCGCAAAGAGTCGGACATGACTGAGCAACTACAAAAAGGAGCACGAACTGCGTCATAAGTCGAGGAAGATCTGTACTCAATCTGCCACCCTCCCGGACAGATAGATTGTATTTTTCTGCCTACTTAAAGAGGTCAAGTTACTTCCTCAAAGTCCCATCAGTAAGTGAGGCTGTATGACTGGATCAAGCTTGCTGCTGCTGCTGCTGCTAAGTTGCTTCAACCGTGTCCGACTCTGTGCGACCCCATAGATGGCAGCTCACCAGGCTCCCCGGTCCCTGGGATTCTCCAGGCAAGAACACTGGAGTGCGTTGCCATTTCCTTCTCCAATGCATGCCACCACTATATGCTTTCCCATGCCCTCCTTGGCCGAGGCTTCAAGCCCCAGGAGACGAAATTTTCTGTGGCTCGCACAGGGGCCAAGCAGATTTCCTGTCCTAGCCAACCGAGAGCCACAAACACCAGGGGTGGGGTGATCCTTTTGGACCTTGTGTCAGTTTTTAATTCCAACTGATAGAAGATAAAACTAGAAGTCCATACTTGTAGTTATGTTTTGGTTGGCCTGTTGAAAGCTTTAATTGGCTATTTGTCCTCTTCACAGGAAATACATTTTAAGTCATAGTAAGTATACATTTCATTGATTAAACTATATTTGAGCTGAAAACATATAATCCCAACACTTCTTTTTCCCCTGAAATCAGTAGGCTTCCCTGGTGGCTCAGTCAGTAAAGAATCTGCCTGCAACGCAGGAGACCTTAGTTCAATCCCTGGATTGGGAAGATCCCCTGGAGAAGGAAATGGTTACCCACTCCAGTATTCTTGCCTTGGAAGTTCCAGGGACAGAGGAGCCTGGTGGGCTACAGTCCACGGCGCCTCAAAGAGTCAGACATGATTGAGCAATACACACACACACACACAAGTACAAGGCAATCCAAAAACAGCATAAAGTAACTCGAACAGAAACAAATAAAATATGGTCAAAATTCCAGAAAAAATGAGACTCGATGAAATTCATTCTTATTCTATGTGAGCCTCCAGACTCAATAGTAAAACCTCAAGTATCTATAGTAGCTTTATCTCTCATGGTCAGCTACACTACTTCTCTTATGCCTCCACCCTTCAGAACTACTCTGTGAAAGAAGTGTTTTACAAAAGTGCAGGGCACAATTCTAATTTATCTTCATGTCAAAGAGAAACCAAACTGGAGCAGAAGGACTTCTATGCAAATTGGTAAATCCTGTAAAGGGTACACTGCTGTGTGTGTGTGTGTGTGTGTGTGTGTGTGTGTGTGTGAATGTATCTACAGTGAACAGATGGGGAATGGTTATTACATAGAATTACTATTTGTTGTTTTAAATAGATCATCTCATAAAGAAAATTAATCAAGCTGGATTAAATATTCATGAGGGATATAATTTCAAAAAACACATATGTAAAACCACATTTTAAATCCAGCACTTGGGAAATGTGCACCTTTTATTGGTATCAAAGTCCAACCACACACACAAATCTGCTCTTTCCAAAATGGGTAGGATTGCTTGCGAAATTTTCTAAGATAAAAGAATTTTTCAAGTTGTTACTTATTCAAATGAACTTTTCTTGAGTTTTTTAAAGTCTGCTGCTGCTGCTGCTAAGTCGCTTCAGTCATGTCCGACTCTGTGTGACCCCATAGATGGCCACCCCATAGATGGCAGGCTCCCCCATCCCTGGGATTTTCCAGGCAAGAACACTGGAGTGGGTTGCCATTTCCTTCTCCAATGCATGAAAGGGAAAAGTGAAAGTGAAGTCGCTCAGTCGTGTCTGACTCTTCGAGACCCCATGGACTATAGCCTACCAGGCTCCTCCATCTTAAATGCAATTGTTATTGTTGAAATGAATGTGAATAATTTTTGCTCATTTCACTGACTTTTTCACTGATTAAATTAAGTTCATTTCAAATTAACTAGTTTTACCACTACCATTCTCAGCATATATAAAAGTGTTACAAAAATCAGCCCTAGAATTTATTTTCTTCATAATAGGTCTGTCTGCCAGGGTAAAAAGATACCTTTTTTGTTTAATGGATTTAAAGTCTCAGTTATACAAGATGAATAATTTCTAGAGATCCGCTGGGCAACATAGCTCCTAAGGTTAACACATACCATGTACTTAAAAATTTGTTGAGAGGATAGATAGATCTCATGTTACTTATTCTTACCATAAACAACAAAAAAGGAAGACACTTTTGAAGAAGATAGATAGGTTAGTCAGCCTGATTGTAATACACAGATGTATGCCTATGTCCAAACTCTTCAAATTATACACATTAAGAATGTATGGCATTTTGTATCTCGATGTTCATTGCAGCACTATTTACAATAGCTAGAACATGGAAGCAACCTAAATGTCCATCAACAGATGAATGGATAAAGAAATTGTGGTACATATGCACAATGGAATATTACTCAGCCATAAAAGAAATGCATTTGAGTCCATTCTGATGAGGTGGATGAACCTAGAACGTATTATACAGAGTGAAGTGAGTCAGAAAGAGAAGGATAAATATCGTATTCTAACGCATATATACGGAATCTAGAAGGTGAAGGTGAAGGCGCTCAGTTGTGTCTGACTTTTTGCGACCCCGTGGACTGTAACCTACTAGGCTTCTCCGTCCATGGGATTCTCCAGGCAAGAATACTGGAGTGTGGATTGCCATTTCCTTCTCCAGGGGATCTTCCCGACCCAGGGGTCGAACCCAGGTCTCCCGCATTGGAGGCAGAGCCACCAGGGAAGCCCCATATGGAATCTAGAAACATGGTACTAAAGAATTTATTTGCAGGGCAGCAATGGAAAAAACCAGTCCATTCTAAAGGAGATCAGCCCTGGGTGTTCTTTGGAAGGAATGATGCTAAAGCTGAAACTCCAGTACTTTGGCCACCTCATGCGAAGAGTTGACTCATTGGAAAAGACTCTGATGCTGGGAGGGACTGGGGGCAGGAGGAGAAGGGGACGACAGAGGATGAGATGGCTGGATAGCATCACCGACTTGATAGACGTGAATCTGAGTGAACTCCGAGAGTTGGTGATAGGGAGGCCTGGCGTGCTGCAATTCATGGGGTCGCAAAGAGTCAGACACGAATGAGCGACTGAACTGAACTGAACTGAATGGAGAAAAATACATGGAGAATAGACTTATGGACGTGGGGAGAGAGGAGGTGAGGGTGAGATGTATGGAAAAAGTAACATGGCAACTTACATTACCATATGTAAAATAGATAGCCAACAGGAATTTGCTGTATGGCTCAGGTAACTCAAACAGGGCCTCTGTATCAATCTGGAGGGGTGGGATGGGGCAGGAGGTGGGAGGGAGGTTCAAAAGGGAGAGGATATATTCATGTTGAGGTTTGACAGAAAACAATAAAATTCTGTAAAACAATTATCCTTCAATAAAAAAATAAATTAAAAAAAAGAATGTATGGCATTTTCCTATATCACTTATACTCCATTAATACCGTTAAAAATATCCTTTTGAATTCCTAACAGACTTTAATAAGGACCATCAGCTAAATAAATTATCACATATAAAATAGAAATATAGAAATATGCAATAAGTACATCCCTCTAATTACAGTAACCAGAATAAGAGTGCATGTGTGATGCACACACACACACATCCACAGACACACACACACACACACATCACTTATTCTTGAAATAATAAGGGAAATTCTGCCCCTGGGCTGTATCCTCTGATGGCAAAGGAAAAGCTCAAGGAATCTGTTAAAGAGGTGCCCATGATAACCTTCTATAACTGTTTTGGAAATCAATTTCTCTGTGCTCTGATTTTTAAAATCATCAGCAAGTGCACCTGTTACAAAAAGTAATGCTTCCTAATGTCTTGGTATGCAGCAACTCTCCCAGAGAGCCCCTTAAAAGCAGGGTGCTGCCCTGTTTAGGTGTGCTTGAGTTCCATGGGCAGCACGGTGGTGTCAGAGTGTGTACACAGGTGTGCACGCACACACCTGCACCCATAGGCAGTCTCAGTATTCTTGATGCTGGACAATTTCATCACAATCTCACTTCAGTAACCAGTTGTGACCTCGGTGTTTCCAAGAAGAAAAGGAAAAAATGGCTGATACAAAAGGTAGTGAAAGTTAACCTTACTGAACAAATAAACCAGCAAGTGTATCTAATAACTGCTTGGGTTCAGCATTTTTCTGCGATAAATGAGTAAACTTTAAATGTATCTCTGAGATGCACTATCACAGGCGTTGCCACGGGCAAGTTTTATCCAATGATGAAACAGCAAGGCCTGGTGAGATAAAGATGATAGAAAGGGTGCTATCAGGTGGCAGCCGGGTAATTACAACTCTCTATTTGGGCTCTGCAGTGATGCCGCATGTGATAAGTGGAGAATAATGAAGAAAAAGGAGTAGTGATAATACAGGAGCTAAATGGTAGAAAATAGTCTATCATAGCCCACAGCCCTCCGAGTGCCTATGGGGACTTTGAACTATCTTCTTCAGTTTCCATCCACAGAAAAAATACTCGCTTTCTTCTTCCTTTGCTAAATTTATGTCTGGTGGGACAAAAGGAAACACTGAAAGGGAATCAAGGGTATGTGAAGAGAATATGACCTTTGCAAATAACTCTGAAGGTCACTATGTAATTATTCTAAAATAAAAGTATCCTGTAATCTTGCCTGTACTCACAAAAGATGCAAGAGCAATTTTTAAATGTGATTCCACACAATTTCGTGGGGGATCGTGGCTTATAAAAGGTCAAGGAAAGTATTTCTAATTATAGCCTGTCAAGTGGAGCCTCAACACTTGAGCCATTTGTTACTATTGAGTTGAACTTTGATTACAACCAAAGACAGGCCGAAGGCAATCCATTATGGGGAAGGGGAAAGGCTGCTTCGAGCTGATACCTGAAGTCCAAAGTTTAAAACAAAATAGCCTGTGTAAGAGCAGAGGGGTGTTATCCTTGGTTCTTTTGTCATCTAAAGCAGACTGAGTTGGCCTCTCATACGGGCCTGAACTGGAATTAATTTTGTTTATATGTTTTTGTTTCACTTGGAATCATCCTAAACTTCACACTGATGATGAATGAAATCAAGCAGGGGAGAGAGAGTGTGTGTGTACATGTGTATGTAAAACATACATTAGTGTGTATATGTGTATGTACATACATTGGTATGTGTACATGTGTTCTTTTTGTATTCTGGATACTAGACACTTATAAGATATAGGATTTGTAAATATTTTCTTCCATTCTGTGGGGTGTTGTTTCATTTTCTTGATAACATCCTTTGATGCACAAAAGTTTTTGATTTTGATGATGTGCAATGTATATATGTATAAACCATATATATATTATATACACACACACACACACACACACACACACACACATATATGGGTTGGGAAAATTCCCTGGAGTAGAAAATGGCAACCCACTCCAGCATTCTTGCTTGGAGAATATGTGTATATATATACGTTTGTGTGTGTATATATATATATATATTTGGTTGCTCATGCTTTAGGTGTTAATCTAATCCAAGTTAATAAAGACTTACACCTGTTTTTTAATAGGAGTTTTACAGTTTTTTAAATTCATTTTTAAAATAAGTCAATTTAAAAATTTTTGAACTTGCCCCCAGATAACTACATCTAAAACTTGCTCTATGCATAGAAATCCACATAGACAGTTCCTATTGCTAACCATGTACAAGCAGTAAGGCACTCTGCCACAGGGGCAACTATGACTGGGGCTCTTGGGCTACAGAGGGGACTAGGACCAATAATGTCTCACTTTTCTCCAGACAGATGAAATTTCTTAAAATGCATCATAAAATTTACTTTCCTTCTTTCACAAGCTTTCATTACTTGGTTCACCTGCTCTGAGAACCCCTTTCTCTCCCTTTTCCCTTCCTATCATCATCATTTCCTTGTACCAGATGCCCTGGTTCCATAGTCTGGGTGATGCTCTTCTGAGGTCCTATAGTGTGCTGTCTGTATTCCTCTCACAGAACTCATCATAAGGTATTTCACAGTTGACTTAACTGTCTTCTCTTCACCTAGGCTGGGAATTGCTGAAGGTAGAGATAACAGGTACATAAACTGTCATTCAATTTAAGTCTGAATTTGGCAATAAGGAGTTCATGATCTGAGCCACAGTCAGCTCCTGGTCTTGTTTTTGTTGACTGTATAGAGCTTCTCCATCTTTGGCTGCAAAGAATATAATCAATCTGATTTCGGTGTTGACCATCTGGTGATGTCCATGTGTAGAGTCTTCTCTTGTGTTATGGCAGAAAGTGAAGAGGAGCTAAAAAGCCTCTTGATGAAAGTGAAAGAGGAGAGTGAAAAAGTTGGCTTAAAGCTCAACATTCAGAAAACGAAGATCATGGCATCTGGTCCCATCACTTCATGGGAAATAGATGGGGAAACAGAAACAGTGTCAGGCTTTATTTTGGGGGGCTCCAAAATCACTGCAGATGGTGACTGCAGCCATGAAATTAAAAGACGCTTACTCCTTGGAAGAAAAGTTATGACCAACCTAGATATTATATTCAAAAGCAGAGACATTACTTTGCCGACTAAGGTCCGTCTAGTCAAGGCTCTGGTTTTTCCTGTGGTCATGTATGGATGTGAGAGTTGGACTGTGAAGAAGGCTGAGTGCTGAAGAATTGATGCTTTTGAACTGTGATGTTGGAGAAGACTCTTGAGAGTCCCTTGGACTGCAAGGAGATCCAACCAGTCCATTCTGAAGGAGAGCAACCCTGGGATTTCTTTGGAAGGAATGATGCTAAAGCTGAAGCTCTAGTACTTTGGCCACCTCATGCGAAGAGGTGACTCATTGGAAAAAACTCTGATGCTGGGAGAGATTGGGGGCAGGAGGAGAAGGGGACGACCCAGGATGAGATGTCTGGATGGCATCACGGACTCGATGGACGTGAGTCTGAGTGAACTCCGGGAGATGGTGATGGACAGGGAGGCCTGGTGTGCTGCGATTCATGGGGTCACAAAGAGTCGGACACGACTGAGCGACTGAACTGAACTGAACTGAAACTGTCATTCTGTAGACAGATAAATAATCTAGAAATACAGAAACATGGAGAATGGATAATTTCCATCCCTCAAAAAATCTCCCTGAATTGAATACATACATATTTAGAGAACCTGGGCTTCCTAGGTGGCTCTAGCAGTAAAGAACCCCCCTGCCAATGCAGGAGACATAAGAGACTCAGGATCAGTCCCTGGGTTGGGAAGATCCCCTGGAGTAGGAAATAGCAACCCATGCCAGTATTCTTTCCTGGAGAATCCCATGGACAGAGGAGTCTAGTGGGCTACAGTCCATGGGGTCACAAAGAGTCAGACTGAAGCAACCTAGCACGCCTGCACATTTAGAGAATCTAGATTCAAAACCTATATACAAACTGTCAACAGAATAGATTCTTGCTAAATTATCCTCGTTATAAGGTGATTGATTTCCATAGAATATGAAAATGTTCTGTCTCAGCGTAGTGATAGGAGGGGCACCAATAAAGAGAGCTCTTCACATTTTTTGGAGTATTACCTTACATCTTGCTCACAAAATCTGATATGATTCATCCTCCAACTCTGTTGGAGCTATTTTCACCAAGCTCCAATAGTTCAATTGGCTTAAATCCTTAACACTTTAAAGCTAAATAGATCAAGTAGTATTGACAAAGGAGCTAAGAACTTCAAGATCATCAGCACAACTATTAATCTTCACAAGTTCCAATAAAACTATAATAATAGCCAGCCATAATAATAATAATAATAATCAAGACTAATAATAATAATACTCTGTACTCATCTCATGTCTTTCATCCATGGATCTGAAAGCCCCTTTAATAATCATTTCTCCAAATTGAATATTCGGTGTCCAGAATATGAACCAAATCTGTAGATAATGGTGATTATTCCAACAAGTTTAAAATAGAATGGCACAAAAGGGTAAGTGACAAACTCTAGTCCTCCTGCCAAATTCTAACTGTAAACTCTGCCTTCCACTATATCAAATGGCCTGTAATGTCCAGGATACTACAAGTTGATGGAGAGGAGGGCTGGCAGTTTTATGTAATTCAGGAATTGTTAGATGCGATTGCTGAAGAAATTCTGATTGTGTGAGTTTCCTATGAAAACAGCTCTGCCAAGAAAATGAAACTTTGTCTTTATTAGCCCAAATTCCACTTGTGATACCCTGAACTTCTAGACAATAAAAATTTGGCCCTGAAAAATAATTTGTGATGTTGGTTTTACTTAAAAAATTGAATTGGGTGTGTTTGTTTGTTTTTTAGTTTGCACTTGAGATGAAGAGACACACTTGTATTTTCAGAATGAAGTCCTGGGAGTCTTAAATGGAAGAGTTTCATGTGGTTCAGCAAAAGCTTAGCTGAATGGATGGGTTAGAAGCTAGCAGAGAAACAGCAGAGAAGTGCCTGGGTGATCAATTTCATATGATGCTACTTTCAAATCTAAAACACAGAACAAGGACTTCCCTGGAAGTCCAGTGGCTAAGACTCCATGCTTCCACTGCTAGGCGTGCATATTCAATCCTTGACTGGGGAGCTAAGATCTCACATGCCATGAGGCACGGCCAAGAGATGAAAAATAAGTTTAAATTTAAAACAAGAATAAAGCACAAAACAAACCCCTACAAAAGCACAATGAAAACAAACCAAAAATGAGATAGGAAGGGAGAACATTGGTGTCATGCAAATGGAAAGTGTTTATTCACCCAATCTTTTTTGAGTATCTGCCAAAGTAAGGCATTCTGAAAGTTCTATATGCTTGGTTTGTGCATGAAAGTGAAAGTGAAGTCGCTCAGTTGTGTCCGACTCTTTGCGACCCGTGGACTGTAGCCCACCAAGCTCCTCTGTCCATGGGATTCTCGAGGCAAGAATACTGGAGCGGGTTGCCATTTCCAAGGGATCGTCCCGACCCGGGGATCAAACCCAGGTCTCTCACATTGCAGGCAGACGCTTTAACCTCTGCACCACCAGGGAAGTGTTTGTACATAGAAGATTATAAAAATAACCCTAGCTCCTTTTACTAAATACATTCATCTTGTCCCAGTCTCACTAATTTTAGACTGCAAATTTTGCTTATGTGAGATGTTTTGGTTCAAAATGTTAATGCATTTGCCTGTTTCCTTAAGAATACCATTTTTGGACTTCCCCAGTGGTACAGTGGATAAGAATCCATCTGCCAACGCAGGGAACATGGATTCCATCCCTGATCTGGCAAGATCCCACATGCTGAGGGGCAACTATGCCTCTGAGCCACAACTATTAAAGCCCGTGAGCCTACAGCCCATGTTCCACAACAAGAGAAGCCACCGCAATGAGATGACCGTGCACTGCTGCAGCCAGAGAATAGTCTGTATGAAGAACATAGCAACCATACCCTCTGATCTGGTTCCTATCCCTATCACTGTACGTCCCATAGCAACTTTATCATTCTTGGTCTCCTCATTTGCCTGGAAGGGCTATTTTAGCAGATGCAGTTATCTTTATATATCATAGCTCAGTACTGCCATGAAATGGAAGAGAAAACCGGGAATTGTGGAGACTGGAGTCTTAGTGAAGGCTGCAGACTTGTTGATGAGAATGTGGATTAGAAAGCAGAATTTCAGGTCATTATCCTTTGCTCTTTTGGCTCTAACTGAGTGAAAATCATAGCTGACTACCTCAGCCTGGAAACTAGGTTCTTTTTGGCTAAAATTTGATGATGGTCCTTTCCACAGGCTTCTGCAGTGAAGAATAGGATGAGCTCGTTAATAAAAAGCAATACAACCAAAAATTCTCCATAGTCAATCCATTTACTCTGATAAATTTTATTTGTCTGCAATATTTAATTTAAATACTTAATCCCTATTGACCAAGAGAGAAAAAGTCCAGGTTACCTTCAATTTCTAGGCTCATTAACCAGGAAACTAGTCTTGGTAAATACGTACTAATCAATATTTTAGTTCAGACAGGTTTTTACACTTTCTTGTTTTTCAATATATTTCTTGAGTATTTTGTTTTCAGCTCATTCTCCTCCTTTATTGAATGAACTGTTATAAACACTAGAAATTTTCACTTCCCTGAGCATCAAATCTATGTTTCTAGTCTATCTCTTTAATCCCATTACTTACAGAAATATGTCATTTTATTCCTTTATTTTCTTTTCCACTTATATCGACATTTCTTGACAAGCATCATTGCCATGAAGCTAATGGATGTACATGTGCAGTGAATTTTATTTTTGCAAAGTTTCAATTTTTCATTAATTTAACCGCCTGGGAAGTTCTGCTCAGAACATCTTTCCATTCAGCTGTAACTTTGTGAAATTAATAGTCTGTTGGAAGACTCCACACAAACTTCTGTAGGAAGGTTTCCAAAAGCTACTGTAATAAATGATCACAAATTGGATGACTTAAAATGACAGAAATTTATTGGCTTAGACTTCTGGAGGCAGGAAGTTTGAAATCAAGGTTTTGGTGGGACACTCTTCCCCTCCTCCTCACCACCAAAAGTTCGAGAATAATCTGTCCTTGCTCTTCCTAGCTTCCGTTGTTGCTGGCAATCCCGGGTGTTCCTTGGCTTATGGATCTCCAGTCTCTGTCATCACCTGGCCATCTTCCCTCTGTGTGTCTCTGAGTCTGCCTAGCCCTCTCTTTTCTCTTATAAAGACTCTAGTCCTTGGGTTTAGGGTCCAGAATAAACCAGTATGCCTTCACCTTAACCAATTATATCTGCAAAGATTCTGTTTCCAAAAAGGTCACATTCTGAAGTTCTGGGCGGACGTGAGTTGAGGGAAGGGGTGCTATTTAACTTGGTGCAGTTTGCTTCTTCCATTCTATTTTACAATTCTCCTGAGGCCTTTCAGATTGCACAGGGTCCAACATGGCCATTCCAATCTTCTCGGGAAAGTAAACAGTCACTTTAGGAGGATAAGCAGCACAGAACATAAAGAGTTCACACAACTAGGACTGGATGGCATCTCCACCTGCTCCTGGCTTTGCAGCTTTGCTCAGACACATAAATTTATTGGGCCTCGCATGCCTCATATTCTTTTTTTTTCTTTCTCTACATCCCAAAGTTTTTCTTTAATTTATTTATTTTTAATTGGAGGATACTTTTTTTTACAATGTTGTGTTGGTTTCTGCCATATATCAACATGAATCAGCCATAGGGGCACATATGTCCCTTCCCTCTTGAATCTCCCTCCCACCTCCCACCCCACACCATTCCTCTAGGTTGTCACAGGGCACCAGGCTGAGCTCCCTGAATCAAATAGCAAACTCCCACTGCAAGCCTCATATTCTAATTGTGAAAGTGTTAGTCACTCATTTGTGTTTGACTCTTTGAGACCCCACAGACTATAGCCCGCTAGGTTCCTCTGTCCACGGAACTCTCCAGGCAAAAATACTGGCGTGGGTATCCATTCCCTTCTCCAGGGGATCTTCCCAACCCAGGGATCGAGCCTGGGTCTCCTGCACTGCAGGCAGATTCTTCACCATCTGAGCCACTAAGGAAGGCTAATTCTAATTGTAGTAGCATTTATACCGTAACAGCCACAGTGAGGATCAAATGAGATTATAGAACCAAAGGTCTTAAATTTAGCACACAGTGGTGTTCAATGACTTTTAACACCTATATTCTTTCAAGGATTGATGAGCAGGCAATTCATTGGAGGAGGCAGCGGCAACAGCCCTTTCAGGTACCCTGCCTAGGAGTGAGGCAGGTGTTGGAACAAGGAGGACACACAGCACGCCTGAGAAAATTGACGGATGTTTGCCAGCTTTTTAAAACGTGGCTAGAAAAAACAAACCGGACTCCTGGTAGATGCTTATTATGTTGGCACAAGGTATTTATACACAATATATGGTACCTAACAGCTGAGAACCTCAAAGCTTTAACGAGCGTTAACTCTTTACTCCTTCTGGGGCAGGGAGCAAATAGTCATCAAGCCCACTTTACAGCTGAGGAAACTGAGGCACAGGGGAATGAAGTGGCTGATTGAAGGTCAGTACTCACTAGTTGCTATGGGGACCAGCAACAGCCATGGAGGATTGAGGACAAAGCCCTGTATTCGGTAATTCAGCTATTATCTTTATTTTTTTTCCCCATCCCATGGATTCAGTGATATAGGCAACATATTTCCAGGAATAAGAATAGGATACTTAGAAAATTAAAATTAAAATGCTACAATCAACAAAATGTGGTATATCCATCCATACACTGGAATATTATTCAACCATAAAGAAAAATTCAGTGCTGATACATGCTATGATGTGGATGAGCCTTGGAAACATGGCATGTGAGAGAAGCCAGACACAAAGGACCACATATTATATGATTTTGTAAATATGAAATATCCAGAGCAGGTAAAACCACAGAGACAGAAAGAAGATTTGGGATTGTCAAGAGCTGGGGGTGGCCAGGAGGATGGCAAGTAGTTGGTAAATGGCTCTGGGGTTTCCCTTTGGGGTGACTGAGATATTCCAGAACTCACTAGAGGTGATGGTTACACAACATTGTGAATGTAATAAATGTCACTAAATTATACACTTTAAAATGATTCACTTTATGTAAATTTTATCTGAATATAAAAATAATAGATAGTGAATCTGAGCACCTGAAAATGACTGTTAGTCATACCACCTGGATATATCATGAAAAGTAGATTACTGTACCTGAATTTGTAGAGGCTATACCTTCCTCTGGAGCTTCGCAGGTTGCACTAGTGGTTACAAAAGGTAGGCTATGTAAGAGACTCAGGTTTGATCCCTAGGTTGGGAAGATCCCCTGGAGCAAAGCATGGCAACCCACTCCAGCATTCTTGCCTGGAAAATCCCATGGACAGGGGAGCCTGGCAGGCTACAATCCATGAGGTTGCAAAGAGTTAGACACAACTGAATGACTTAGCATGCACGCACACATGCCTTCCTCCTAGCTAACTGACTGCATGAACTTGGGCCAGTTTCTGAGGCTGTTTTCTCAGATGTACAATGGGTTGTTGTTGTTCAGTGGCTAAGTTGTGTCCAACTCTTTGTGACCCCATGGACTGCAGCATGCCTGTCTTCCCTGTCCTTTACTCTTTCCCAGAGTTTGAGTGGTTTTCAACCTGTGATTTTTTTTTTGAAGCTACTTAATTAAAAAAAAAATAAAACCCTATGTTGAATCTTAATATATAAAACAGACCAAAAAAAGCGAAGTGAGGGGTTGGTCCAAACTGCTCCCTGCTCTCACCCCTTGCAGACCCAAAGCACCCTCCTAACTGTGATGTTTTTGGATAAAGTCAAAAGTCCCCAAAATAGATGATTTAAAAATTTGTGGTCCCATATCCCCAAGGGAATACCCTCCAATTTAAAAGCAGAATAGCGGGAATGCAAACTAGAACGGGCACTATGGAGAACAGTGTGGAGATTCGTTAAAAAACTGGAAATACAACTGCCATATGACCCAACAATCCCACTGCTGGGCATCCACAATGAGGAAACTAGAACTGAAAGAGACAGGTGTACCCCAATGTTCATCACAGCACTGTTTACAATAGCCAGAACAAGGAAGCAACCTAGATGTCCATCAGCAGTTGAATGGATGAGAAAGCTGTAGTACATATACACAATGGAATATTACTCAGCTATTAAAAATAACTCATTTGAATCAGTTCTAATGAGGTGGATGAAACTGGAGCCTATTATACAGAGTGAAGTAAGTCAGAAAGAAAAACACCAATACCGTATATTAATGCATATATATGGAATTTAGAAAGATGGTAATGATGACTCTATATGTGAGACAGCAAAAGAGACACAGATATAAAGAACAGACTTTTGGACTCTGTGGGAGAAGGTCAGGGTGGGATGATTTGAGAGAATAGCACTGAAACATGTATATTACCATATGTGAAATGGATCACCAGCCCAAGTTTGATGCATGAAACAGGGCACTCCAAGCTGGTGCACTGGGACAACCCTGAGGGATGGGATGGGGAGGGAGGTGGGAGGGGAGTTCAGGATGGGGGTCACATGTACACCCATGGTGGATTCATGTCACTGCATGGCAAAAATCACCACAATATTGTAAAGTAATTAGCCTCCAATTAAAATAAATAAATTAATTTAAAAAACAAAGCAGAATGAGAGATGAGATGTGTATGTGGTTGTTGATGAATGTGTGGCCTAATGAAGATTTAGAAAGGAAAACTATAAACCAAGCGTGACAGGTGCAGTTAGGCATGGGCTGACCAGGGACTCACGGCCACTGGGGATGTTTAGGGGGTCGTGAGGAGGCCCCACTGCTGCCCTCATCTAAAGTCTGAGACAGCCCAATGGACATGATCTGGGGGACCAAGAGCAAGTCACCAACACTTCCAGATTCCTCTGAGCCACCAATAGAAAGAGCAGATTTCCATGCCAGGTGTCGATCTATGAGATTGTGACTAGATATGGGGAAATTTTATGTGAGAACGAAAGAGATAAGAAGCCAAAGGATATTGATCTGGTCCTGGGGATTTCTCCGATTTCTTATCACTTGCGTCACATAAGGGTTCATTATAGACTCACCATCCTCCACAAAGACATCAAAACATCTATACACAGAGCCCGCAGGTAGACTTTTAGACTCTATAAGAACTCAGCCTAACCTGGATTTCAGTGACCCATCCACTTATCAAGGTTCCTTCCTGACTTTAAGTGCCAAGGAGATATTCTTTTCCCTACTTCCCCCCCACTCCCCACCCACCAAAAGATTAAAGATCTGCATGATCTCCAGAGGAGAAGAGCAGAAGGGGAGGGGCAGAGAGTTTCAGTGCAGTGGAGCTGGGTTATCACTTAACAGTAAATAAATAAGGTGTGGACCCAGAAATGAAGATGGTGTCCGTGCATCCCTGGGTGTAAGGGAGTTGTTCTGATTCTCACAGTGTCCACATTTTGAAAATCAACACTGGCATGAAGGATTATCAAGGAAGTTGTCTAGATGCTAGTCTGCACAGTCTTAGATGGAATTATCTTGAGAAGACTCTTCTGATGAAGTTAGAAATGAGAAAGTTCATGTTCATATCATGTTTGAAACATATTAAAGTCAGAGAATATTGGGTAGGTCAAAATATCCTAGACCAGTGGTTCCCAAAGTGGTCCTGGATGCTTAAAGAAATATATATTCATCCCCATCCCAGACCTGCTGAGTCAGAAAGTCTGGGGGTGGGGCTCAGAATATGTGTTTTATTGAGCTCTCTGGTGACTCTAATATACACAGCAGTTTGAGAACCTCTTTGAGTTCTCCTGTTCCACTGAATTCTCTAACTTTAGATGAGGATATCAAGGCTGAAAGTAAATAAGTGACTTCCCCACTTTCACCCAGCTGAATGTGGGAGCTAGAAAAAAAGATGAAATGTGAAAGTGTTAGAAATTATGTTTGTTTATAAAAAGAAGCTACATTTCTTTTTCTCAAAGATTAAGAGAATTAACGCTTCTGGTTCAAAACCTACTTTTTGATTCATCAAATATGAATTACCATGCATAATTCTGAGTAAAATCCCATCAGAATTGCCACCTTCACTGCTGGGTCCTCAGCACCTGTAAATGGTTGGTGATTTAGTTGCTAAGTCATGTCCAACTCTTTGCAACCCCATGGACTATAGCCCTCCAGGCTCCTCTGTCCATGGGATTTCCCAGGCAAGAATACTGGAGTGGGTCACCATTTCCTTCTTCAGGGGCTTTTTCCAATCCAGGGATCGAACCTGAGTCTTCTGCAGTGGAAACAGATTCTTTACCAACTGAGCCACCCAGAAAGCCACTCATCACTTATATCAGGTTTGGAAAATAACAGACACTCAATAAATATTAGTTATAATTTGAATCTGTTCACACAAAGACCTTAATCTATTTTTTATCCATTTTCCTGAATGATTCCTGGGCCTTGACTCAACTTATAGAAACCTGCCCAAGGTATATGGAGAAGGCAATGGTACTGTACTCCAGTACTCTTGTCTGGAAAATCCCTTTGGTGGAGGAGCCTGGTGGGCTGCAGTCCATGGGATCGCTGAGAGTTGGACATGACTGAACGACTTCATGTTCACTTTTCACTTTCATGCATTGGAGAAGGAAATGGCAACCCACTCCAGTGTTCTCGCCTGGAGAATCCCAGGGACGGGAGAGCCTGGTGGGCTGCCGTCTATGGAGCTGCACAGAGTTGGACACGACTGAAGTGACTTAGCAGCAGCAGCAGCCCAAGGTATAGAGGTTCCAAACCATTGTATTCTTTCAGGGAATAACTTTGACAAGTAGCTCACTTTTTCCCCACCTTCACCTAGATGCTTCCAAAAGTAGGCTGAAGAGGAGAAATCTATCGTGAAACTGAAGAGCTCAAGTCTCTGAAATGCTGTCCAAGTAACATTTCTCCTAACATTTATCCCATCAATTTTCACAGCATCTGGGCAACTTTAACAATTTTATAATCATTTTAAACAGCTAACATTCTGCTTGTGTGTTTTTATTTCGCCGGAAAACACATTGGAAATGCAAACTTAGCATCTGTGAGAGAGGAAGAAAAGATTGAAGCTAGGATGTAAGGATTTAAGGAACAAAATGAATTTTAAAAAAAACTAAAGAACACCTATATAGCACGAATGACATCAAAATTAAACAATTGTAAACAATATAACTCATCCATCTTTTTTTTCTCTATAACAAGTGCTTGACTTCTTCACTTGAAATATTTTAATTCATAGCTGTATCTTATTTTTTATCCAAATTACTCATCCTAGAATAAGATATTATTTAAATAGCTTTTTATTTCTAATTTTTTCCTTAAAATCATTTTTCTTGAAAAACAGGTAACATTTGTACTAGGAGACAGTAGGGGCATATTTTATTGGTCCAATAATAGTTATATTTAATGGTTAAAGCCCTTGGCATCACCACATACTCAAGGCTTACATTACTATTAAAGGTCTTTATTGAAGAGCAATAGCAACCAAATTATATAATACAGAATCTTACAGCTATACCTAATAAAAATACTATACAATTAAGTCATTTACCTAAGAATCACACAAACTTCATGATCTAATAATTTACATCAAATTCTTTATATGGTACGCCTCATTTACTGACAAATTCTTGGACCACATACGCATTTTAGGAGACCAAGAAAAAAACTGTTGTGTCTGATCTTGTATCGTGTACCTCAGTTGACAGAATAAACTATTTTAGGATAGGGACACTGCACTAATTTTTTTAATGATATGTGAATACCTGTAGGGCTTCCCCGGTGGCTTAGCAGTAACAAATCCAAGTGCAATGCAGGAGACTTGGGTGTGATCCTTGAGTCGGGAAGATCCCCTGGAGAAGGAAATGGCAACCTACTCTGGAGAATGTTCACCTGGAGAATCCCATGGACAGAGGAGCCTGGCGGGCTACAGTCCCTGGGGATCGCAAAAAGTCAGAAACAACTTAGCGACTAAACAATAACAACAAATTATGTAATTGGTTTCTGGACTCTGATCTGGAAACTGCCATAGCAGTTACCCCACTTAGAGGAATAGTGTGTATCTGGGAAACCAGCTAGGCTGAAAGGTATATTTTCTTAGTGGTCCATTTTTTTCTACCAAGGAATCCTATCCTTGCTGAGAGCAGGGATTCTTCCAGTCTTAAAGAGACAATGATTTCTCTAATGTGCCAGTCAAAACAAGCAGTTCACATTTTGGAGGGGAAAAAAAAAGATCAACCCTCTGTCATCAGCAACACAGCAAATTCTCCAGCCAGGCTACAGATATTCAAGTTGCCCAGTCCTCAATGACCCTGGCATTCAAGGATCTAGAGCTACCGCTATTTGTAAAGCTCTCTTAATGAAACAGTGCTCTTGCACTTTCATAGCAAAATACAAAAGTGAATATAAATAAGAAGAGAATGGTCTTAAGGAGAGAAAGGCTCACGAGTGGCAGCTCTAAAACTAGTCTCACCATTGAGCTTGTAATTCTTTAAGAGCCTTCCTAGTTCCACCTCCATGCAATGGGGCTCATAAACCCATGATCCCTCTAATCAACTCAATTCTTCTCTGACCTGCATATTTTCCTAGTACTTTTCTGAGCCTTAGGCAAAACTCTCGTCACCATCTTTGCACGCTGTGGTCTTGAGAGAAGCATGAAATCCCGCGTACTATTAAAAAAATGTGAATAGTGTCATAGTGCTGTTGCAAGTGTACTTACATTATGTAAGTATGAAAGAAAACAATCTCTTCTTTCTTCCCCCATGATAATTCATCTGCTTTTCATTGTTGGCAATACAATTCAGCTCAGCCTGACCTGCTAAGTTAAGCATATGCTTAGGGTAACTTACTCTCTTTTGGATCAACACTCGCTTATTCAGTATTTCAGTATTGGCTCTCCCTCTGCTCCATTCCAAAATGGCAGCTCAGTGTATACATCAAGGTGACAGGGAAGACTGGGCCCTTGGGGCTATCAGTATAGTTTTTCTGTGACCTTGTGTCTGTTGTTGGTATCAGGTCTTGGATGGCTCAAGTGTGCCTTCCTGCCTGTACCTTCTCCACCTAGCCAACGTTCCCTGCCCACGTCCTCCTCCTGCCCTTGGCAATACCTACCCTTCCCCCGCCCCCCACTTTGGGGCTGTAACGGTGAAACCTGACCTACATGGAATTGAATATACCTGGGATGAATATTTTTTAAATTTTGATGACAATATGGTTTCCAATCCTAAGGATCCCAAATATCTCTGGAAGTTTACCTTCCTTCCCTCTCCACTGCTTTCAAACTGGGCTTCTGCTTGCATACTTATACCCTTCCCATTCACCCCCAAGGCCAGTGGTTTCTGTCTGATGATGAGCATCAAAAAGGAGCCTTATAAAGATATAGATTCCTACTCATATACAGTGGAATATTGCTCAGCCATTAAAAAGAATGAAGTTATGCCATTTGCAGCAACATGGATGAAACTGGAGATTGTCATACTAAGTAAAGTAAGTCAGACAGAGAAACACAAATATCATATGATATCACTTATATGCAGAATTTTTAAAAATGATACAAATGAACTTATTTACTAAACAGACACAGACTTAGAGAATGAACTATGGTTACTGGGAGTGAAGAGTGGAAGGGAAGGACAGACTGTAAGTTTGGGGTTGATCTGTACACATGGCTATATTTTAAATAAAATGCCTTTCTAAGAGAAAAAAATGTAAAAAAATTAAGATTCTTGAGCTTACTCCTTCCAAACAAAATTTAAAAACAAAACAAAACAAAAACAGCCAAAATTTCTGCCTTTGGGCTAAAAAAAGGAAGGAAATAAGAGTTCATATTCATATTGGCTTGTAGTTATCTAAATATTGGAGAGAAATATAAAAATAAGTGGAAATAAGCTTTTTTATTGAAGTATAGTTGACATGCTACATTATAATTAGTTTCAAGTGTAAAACAAACTGATTGCAAGTCTATATGTATTTGGACCTTTTTATGTTAGTGAGAGTATGAAGGAGAAAGGGGATAATTTATCTTTTCATATGCTTGATTTTAGTGTTTTAACATTTAAATTTTCTAAAATAAGTAAAAATAAAGGGTTTTGCTTTTATGTTTTTTAGTCATTCCAATGAATCAGATCCAGGAAGTCCTGAGCAAAATTAATCTGACATCATTCTAACCTTAAAGCTGATCACATCACACCACTAAAACCCTCCAGTGATGTCATTGTTAGGATAAAAGCTGACATAATGAGCATGAATCAGGAGCCCATTTTTGATCCAAGCCCTGCCTCGCTCCCCTGCTTCTGCCCACCCCCACCAGCCATTCCAGCCCTGCCAAGCACTCCAGCCATCTCTTCATTTCTTTGCACCCTTCCCCTTCCTCCCCACTCTCCACAACTTAATTCAGTCTTCTCTGCAAGGTGTACTCTGACCTCACCATCTCTACATCTGCCCTCCCTAGAATCCATGAGAATAAATAAGATTCTCCTCCAATGTAAATATAACACAACAATTTTTGTAGTGAATTTTCTGCCTTCCACCCTCCTTCTGGCTAGCTCCAGTCCAGGACAATGGCACTCTCAATGATGTGGTGTTTGCTGAATGAATGAATGAATAATCTGGGGGACTTTCCTGGCCATCCAGTGGTTAAGACTTTGCCTTCCCTTGGAGGGGGCGCGGGTTCAATCCCTGGTCAGGGAGCAAAGATCTCACATGCCTCATGGCCAAAAAACCAAAGCATAAAGTGAAAGCAATACTATAACAAATTCAGTAAAGACTTTAAAAATGGTCCACATCAAAAAAATCTTTAAAAACAATAATTAAATAATTCTCAGTGTTAATGAAAAAAATTTAAAAATAACAGAACACACAGAGAAGAAAACTGATTCAGTCACTTAGATCTGTGATTAAAAAAAAAAGTGTGTGTATGTATTTTAATAAGCAAACATAGCAAAATTATGGTCAGGTTAATGGGCCCTAAGTGCAAAAGAGGACTGCTAAGTCTGTTAATAGGTAGATAAGAATCATTTGTAATTGGCATAGGTTTTGTATGCCAACAATACTACTAACTGGTTTCTCAGACTCTAGACAATGTTAGACCTCACTCTTAAGAAAGTGTTTCCCTTGTTCAGACAATGAATTTGCTTAAGAAGCTGTTTTCATGGGCAAAATAGTGGTGGTTCTACTCTTCATATCCAAATTAGCACAAATTATAAATGAATCTAAATGAGGTCATATAGCATTCATAAACACGATATGAATTCATCTCATGATGAAAAACATGTCACTTCTTTATTTGTCATGCCTTTCAGACAAATTATAAGAACACAATTCTGCTATATTTGAAGAATATTGGTTCTTCTGAAGTTTTTATTTTGTTTTTTTTTTTAAAGAAATGTGCAGGCATGAAAATATGAATGTCATATAACTTTTAGATAAGATCATCACATTAATAACTCAGGTAGCTTTTGAAATAGACTTATCAAGCTAATTTCATTTCCCAAAGAGGAAATAAACAGTTACTTTTGAACCAGGAAAATGCTAAGCCTGATGGGAGATCAAAAAACAAAAAATAAACCTAGAACAAGATGGATGAAAGGTGCTTTAATTCTTCAAAGAACATACATTATTTCATTCCAGCCATCACCTATAAGACACGTGCCCCCTCTCTGAAGTCTGTTAATTCTCAAATGCTATATGTAATACTGATCCACAAAAGAGTGGGGAAAAAAAGAGGTACCAAGAATTGATTTAGCTTGCTGCCATGGATTAAATATGACTCTAATGAGAGAATTAATTTTTTTTTGCAAGTTACGAATCCTTTGAAATTGGAATCCAGAAAATTACAGTATGTGGGAGACACTTCTTCGTTTCCTAATTAAGTGGCAAGCATTGTCTTCACTCCCCAGCTGGTTTCTCAGAAACTGAAGTCGGCCTTCCATATAAATATAATTTCATTTTATGGGAAGTAAATGCTCCCCCACCACATGCCTAAGCTTCTTTAGATGTAAGTGGCATGGTCACAAAGGCCTGACTCCCCAATTGAAACGTGAAACCAGGCTTTCCAAATGGCTTAATATTTAACTATTAACACCAACAACTGCCTAAAAGAAAAAGTCCTTGCCATAATAACCATTTTCACAAAACTAATTCCCTCAAATAGGCATGTCCTAATGGACCAATAAAACTTGCCTTGTCGTGTCTGACTGCAGCATTACCGCCATTTAGAGTTGGCGTGGATTGGTAATCACTGCTCAGTGAAAGTGGGAGGGAGGGAGGCTTTATATAATAATACTTTATACGGTGCTTCCACGGGACCTTTCATCTGAGGCTCTCAAAGCATTTGACAAACACTAATTAATACTCCTGACACTCCAGTGAGAGAGGTAAGTATCATTATCCCCATTTTACAGATGAGGAAAAGTGAGGTTAAGTTGGGTAACCCGGTGAGTCAGGGGCAGCACCAAGAGCTCCTGACTCTTAGCCTTGTGCTCACACAAGTTTTCCAAGGGGCTGCCATTGGAAAGATAAAAGGAAACGCACCTCATTTTCAAATACCCCAAGGTGAAAGCATCAATTATAAATGGGATCACAGTTACGTCATTGAATACCACCTTGTTATCTTCAAACCTGACTTCAAAATATCAACATATTTTTAAAATATCAATATATTATTGAAAGGACTTTCTTAGACTCTAAAGTAGAAAATAAAGCTGATTTGTTCCTAAGAAATTTTAACAGAAAAATTCATTCTTCCTGGTGAAATTTTAAAAAGTGTTAGTCACTCAGTCATGTGTTACTCTGCGACCCCATGGATTGTAACCCATCCAGCTCCTCTGTCCATGGGATTTTCCAGGCAAGAATATTGGAGTGGGTAGCCATTTCCTTCTCCAAGGGATTTTCCCAACCCAGGGATGGAACCTGGGTTTCCAGCATTGTGGACAGACTTTTTTTTTTTACCATCTGAGCTATCAGAGAAACCCACAATAGGAATACCATCTTGTCACCTTCAAACTTGACTTCAGAATATCAATATAAACTTTTAAAATATCAATATATTTTTGAAAGGAGTTTCTTAGACTCTGAAGTAGAGAATAAGATGATCTGTTCTTAAGAAATGTTAACAGTTCAGTCACTAAGCCATGTCCAAATATTTTCGATCCCATGGACTGCAGCACCCCAGGCTTCCCTGTCCTTCACTATCTCTTGCAATTTGCTCATACTCATGTTCATCAAGTCAGTGATGCCATCCAGCCATCTCATCCTCTGTTGCCCCCTTCTCCTCCTGCCTTCAATCTTTCCCAGCATCAGGGTCTTTTCCAATGAGTCAGTTCTCATACCTTGCAATTATTTCTTATAATACATTGATTAGAACTCTATAAAAATACAGTTATTTGAATTTGGCAGTGTAAAAATGTTTATGTTTTAGTTCCGTGTTCCCACATCATGCAATCTGTCTAAAAAACAAAAATATTTGTCACCAAGAAAAAAGAAGTATTAACAGAAAAGTTCATTCTTCCTGGTGAATTTTTAAAATCTCCCCTAAATTAATAGAAGGACCACAGCCTTCACTCTTCTTTCAGTCTTTACACACGGGGCACACAGAGGACCAGGCTCTCAGGATGTACTCAACAGGTGATTCTGGCGGTCAGGCTAAGATGCCAGTTTTGCCACAGTAACCGGGGGAACCATGGCAAACATTCTGGAGGGTTTGTGAAGAGGAGCTCAGAAGACACATTCATCGAACACACAATTCCTGAACTTCATCTGTGCCTGTGACGGGCACCATTGTTGACAGCCGCCATCACTGACTGGCAACCGACACAGTGCTGGGATACTCCACTACTCGCGTTTTCATATTTGTCCTTTGCTTTTCAGATTTTTGCACTGTCAGCAAAACTAGGGAAGGCTTGCAAAGACAGGAGGGCATGGAGAAGTGGCCCTTTGTCATATGGGCTCTTTATCAGCACCTTCCCTGCGGAGCCCTTCCAGCATGGTGCGAGGGTGGGCCATCCAATTTCACAGTGAAATAAACATAGCTGAAAAAATTTAGCAAGGCGTTACCTTAGCCTTGTGGTTAAGTGTAGAAGATTTGCAGTCAGAAAATTTTCTTTTGAATCTTGTTTCTTTTTCTAAAAAAAAAAAAAAAACAAAAAAACCCTGTCTTTTCTTTTATTCCCTGAGTCTTGGGAGGGAAGTGGTTTTCTCCTTCCTAGCCAGGGCTCAGCTCGTTCCCCAACTAAGCTCCAAAAGACAGAGTCTGGACTAGATTTGGTAGGTGTATCTTTATTTAAAAAAAAAACCAACAAACTTTTTAAATAGGGGAATGACATGATTGAAATAAGATCTGGCGAAGATTAATTTGGTGATAGCCTGGCAAACAGGACAGAGAAAAGAAAGACAAGCAGAGAGACTTGGACGCTGTTGCGCTAGTTTACACAAGCACCTCCCTGAACATGAACATGAATGTTGGGAGTGGTCCAGGGGAAAAGAAAGGAGGAAGTGGAAACAGAAGAGACTGTGAAGGAAAAATGGTTGGGGTTTGAAAATCACTTAATGCTAAAGATAAAGGAAATATAGGAGGCTACAAGTAGTTTTCATAGAGGGATGGGGAGAAAAGGACAGGAGCAGAGGCAATGTGTATATTACCTTTTAAAAAATGAGCAAAAGTTCTGTGTCACTTTTTACAATTTTAAGAGTAACACCTACTCCTTTATGAAGGATCACCACAACAAGACTAGTTAACGTTCGCCATCATACATTGTTACACAAATTTTTTTACTTGTGATGAAAATTTGTAAGATTTACTCTTTTAGCAACTTTCATTTATGCAATACATCTTATTAACTATAGTCAAGTGTTGTATATTACATCCCATGTGTGCTTAGTCACTAAGTCATGTCTGACTCTTTGCAACCCCATGGACTGTAGCCCACCAGGCTCCTCTGTCCATGGGGATTCTCCAGGCAAGAATACTGGAGTGGGTTGCCATATACTCCTCCAGAGGATCTTCCCAACCCAGGGGTCGAACCCATGTCTCCTACATTGGAGGAGGATTCTTTACCATCTGAGCCACCAGGGATTACATCCCCAGGACTTGTTTATTTCATAACTAGAACTTTGTATGGGTTGACCCCCTTCACCCATTTCTCTCCCACCCCTCCCTTGTGGCAATCACCAATCTGTTCTCTGTCTATAAGCTTGGTTTGTCAGTTTTTTTCCTTTTCTCAATTTCACATATGAGTGAGACCATGCAGTATTTGTTTTTCTTTGACTTGCACTTGTCATTTTGATAGATTTTGTCAAATTAACTCTAGTACAACAATAGTAGTTATACTATTTTGAACTCCCAATAGGAATGTTTGCGAGATCCTGTTTCTCTACTTGACCAATGGGTATTTTGTCCAACTTTTGTATTCAATTTAATCTAATAAAGTTAAAGTGGTATTTATGTACAGCTTTAATCTATATTTTTTCTATTATGGAGGTGAATGGTATCTCTTCACATATTTAAGGATCATTTATATTTCTTTATGTGATGGTTCCTTTGTTCATTTTTCTAATGGATTCACTGAGTTTTTTCCTTCTCTTTTCTTTAAAGTAGGGAGGTTAGCCATTTGTTTTTCCTGGTTTTTTTTTCGTATAATTTTTTAAAAATTAATATAATATTAAAGAAAGAACATTCCATGAGCTCATAGGAAGAGCTCCTTCAGCTCAACTAATCTTTGGTGCAGAGAAAAATAACTTAAAAAATAAAAATTATTATTACATTTTGATAATATAAAGAAAAAAATAAAGATCACCTAAACTGGGGTATTTCCAGACAACACCTTAGCATGTATCCAGTGTTTTCTTCTGAGTTATATAAATAAATATATTACACATATTCACATACTACATACATAATATATATTGCATATGTATATTCATATACAATTATTTGGAAAAGCAATTTTCCAAGAAGTTTCAATTACTAAAAGAAAGAAGATGTGACATTACAAGAGGCTGCTTAATACTCAAATGGCAAAGATGGGATTAAAACTATCCTAACACAATGAGAGTGGTTAAAGTCATTAAAATCAATTACAGCACTGGTGCTCAAATTTATCAAGAACTAGAGACACTTGAAAGGGTTGCAAAGCGACAGTGGCTGCCCCCCAAAACTTCCTTTTACTAGGTCTGGGGTGAGTGGGTGTGAATGTTAGTTGCTCAGTCATGTCCAACTCTTCGTGACCCCGTGGGCTGTAGCCTGCCAGGTTCCTCTGTCCGTGAGATTTTCCTAGACAAGATACTATCGTGGGTTGCCATCTCCTTCTGCAGGTAATCTTCCCAACCTAGGGATCAAACCCTGTTCTCCCACATTAAAGGCGACTCTTTACTGTCTGAGCCACATGGAAAGTGGGACTCTCCTGAATCTGCATTTCTCTGGAGCTCCCAGGTGGTGTTAATGGCATTGATCTGGGGGCCACACTGGAGGAGCCACCAAATTAGAGTAAAACCCACCTGAGTGCTTGAAGATTCAGGTAAAATGACTATTGAAATTCAGGTGGATTAAAGATCAGCCAGAAATTCCTTATTTGATCCCTATGGAAATGTTTCGTAACGGTTTTATGTATTTATTTTTAAACTGTTGGCTGCGCTGGGTCATTGCTCCTCCGTATTTATTTTTAAACTGTTGGCCGCGCTGGGTCACTGCTGCGCCGTAGGCTTTCTCTGGTTGCAGAGCAGGGGGCTCCTCTTTGCTGTGGCCTCTCATTGCAGTTGCTTCTCTTGTTGGTTGCTTCCCTGGTGGCTCAGATGGTAAAGTGTCTGCCTGCAATGTGGGAGACCCGGGTTTGATCCCCGGGTTGGGAAGATCCCCTGGAAAAGGAAATGGCAACCCACTCCAGTATTCTTGCTGGAGAATTCCATGGACAGAGGAGACTGATGGGCTACAGACCATGGAGTCGCAAAGAATCAGACATGACTAAGTGACTTCACTTTCACTTTCTCTTGTCACTGAGCACAGGCTCTAGGCACACGTGTTTCAGGAGCTGCAGCATGCAGGCTCAGCAGTTGTGGCAGGCTTTGTTCCTCTGAGGCAGATGGGATCTTCCTGGACCAGGGATCAAACCTGTGCCCACTGTATTGGCAGGAAGATTCTAAACTACTGGACCGCAAGGGAAGTCCTCCAAAAGGTTTGAATCCTTTGCCCGCCTAAGGGATTGCAGTTTGCTGAGCCTAGCTGAGGGCTTGTTTGCTGAGTGAAGATGTCCTGCTGCAGGGCAATCCTTCTGAAGGGCACATGCTGCTCACCCAATTGCAGATGAGACCTCGCCTGAACAAGGAGGACTTTGTTTCAGAGTCTAGAAGCTACCAGGGAAGTTCATTTTAAATCCTACGTTCATGATGTCCACTTAACTTCCTTAAAAAAAAAAAAAAAAGTGTTCCAATGGCAGTTACCTTTTAGTGCAGTGCAGGGAGACAGACAAGAAGCCTATAAACCACAAATACATAATCATTTTGATCATGCTACATTGCATGTTAACTAGGGTATTCATGGGAAGCATATCTGAGCAGGCAACATTAGTTAGATAGACCTGCAGAGACTCTGGTGGACTCCCGGCGAAGCTTCTACTTGGGCCATGGAACCACATCTCTAAAGGGGCGAGATGGGGAGGAAGGACAGAGAGGTGGCTATGGCAAAGAATACGGGCAAAAAAGCAGTACCATCCGGACCAGAGTAGAAGCAGTGGGCAAAGACGTAAAGCACCTGCAATCTATTTCGAAGGGCAGAATTGCTGAATCAGAAAGATGAAAAACAAGGCCATAGGTAGCCATATCCAAATAGAATCTGATTTAAAAAAAAAAAAGATAAATGGCTCGTGTGCATTCAAAAAAAATTGGAAATTCCTTCTACATAGACTTTGGAGATGTGGTAGTCCCCAGACAGTCCTCCCTAAAGATATCTATGCAAATTCCTGGAAGATGAGAAGTGACCTTATTTTTCTTTGAAAAGAATCTTGAGATCATCCGGACCTCATTGACAGTGGGCCCTAAATCCAGGAACAAGTGTCCCTGTGAGAGGGAAGCAAAGGGAAATTGCACAGAAGAAGCGCAGGCAATGTGACTACCAAGATAGAGACTGGAGTGGTGTCCCCCAGGCACCCTGGGAGCCCCCAGAAGCCACAAGAGGCAGAAAAGAATTCCCCCCAGAGCCTCCAGAGGTAAAGGGGGCCGCTAGCACCTCGATTCAGACTTTAGGCCTCCAGAACACTGAGAAAATAAAATACTGTTGTTTTTTGAGTGAGTGAGTGAGTGAAGTCGCTCAGTCGTGTCCGACTCTTTGTGACCCCATGGAGCCCACCAGGCTCCTTCTCCATGGGATTCTCCAAGCAAGAGTACTGGAGTGGGCTGCCATTTCCTTCTCCAGGGGATCTTCCCAACTCAGGGATCGAACCCAGGTCTCCTGAATTCCAGGCAGACACTTTAACCTCTGAGCCACCAGGGAAGCCCTAGGTGAGTTACCCCAAATTTTGGAAATTGTTTACACCAGCCATGGAAACAAATACAGGAGAGAGGCAAACATTTCATGAATATTATTGCATTTAATTATTCATAGGATGTTTCTTCACTCTCCCCTCACTAAAATATGCTCCATGAAGACAAGGATTCCTGTCTGTTATATCATCACTGTAGAATAGCTCCATAATTGTAGAGTCTAGAAAAGTTCCAGGTACATTGGAGGCAGCCCATAGGTGTTTGCTGAACAAATTAACGGCAGAAGATGTGATTTGAGATGTATTTGCTATATGAGACAAAGGCTGCGGTGAGGAGAGGAGATTTAGGGACAGATCTTGAAAAAGAGACAGAGGACAAGAGCCCTGAGCAGGGTGATTCTCAGTGGGGGAAATGGCAGCTCCTAGAGGAAGCAGGATGGAAGATTCAGAACAGATACCCTGAGAGTGGGTTCACTGAGCAGTGGGCAGTCGGGAGCACTGAGAGTTTTTACCAGGAGACCTACCTGATAAGCACGGTGTTAACCATTTTATCTGTGCCCTCTAATTGCCACAGATATTGTTCTTTGGATTTGATTTGCTGGTGGGCTCTCCTTTTTCTAAGTCTTGCTGAATTGGGCTCTAACTGTTCTTTATAAGTAGTTCTTATTTAATGCTAGCATAACTCCAAGGAGGAAATCTGTTGTTTTCCAGTTCTTTTGATCTAGCATTTATTCTACTTTCTCAACATTTTCATGCCATCCATGATCTCCTTGTATTTTTTCCTCAGCCACCCTAAATACCAGTCTCCTTCCATTTATTTATTTAATTTTTGGCAATTAATAAATGCTCTTTCCCCCAATTCCCTTTATCCGGAGCTGAGTCGGTCGTTTTGCCTTTGTCAGTTCTTTCAGTTACAAAACATGTGGCTTTGCCATGGTTGATTATAACTGACTAGCAATATTTATATAACATTTCATCTCCAGGGCTTTTCCACATTTCTTTAAGACCTCTTTTGTGGGCTTCTTTTTTCCCCTTTTGCATGCAGCATATTCAAGTATCAATTATTTCTCACTTCAAACATATTTCCTATCATCTTTTTTTTCTTCTTAAATATTCCTTATTAGCTCTTCTTGAATTCCAGTTCTTCCTCTTTCCACTGTGTTTCAGGTCTTACTGAAACATCTCCCAATTATTCAGGCTTTCCTGCCCTACTTGGACAGGAATCAGCCCTTTAGGATCTTACAAAGGCATCAAAAGGACAGGAAGCGTGAATACTGTCCTCACTTGACCCTGCATATTTATGCCCATAGCACAGTTCAAGGTTAATTTGCTTTTAATTTCTAAAAGGTTTATTTGTTTATTTGGGAACACCAGGTCTTAGCTGCAGCTCTCAGGATCTTCCATCTTTACTGAGGCATAAGAGGTCTTTTCGTTGCAGCATGTGGAATCCAGTTCCCTGACCAGGGATCGAACCGGGGCCTCCTGCATTGGGAGTACAGAATCTTAACCACTAGACCACCAGGGAAATCCCTCTCATTTTTTAAATGTAGTTTTCACCTTTCATGTTTTTCTCCAAAGCTCTTGTTTCGAGGGGAGGATGAAGTTGAGAATGACACAAATGCCAAATCCTTAAGTAATAAAAGATTTAAAAATGCCTTCCCAGGCGGCACTAATGGTAAAAAACCTGTCTGCCAATGAGGAGAGGTAAGAGACTCGGGTTCAATTCCTGGATCGGGAAAATCCCCTGGAGGAGGGCATGGCAACCCACTCCGGTATTCTTGCCAGCCTGGTGGGCTACAGTCCATAACGTCACAAAGAGTCGGACACTGAAGTGACTTAGCACACAAGAATGATGAAATCTCATGATTCAAGACCACCTCAGAAAAGTTTGGTGGTTTTATCAATTATCTGTATAAGAATTAATAAAATATTTGAACAAACATTTTCACGGCTTTTCAGAACCAACAAAATTCAAAACAGAAACAGAACTTCAAGAGTCATTAAAACTGCTCCTTCTGAAGACAGCCAGTCCTCCTGAAACAAATGCACAAACCCAATATTTTACATTTCTCTCTGAAAGTATACATGAATTTTAGAAAATTGTCCATGTTTGGTTAACAATCTCTAAAAGAAAAGAAAAAAGAGGTAACAATAATTTCTACATTATCATTCTATCTGACTTCCAGTTTTGAAGATTTTTTTTTTTTTAAGTGCAAAAGCATTCAGATGCACAAACCTTTTTTCAAGCCCAGGTTTCTGCCTTGCTATATCTGAAAACAAGCTGAAACATGAATTTCTGGTAGGAAACCAAGCCCCTCAATGTTATGATCAAGCATCTGGACGAATGGTTTGGAAACCAACCTGAGCATTTTGTAATACTGATAATTGTAGAAAGTAAAAATCTAAGAATATACAGGGGGACTCTTTGGGTTCTGGTGGCTCAAGCAGTAAAGAATCCGCCTGCAATGCAGGAGACGTAGGACACTGCAGGTTCGATCCCTGAGTTGGGAAAATCCCCTGGAGGACAGCAGGGTAACCCAGTCCAGTATTCTTGCCTGGAGAATCCCCATGGATAGAGGAGCCTGGTGGGCTACAGTCCATGGGGTCACAAAGAGTCAGACAGGACTGAAGCAACTGAGCACGCACGCACATAAAGACTATGCCTTTTTAGAACGGAAGATTGAATTCAAAGGAAAACTTTTTGACACTAAGACGGTGTAAAGAGCCATTTAACAATGATTCAGCAGCTTCCTTTTTGTCAGAAATAGAGGGAAGATGGCTCTATTTTCTTCCTTGAACCTGGACAGTACCAGTTAAGTGTGTGCTTGCCCAATAGAGAATTTTAATGCCAAGGTCACTCCCCCCATTGTTAGGAAGAAAGGACTACTATCTTGGTGACTTTGCTGTTAAGTAAGAAAATCTCTACTCCCCAGGGTATAGCAGGGCAGTGGTGGTTCGCCAGAAAGCCAGATGCTCTCTCCCTTCATCAGTGGAGAAATCCTAGACCACATCTCCTTTCATAACAATAAAGAGCGTTCTTAAGCAGAGCAAGACAGATAGTCTTCTCTGCTGACAAGGAAGACCAGAGGTTTAGTAAACCCTCCTTATGATCATTTGTGGAGAGTACAGATGGTAGAGTATAAGAAGGTACAATTGGCACTTTGATCACCTGAAAGGGCTGCAGCATTCCTTCATCCTTCAAACCAAGACAGCTTTGTAACACTAAACAATTAATTCTCAACTAGTATCCAATCAGACCTGAGTAACAACCTTAATAACAGAATATTAGTAATAAGAATAGCTCTAATTTTTACACATTTTCACTGTATTAGGCTTATACAAAGTGTTTTTACTGGTGTAGTCCAATTTCAGTGTCACAATCACTGTATAAAATCAATATCTTTTTTATGGATAAAGAGCTAGCAATCTCTGGGACTTCCCTGGTGATCCAGTGGTTAAGGCTTCTGCTTCCAATGCAGGGGGTGCAGGTTTGATCCCTCGTCTGGGAGCTAAGATTCCACATGCCTTTTGGCCAAAAAAACAAAACATAAGAGAGAAGCATATTGCAACAAATTGAATAAAGACTTTAAAAATGGTCCACATAAAAAAATAAGTCTTAAAAAAAAAGTTCATAATCTGAGAGGCTGAAAACATTCTCCAGTTGTCTTATTCCAAAACTTCTGCTCTGGTCTACTATGGTGTACTTACTCCAGCTTGAATTGCTATACGAATAGTTATGGTTTCTGGGATATTTATATCAAATATTGCTTAAAGGGATATTTGTATCAAACATTGCAATTGGCTGGGACTCATTTTTTCGATTCAGAGTTTCTGGTGTGGTCTTTGTCACAATAACATTGATGCCCCATTTCTACTCATTGCCTTGGACCCAGCCCTCTACACAGTCAACATATGCACATTCTCAAGGGACATATAAATTAGGCCCAATATTGGTTATACATTTTTATCCTCTACAAGGAAGGTTATAAAATAATTTTAAAATTTAAATGACTATAGTCATTTTGCAATCATAAACATTAATTTGTAGCATACACTGAAAGCAAAAAGTGCTATATAAATGCTAAATAATAACATTGTAAAGCACATATATTTTGTGATAATGAGTACTATATAAATGCTAAGTAGAATAAAATAGAAAATGTAGTGTTTTGAATTGGCTCACGAATGTACAGGATTCTTGTGTTCCATACATACAAAAAATTATACTTAAGCCTTGAAGCAAAAAGTCAAAATCAAATACTTATCTTTAAAAAATTTTTAGAGCTGTGCTAGTCATTATAATACTGCAGTTCTCTAAATCATGGTGTATCTAAGGAAAAGGGACATTTTCTAGTTATCTATTATTGGGTAATAAATCATCCCAAACTTTGATGGCTTAAATCAACAAGCGTTTTATTATGCTCATGACTCTATGGATTGCCAGGGCTCAGTTAGGCAATTCTTCTGCTCGATATGGTTCAAACTGGACTGTAGTCATCTGGAGGCTTAGCAGGCTTGGAATACCCAAGATGGCTCATTTGCATGTCTTCTGGTTTGTACAAGCTGTTGACTGACTGTTCAGCTAAAGGTCAACTGGAGTGTCTCTGTTCTCCTACAGTGATCTCTCTCTGAGACTAGGCTTCTCAGACCACGATGGCTGGGAACGTTCCAAACAGACAAGTCCCAGTGTACAGGCAGCTTACTGAACCTCTGCGTGCACCAAGCCTGCTAATGAGTCATTGGCCGATACAAGTCAAGAGACCAAGCCTAGAGTCAACATGGAAAAGGTCTACACACAGCATGAATACCCAATGGGGTGGTTAAACAGGAGCAACCATTGTAACAGTCCACTCCACCACAGACAGACCTATCATCAGCTTTGCAAATACTCTGATATCCCAGAATGGCACCAAAACAGATGACACCAGCACTATCATGGCAAAGAACTAGAATACAAACTTGCAGAGTGTAAAGCAACCATTAGCCAGGTACAAGGGACCTCAGTTATGGCCTGTGTTAAATGACAATGCCAGGCTAGATGAGGTGTTAGTGTCTGAAGAATGATAGCACTGAAGTGCTATTGATGAAGAACTTTTGCATCTATAGCACTCCATAACCCTACTGCATTACTTAGGAACACTATACTCAGCTATAAGAAGCATAAAAGACAATTCCAGTGGCTTTAAAAAATAGTCACTTATTTTTTTCACATAATAGGAAGTCCAAAAACAGATGATTACTCAAATTGGTTCTATAATTCACTAATGCAATTTAGGGCCTTTTCTCCATGGCCGCAACATTGTTACCCCTGCTCCAGATATTACATCTGAGATCAAAGCAGAAAGGAGAGAGGGAGGAGCCAGCATCAACCCTTGTGGATGCAAAAGCTACCCTAGAAGTTCCAGCTAGCATTCTCTTATGTCTCCTTGGCCAGAATTGGTTACCCTAGCCGCAAATGAGGCAGAGAAATGGAGTAGTAAGCTGGACACTTGGCTTACTTATTAAAGTATATCAATATATAATATTAATTATATTTTATTAATATTACATATATTAAAGTATAATGTTAATATTATATATATTAAAGTATATCAGCATGCTGTTAACAACACAGTTGAGGGAGTTACATTGGTTGCAAAATTGGGACTTCCCTGGTGGTCCAGTGGTTAAGACTCTGCCCTTCTACTCTAGGAGCTACAGGTTCAATCCCTGGTTGGGGAACTAAGATCCTGTATGCTGTGTGGTGTGGCCAAAAACTAGAAAGTAAATTTTAAAAAACATAGTGTGTTACCACCGTGATTTTTAGAAATGACCCCAGAAAAAGGGGAAACCCTGATGTATCTGAGATAAAGCATTACAATCTTAATAGAATGAAGGCTTGAAATCTAAGTTAAGTTATTCTAAAGAAAAACAAATTTACATGCAACTACTATGATTAGATAATGTCTTTAAAGGGTTAGTCCCTGGCAAAGAGGTAAGTGTTAGCTGTAGCGGTAAAGATGATGCAATAGTGGCAGAGATGAAGATATTAATTATTATTACAACTGGCATGAGATAAATTAAGGTTTCCCCATTCATCCAACAAAAACTTACTGAGCTTTTTCTTTAAACAAAAACCTTTCCAATTCAAATTCCAGGAAACAAAGAGTTTAATGGGTGATTCATGTGATTAGGGAAAAATATAAGGTTGGACACAGTATTGAGAGAAAAGGATATGTACTTTGGAAAGACAGCCCTAATAATTCAGAATGCAATTCATTCTCTTCAGGAATAAAACCATGGGCATAGAAAACATCGAGACCGCAATAGAAAGTTTTTTGCTGCATTAATAATTTCCATAAAAATAATGGTAAACTTTTGATTGGAAATACAGATACAAACGAAGAATTGAGGCAAGCGGGACTATTACTGTTTAAAAACTTGTCAGTGTTTGTTTGTTCGGTGGTCTTGTTTGCTTTGTTTTGGTTTTTAGAGTCAGCAAATAACTAAAGCTGGTACGGAAAACCACACACACAAAAATTGCTTTGCCAGAATGTCTTCGCTGTGGGGCTATGTCTGCTCTTTGTAATAAGAAAGGACACAGGTTGCTGTCAAGCTCAGGCAGGTCTCCCCTGTGCCAGCTCTAAGGGCCCAGAATGAAAATGGAAACCAGAACAGGAGGCAGAAGTCCTAAAAAGTGCACAGAAGTTCTCTGGGTGTAAGAGGAGGACACACGGGTTGAAGAGAATGGGGCTGGAGTGGTGGGGAAAGTTAACAAAACAGATTCCATGGAAGGACATGGGAGAAAATGAAACACAAATGATCGTTTGGAAAAGAGTCAGGAAAACCACAGATAGAAGGTAGCTAAGTGTTACTGAAAGCAAGATGAAAAACCCTTCCTTAGACAGGAGAGCTTTGTCTGAAGTCTCCCAAAAGAGAAACAGAAGGAAGGAAAAAGAGAAGAGGCAAAGGTGGGGGGTGGGTAGAGGAAACCATCAATAAAGGGAAAGACCGCAGACCATGAGAAGCCAGTCTAGCAGAGTGTGAGTCCCAGGAGGAGGAGGAATACTGGAAAGAGCACACTGCTAGGTAGGGAGAAGCGATGCAAAGCCCAGGTGATTTTAAGAAGGAGGCAAAACGAAATTTAGAGAGCTCTTTGAAATCATGAAACATGGGAAAAGAATAATTTTTACTAATTAAAGATGCAATCCAATGTTAATATTTGATGAAAATATTCTGTCTAAAAGCTAGTACTAAGTCTGCCATCCTAGAAGAGAAACAATGCAAGCTTCAGTACAGGGAATGAAGTTGTTCAAAAGTAGTTGTTCAAAATATATAAGATGAGGTAAAGAAGATATGGGATCATTCATAAGAACTACGAAAAGAAAAGAATCTGATTTCAAATTCAACAACTCTTATTTCAGTTCCGACTATAACTCAGATCCCTCACACACAGGGAAAGGAATTGCACACATGCCTGGGAAAATGATGATGAGTTGGAAGTAACCTAAAAGTAACTCTTGATCCATCAAATCTTTAGAGGCAGTTTGAAAGAGAATGGAATTAGTTATATATACGTCTTAATAGCCTGGAATATAAGTATATAAAAGTAGGCCTGCAGAACTTGTAAAATGTGTTGACAAATAGTAATTAAGGTTGAAAAATGGGACTTAGGCTTCCTTTTCTAGTTATACTATTCACTGAGAGTTTATTCATTCTTTTAGTTGTTCAAGCATCAACTAGGTATTTGAGGTCAGTTCTATACCAAGCCCTGGCCCAGGGGCTGGAGTTTAACAGTCAGGTAACAAAGAGTCTCTGCCAATGAGAAAACAGTCTCATGGGAAGAAATAGATACCTCTTAATACAGGAAAGGTAGGAAGGAAACACATTTTTGAGGTGTCTGCTATATGACAAGTGCTGCACAATGTGTTAAGTACGAGCACGTATGACTTCATACACGATAACAGCTAAAGTTGGTTTCTTAAAAAGTGGAAAATTTGTCAGGGGCTCAGAACATTGTTCACTCTCAATATTTAATATGTTGAAAAATTCTCAAATGATTTTATCTTTAGTAATCTGTATGGAAGAGGTTTCACTGGGCAAAGGAGGAAAGTGGTCTGGTAGGATCTAACCAGTCTAACCATCCTTCGGTGACAAAACAGGGAGGAGTTTTTTAACCTTGAAATCATGGAAATAACAGAAGGGATCATGCAAATAATTCAAGCTACAATGTATAGGGACAAAGGGACATAAGGACATAATATTGTCATAGCTATACGTGTACTTGGGTGTCCCGGGTGGTGCTAGTGGTAAAGAAACTGACTGCCAAAGCAGGTGACATAGAGACATGGGTTCAGTCCCTGGGTTGGGAAGATTCCATGGAGGAGGGCATGGCAACCCACTCCAGTATTCTTGCCTGGAGAATCCCATAGACAGAGGAGCCTGGGGGGCTATAGTCCCTGGGGTCGCAAAGGGTCAGACACGACTGAAGCAACTGAGCTCATAAAGAAATAGAACAGATCACTTGCAAGACTGTAGTATGGGGCAATTGGTCATATTGAATTCTAGTTTGTTTCTGAACTTATGGTTGCCCAAGGGAAGATGGAGTGAGGAGATAGTCAAGGAGTTTGGGATAGACATATACACATAGCCATATTTAAAACGGATAACCATTGAGGTCCTAATGTATATCACATTGAATTTTGTTCAATGTTCTGTGGCAGTCCAGATGGGAGGAAAGTTTGGGGGAGATTGGATACATGTCTATATATGGCTGAGTTCCTTTTGCTGTCCACCTGAAACTATCACAACATTGTTAATCTACTAAGTTGTTGTTTTTCAGTTGCTAAGTCATGTCCTACTCTTTATGAACCCCTGGACTGCAGCAGGCCAGGCATCCCTGTCCTTCACTGTCTCCTGGAGTNCAAAGGGTCAGACACGACTGAAGCAACTGAGCTCATAAAGAAATAGAACAGATCACTTGCAAGACTGTAGTATGGGGCAATTGGTCATATTGAATTCTAGTTTGTTTCTGAACTTATGGTTGCCCAAGGGAAGATGGAGGGAGGAAATAGTCAAGGAGTTTGGGATAGACATATGCACATAGCCATATTTAAAACGGATAACCATTGAGGTCCTAATGTATATCACATTGAATTCTGTTCAATGTTCTGTGGCAGCCCAGATGGGAGGAAAGTTTGGGGGAGATTGGATACATGTCTATATATGGCTGAGTTCCTTTTGCTGTCCACCTGAAACTATCACAACATTGTTAATCTACTAAGTTGTTGTTGTTTTTCAGTTGCTAAGTCATGTCCTACTCTTTATGAACCCCTGGACTGCAGCAGGCCAGGCATCCCTGTCCTTCACTGTCTCCTGGAGTTTACTCAAACTCATGTCCATTGAGTTAGTGATGCTATCTAACCATGTCATTGTCATAATCATTTATTCTCCAATAAAAATAAATAAATTCTAGCTTGTCCCAGAATCTATGTATGCATATATCGTTTCCCCACATCAGGAGCAAGACATTTATGAAAAGTTCCGGCATAGATGTCTTTTAAGGTGAATGAAGGTTTAGGCATGAGGTCAGTCCTCCAGGTGCTTGCCAAATATTAAGGGCACGAAATCCTGCAAATACTGCTTGGTACTTCCTAGGATCCAGTTTTCATAGGGTTGCTGTAGTCTGAAGTCCTCACTACTTGGTTAAGTGTGTGGTCTGGTGTAACACCATTCCAGGCTTGGTTCCCTCTCCAGATGTAACTGATCGGTGGGCTAAAGTCCGCTGGTCCTCTATGCAGTTTGGTAAACAAGGGCTTGCCTGTCACCCTTCATTATGCTTCTTCAAAGGATGGTTGCCACTTTACCTGGTAACAGCTTTCTTTCTGAGTGCTACTCAGGTAAAATAATTTTTCACCACCAAGGCTGCTATTTCCTTCATACAAGAAGAGACATTTATCTTGCCACTAATGGATAATTAATTTTAAAAATGTATATTATGACACAATTAGAAAAAAAAAGTCAAGCTGGACAATGGGCCTAAATGTCCCTTCTTCAAATTGACTCCTATTTAGCTCTTCCAATGTCATCCCAAACACAGATAACTTTTCTTTCATGAATTGTTCTCCTGAATGATTTATATGTGTCGTGTTATCTGAGGCTCTCTCCGTTCCCCCAGTGGATTTAGCCAGCCATCAGCTGCATAATTGTTAATTTTACCACTATAAAAGGTTCTGATGCAGAAGAGATAAGGTATTGGTGGAAGAATTAATTGAAATGTATCTCCCAATCACACTAGTCTCCCACTACTGGTTTCTCACACAAAAATTATATATTAGGTTTAAGGTTAAAATAAATTTACATCTTTGCCACTCAGAGAGCTTTGGGTCTAGTTGTAAATGGAAATGTTAATTGTTTCTAATACTCATGAAGGTTTTTCACCCTGAGAACAATTCCAGGGACTATACAGGCCACGGTCCAATGCACATTTTCATAGGTTGGGAAGCTCCTACAGGCAGAAGAGGACAAGAGGTAAGGTGGGAAGAGGAGTAATGGGAAAGGAAATGAGAGAGAGGAGAAAGGAGGAAGACTGAGAAGGCATCAAATAATACGAGTGATCTGTGACTAAATCTGCAACCCGCTTTTTACACCTCTCAGTACTCGTTAGGTTTTTCCAGACTTTCTATGCAGCCAAGCAAAGGAGTATAAAACATTTTGATCCCTACATTCCCTTTCTAAGACTGTGTAAGTGTACCCAGGGGATGATCTAAAAGGCCTTTGGGACAATTAAGATACTTGAAGTCATATTAATAGAAAGGAAAAGCATGTTAAGTGTAAGTTATTGGTGACTTTTGGTTTCCCATCTACAGATCTGAATGCTCCTCTCAAGTCAATCAAGCAACAAACCTCTGAGTATTGGGGATGTGGGCTTCCCAGGTGACGCAGTGGTAAAGAATCTGCCTGCCGATGCAGAAGGAGCAAGAGACTCAGGTTTGATCCCTGGGTGGGAAAGATCCCCCAAAGTAGGAAATGGCAACCCGCTCTAGTATTCTTGATTGGAAAATTCCATGGACAGAGGAGCCTGGCCAGGGGGGAGCTACAGCCCATGGGGTCTCAAAGAGTCAGATGTAACTGAGTGACTAAGCACGCATACACACACATATACGCCAGTGAAGGGTTTAGTCCATGGAGCTCATAGATGGGAGTATAAGAATATTTCAAGAGAAGTCTGTTGTATTCACACACTCACTCATTTCACTCAACATACATTTCACGAGCACCTGCTAAGTGCCTGCCACTGAGCCAGCCACTGTGATTGGGCTACTAATTAGATAAACTGAGCCCTCGCCCCGAAGAAGCTCATAGAACAACTGTGCAGAGGGGTAATAAGGAAACCACCACAGAGAGTAGTGTGGTTCAGCTGGTAAGGAATCTGCCTGCAATGCGGGAGACCTGGGTTCGATCCCTGGGTTGGGAAGATCCCCTGGAGAGGGAAAGGCTACCCACTCCAGTATTCTGGGCTGGAGAATTCCATGGACTGTATAGTCCATGGGGTCGCAAAGAGTCAGACACGACTGAGTGACTTTCACAGAGAGTAAGAAGCCTGGCCACTATGGGAAGCCCAGGGGAGGGACAACAGGAACAGTTTCAACTCTTACTATCATTGTTTTCAAATAAAAATGACACTGGATTTTACAAATCAGGCCAATCTCCAGGCACATTTTCCTACATATCCAAACCTTCACCACTGCCCATTTCTGCCCAGCTGGCATTTCTAAACTGGTATACCCGTTTTTGGTAGATTATATAGCGAGATCCCCCAAACTGTAAGGAAGCGCTTTCAAAGCCCCCTTACCTTTAGCTGGTTTTAACCAGTCCATCTAGTCTGTTTTTCTTAAACATGAAAGCTGGAAACTGCTAAGTGATGAAGGGTATTATCACTTGAATGACATTTTATCGCTTAGTAAAATACTAAACATCTCGCTTTCATATTGCATATTGAGTCTTCAGCAAACAAAAAGAGCATGCTCAAGTCTTTTTCTTTTTTTGGCCACACAGCAGATTCACGGATTATGTGCCTATAATTTTAGGACACAAAGGCTCAGCTTCTTAAAGCCCAAAGAAATGCCACCTGATCTGTGAACATACTTATATATTACGTATTGTATTAAGACATGAGTGTCATCCAAGTCTTCCTATAATGAGGCTCAAAGATGGCCTATCTGGGGTCAGGAATGGGGAAATTTTACTCATTACTGTTGGTAGAATATAATTCCTCCTTCACAGCAATCTGTGTCTCTAATTGCATTTTCTTTTTAAAGCTCAATGTAGGTAGGTAGATCTATAGACAGAATTACAATACAGGGATTGAGAACCAATGATTTTCTAAGCCAGAAATATTAGGTATTTAATTTTGCTTTTTAAGTCCATGCTATGGTGGGCTCTTATGAATACAATAGAGAAAAGAGTTATGTCCTAATCAGTTTATAAGATAGTACGGAGAAAATGGATAATAGACCAA
>SJYQ01092928.1:118605-130890 GCA_006410935.1 Redunca redunca | reverse complement strand
TTGGCTAAGTTAAAAATGTTCAATCTTAACTTACAGCTTTTACAAATTAGTATTTAATTTTACATAAAGAGAAACCATGGATTATACTGACAGAAGAGATTATTTATAAATAGTAACCTAAATATCTAAAAATATTAACCTAAATATCTAAAAATATCTTAATGTCAGCAAGCGTGAAAATGATTTGTCCAGGCATTGGGATCTGGGTGCATATGTATATTTGTCTAAAAAAAGGGCAAAAATGAATGACTATAATGTGAAATAGCAAAATGTCACCTTTTAATATTTTGCTTTGTTATGTGAATTACAATAATAGATAGCCAAGGTTATATTTGTAAAATAATATCTACAAAAGAAGGTAACCTTGCAATCAATGAAAATACTAATTGACTTTCTTCTTTTTAAGAGTAATGAAAAGCTGAGCTATGAACACAATGAGACTTTAGAATAGGTGAATAAAATAAAGAGAAGTCTGTTATGACGTAAGAAAGATTATCTTTTAATCAAACCCAATGTTTGAAATTTATGCAAACTTTTGTTAGTGAGTTTTGAGTTACTCTCTCTAAAATTCCATTCCACACTAATGGTACTTTATTTTCCTCATGTTTCTAGTCTCCACTGGTTTTCTCATTGTTTACCCACAGTCTCTCTTGACTCTCCCCTTCTTTTTAGCCTTCCCTTATTCTCCTTCATCCTTTAACCTCCCTTCTACCCCATGCTGCTAAGTCACTTCAGTCGTGTCCAACTCTGTGCAACCCCATAGATGGCAGCTCACCAGGCTCCCCCGTCCCTGGGATTCTCCAGGCAAGAACACTGGAGTGGGTTGCTATTTCCTTCTCCAGTGCATGAAAGTGAAAAGTGAAAGTGAAGTCGCTTAGTCATGTCCAACTCTGTGTGACCCCATAGACAGCAGCCCACCAGGCTCCCCCGTCCCTGGGATTCTCCAGGCAAGAACACTGGAGTGGGTTGCCATTTCCTTATCCAATGCATGAGGAACTGAATGAAACTGTAACAAACACCATCTCATCAGCTTCCAATAGCACTGGGCTTCCTAGTATGCAGATTAAAACCCTGTGTCCTAACATACTGGAAATATATGAAAAGTAGATAGGGAGAAGATTGCCAAAAGGAAAGATGAGTCTGAATTGCACTTGCTGGCTTTCCTATGATCTCTCTCTCTCAACTCCCTATAAATAAGGAGATTCAGGTATGTTTTGTTTTACCTGTGTATTCCCAGTAGCATATATATATATACACATATATTATACATTATAGTTATTTGATCAATAATGATGTACCTAAGGGAGCCAATCAAGTGAAAATAAAACATCTCAGCTGTTGCACTGGTTTCCAAACTTGCTGGATAATATAATAGAAGGAAGAGTTCATGGTCCAAAAACTTCTCATATGGAATAAAAACATAAATGCTAACTGCATCAGAAATAGAACCTGGCTATAAGAGTGGGGTAAATACATGCAATACACATTGGAATAAAACATTTATATGTTTATGATGGTGATAAAGGAGGTAATAGATAAGGGTTTTGGTCACTGCAGATCAGTCATGTTCTATGGTCAGTACATAAGTGACTCCTGACATATCAAATCTAAATATGCTATCACTTTAGCAGGAGATCCATTTGATATTTCTATATATGAATGTGTTTCAGAGACCATTTACCTTGCATTCTTATTTGCTTACATATTTTTCTGAGCAGTCTAAAGAGGGACTTCAATGTCATCAAAATACAACACAGTGACAATTGATATACCAAAATGATTTGGTAAAATTTGGATTACTAAAGGGTAGCATGGTTAAACATTACCAACTGTGGAGTTTTTAAAAGTCTGAATATCCTCATGGAAATTGAAGAAAAAGGGGAGGTTATAAACTCAACCTGTGGCAATTACCCAAATCACTTTACCAAAATTATTTTGCAGAATATAAAAATACCTTTCAAGCTGCTGTAATTGGGTCTCAAAAATAATACAATACTAACTGAAGTCTAATTAAAGTGACTATATGATGGCAAGTGGCTTCCCTGGTGGCTCAGCAGTAAAGAATCTGCCTGCCAATGAAGGAGACATGGGTTGGATCCCTGGGTCGGGAAGATCCCCTCAAAAAGGAAATGGCAACCCATTCCAGTATTCTTCCCTGGGAAATCCCATGGACAGAGGAGTCTGGAGGGCTACAGTCCATGGGGTCACAAAGAGTCAAATATGGCTTAAGGACTAAACAACAACAATATGATGGCAAAGTGCATAATATTTGGGATGCGAATAGGCAAAATAATTTTATTTATCAGACATTTAAAGATATAAAATTAAAAATAGGACAAGAACGTGGTTATTTCAGCAGATTGTCAGTTCCACGTCCTCTCCAAACCAACCAACGAAGAAATAAGCAGCATGAAAAAATAAACAAGCAACATGAAAACAAGGGGGAAGAAAAGTGTCTAGATTTAAAAACACTAAAGAGACAGGAACCGTATGTAATGTGCAGGACTCATTGGGATACTGATTTGAGCTAAATCAGCAATTTTAAAAAATTTAGTGGAAAATGCATATAGGACTTCCCTGGCAGTGCAGCAGATAAGAATTCACCTGCCATTGCAGAGGACATGGATTTGATTCCTGTTCCGGGGAGATTCCACATGCCTCAGAGCTACTAAGCTAGAGTACCACAGTGGCTGAAGCCCATACTCTAGAGCTTGTTCCCTGCAGCAAGAGAAGCCATTCCAGTAAGAAGCCCATGCATCACAGTGAAGAGCAACCCCTGCTTGCTGCGGCTAGAGACAAGCCCATGTGCAGCAGTGAAGACCCAGTCCAACATAAATCAATCAATTAAATTAAATACATATATATCATAAACAAAACTTCAAGGTGCCATTTCAACCAACACGTTTAACACTTTGCTGCTTTGCTTGTTAATATTCAAACGTGTAGACATATACACAAAACTGCTCACCTTTTATGCAATACTCCCTGTTAACAGGCTTCAAGAGGAGGCAGTTCTCATCGGGGTTAGAGGTACAGACTTTTAATACAGACTCACAGCCTCCCAGTGCCAGCTCCCTCCATACTGATCATACAGCTCCAGAGTTTGTGGGGCTTATTCATTTCATCTCTCTGAGTCTGTTTTCTCACCTGTGAAATGAGAATAATACTATTCAACCTTATTGAGGTGTTGAGTGAATTTAATGTAACTGGTGCTTATACAGGTTTCAGCTCAGGGACTAAGACTCAGCTGCAGCCACACAGTAGATGGTCAGTGTACTAGTTTCCCATTTTTGCTGTAACAAATTACCACAAACTTTGGCTAAAACAACACAGATGGGGAGATCAGAAGTCTGAAATTAGTCTTACGAGGCTTGGGCTCAATCGAGGTGTCAGAAGGGCTGCTTTCCTTCTGGAGGTAATAGGAAGGCTCTTGCTTTTTCCAGTTTCTAGAAACCACCTGCACTTCTCGACTCCTGTTCCTACAGCCCCCCAACTTCTGCCTCCATGGCCACATCTCCTTCTCTGACTCTGATTTCCCTACTTCCTCCGTAGGACTGTGTGATTACACTTGAACCAGTGTTAGTTGCTGAGTCATGTCCGACTCTTTGAGACCCCATGAACTGTAGCCTACCTGGCTCCTCTGTCCATGGGATTCTCCATGCAAGAATACTGGAGGGGGTAGCCATTCCCTTCTCCAGGGGATCTTCCTGACCCAAGGATCAAACTTGGGTCTTGACGCACTGCAGGTGGATTCTTTACTGTCTGAGCCACCAGGGAAGACCTGGTGGACTCCAGGGGAGACACTAGTCCCAGCCAGATAAACCAGAACAACCCCTCTATCTCAAAGGTCTTAACTTAATCACATTTACAAAGCCTTTTTTCCAACATAAGGTAACATATCCACAGGTTCCTGGAAATAAGCTTTGGATGTCACTGAGGGCGAGTGTGAATGTGGTCACCACAGTCAGAACTGTGGACATCGTCGGCTTCTCGGCTTTATTACAGAAGGTGACATCTTTGTTTTTATTTTCTTCTCTATATAAGAAGGACAGAACACAAACATTTACCATCACTCCCCAGGAGATCTGTCCTCAAGGAAAGGAGAATTGGTCTTTCAGTTGCTAATGATTCAGGCTCCAGTTCTCCTGGACCAGGAACATTTACTGCAGATGATTGCAAGAAAGGACAGAGCTGCAGCAGGATTTGAGAGATTTTGAAAAGCCAGTGGCAGAAAGGAGTCCTCCCCTTAGGTTGGGGGACAGGATGAGCAGCAGAAAGGAGAAGGACCCATGAGTCCTGGGACAGCAAGGTTGCCAGGAACATAGTCCCCTATAAGCCTGTTATTTACCTGATGATCTCAGTTCCAAATCACCCTTCTATATTTTGACCTATGATGCAAGAACTAGGACTCTAAAATTTCGTTTCCCAGACTCCTTTGTCATCTGGCATCCCTGCTGTGCTCTGCCACAGAAGGGCTCTAGGGGCAGATTAAAAGAGGGAAGGAGGGGGTAAAAAATCCACCTTCCTTTTTTGGGGTTTTGTCTGCATCACCCCAACAACAGCAGTTGGCCTCCGCTTCCACATTCTTTTTATGTAACCAGCATCAGCCTCATCATTCCAAGTTTCCACCATCATTCCAAGGTTCACATTCTAAGATACGTGTTACCTCCTACTTAGAAATCTAAGAACAGATTCTGCTGGACCCTTTCCAGGCTTCTAGATCCTGGTACACCCATTCTCCTTTTATTTTTCTATTGCTAGAGGTGGTGGTGGCTTCCTGTATTATCTCTGGTTACTCTGATTTCTATTTGCTCTTTCAGTCTTTCATCACTTATGAAACAAATTCCATATCAAATTCCTTTTATCTGAACAACCTAGTGTGGCTTCTGTTTACCTGATGAGACCTAACTGATATCCAAGTCCCATAGTTGACTCAGATCCCTGAATCCCCAGACACTGCATGGAAGTCACAGAAGGATCCAAAGGGCTGAATGGCACTGCAGGAATTTGATGAGTCCCCCAGAACAAGTGATGTTCACGTTCTGTCACTCTGTCCTCAAAGCCAAGATCAAATTCATTCATGGAAAATAAAGAGAAGCAGCAGATCTTTCATACCTAAGCACACACATTGAGATGAAAACCACTATTCCGTTATTAAAGACCATCTCCTCAGGCAACACACTCCACTATTCTTGCCTGGGAAATCCCATGGACAGAGGAGCCTGGTGGGCTACAGTCCATGGGGTCGCAAACAGTCAGACATGTCTTAGCAACTGAGCACACGCTCATGCAGGCAAATACATTTTCTTGCTTCTCAGCTCTTGAGATAACCAAATTTCCCACATTTGGTATTCATTTCCTTTTCTTAAAAAAATAGAAGTTTAGGGCTTTTATTTCAAGGACTAATTTTCCTGGTTGCTATATTTTAAATTCTTATTTTCCCTAGTCCTCATTTTAGAAACCATGTAAATATATATTGCCTGTCTAAGTTGTAAGCATCTTCATAAGGTATATTAAATCATTTTAGGCAAGAAGTAAAGTTTTAATTTAGTAGTCATTTAATTAGCTTCCCCATTCAATCTATCAGCAAATATTTTCCACTTGATTTTCTATGTATCTTTCAAATAATTCACTTCATTCCATCCTCACACACACCCAGTGCAGGTCATCTAGATACTTCATAGACCTCCAGTTTCCCCTCTGCTCCATGGCCAGAGTCATCTTTTTAAAGACAAATTCAGTTCAGCTTAGATATCCTGCTATTGTCCATGGATGAAGTAGCCACCTCTTTAAGCAGCTGACACAAGGCTCTCTGTGAAATCTCCCTTCTTCCCATCCAGCTTCATTTCTGTCTACTTTAGGCCTTGAATACTGGCCGTGTTGGATTTTTATAAGTTTCTCAAACCCCTTTTAAGCTATCTTTTGTCCCTGAGCTTCAAACATGTTTTCAGCACTTTCTAGAACTTTCTTCCCTCTTTTCAACTGTTTCTTTTCAGTTAACACTTACTCATCCTTCAAGTTGTAGGATCAAGTTCACTTCCTCAGGGAAACCTTCTTTGAAAGAGCCCCTATTATACCAGGGTTGGTTGGAAAATTCTGACTTATATTCCTACATTATATGCTTTCTCTTTCGTGAAAGACATCACCCTTGTTGTTATTTGTTTAAATGTATGCTACTTTCATGAAAGCAGAAATTACATCTACCAGGGTCACTGTTTCTAAAATAATGCTTTACATCTAGAGATAATCAAGAAATATTTGCTGAATTAAAGAGGGAATGATCACTTTAAATGTGCCTTTTAGAATCAGATTTAGGGCAGGTAAAATATCCTGAAAGTGAAGTTGCTCAGTCGTGTCCGACTCTGCGACCAAATGGACTGTAGCCTACCAGGCTCCTCCATCCATGGGATTATTTTCCAGGCAAGAATACTGGAGTGGATTGCCATTTCCTTTTACAGGGGATCTTCCCAACCCAGGGATCGAGCCTGGGTCTCCCGCATTGCGGGTAGAAGCTTTACCATCTGAGCCACCAGGAAAGCCAAAATATCCTGAGAGATTACCAAATCTAATCCTTTTATTTTATGAATAAGAAGTTAAATAGTTTGTCTAAGAAAAGTCATAGAGTTCCTTATAGATACAAAGTGTTTTAAGCATAGTGAATAAAAAATTGAGTGGGAAAATAATGGCAGAGGCAGATCTAGAATTTACCTCTAATTTTGAAATATTATCCTTGGAGATTCCATATAATTCCATGGACACTGATAAATTACACTAGCATTAAGAAAATAATTACATCTACTAATAATTTGAGTTTTTGTAGCTTTTTATAAATTATATGTCAGTTTTTCACAGACAAATATTCCTTCTTAAGTTAATTATCAATGCATTTAACCATAATATTTTTAACCTTTAAGCAGAATCTCCTGTCTCATATAATAAGGTCTGTATTTCCTCTCTGCATTCTTTCATGCCATGGGAACAGTGCTCTCTCTTATGTATTATTTATCTGATAATATCTTCCTTTGTGTTGATAAAAAGTGCCTGAATAATACACAGTAGTGTAAATAGATTTATACATATATCCTCACTTAGCCCCATCCCAATGTGCAACTAATTTAAGGAATTAAAATGCTAAACTAGAAAATAGTCACACAGTGGGAAAGAAAGCAGTTAAGAAAAAAGGGAGAAATAAACAAACAAAAAACATGAGACATATAGAAAAAGTAAGCTGATAGATATAAATTCAAGTATATCAATAATAACATTAAGTTCTAATTGGTTAAATCATCTAATCAAATGGCAGAGATTGTCAGACTAGATTTTTTTTAAAAGACCCAAATATATGATGTATTTAGGTCACACGTATCAGAACCAAAGATTCAAATAAATAAAGAGTTAAAAGGATTGAAAAAGATACATTTGGCAAATAGCAACTATAAGAAAACTGGAGAAACTATATTCATATCAGACAAAATATACCTTACAATGTTGATAGAAATATAAATTATGATATTATATAATGATAAAAGTGTCAATAAATCAGAAGATATAACAATTATAAATATGTACGTTCAGTTCAGTTCAGTTGCTCAGTCATTTCCAACTCTTTGCAACCCCATGAATCGCAGCACACCAGGCCTCCCTGTCCATCACCATCTCCCGGAGTTCACTCAGACTCACGTCCAATGCGTCGGTGATGCCATCCAGCCATCTCAACCTCTGTCGTCCCCTTCTCCTCCTGCCCCTAATCTCTCCCAGCATCACAGTCTTTTCCAATGAGTCAACTCTTCACATGAGGTGGCCAAAGTACTGGAGTTTCAGCTTCAGCATCATTCCTTCCAAAGAACACCCAGGGCTGATCTCTTTTAGAATGGACTGGTTGGATCTCCTTGCAGTCCAATGGACTCTCAAGAGTCTTCTCCAACACCACAGTTCAAAGCATCAATTCTTCAGTGCTTAGCTTTCTTCACAGTCCAACTCTCACATCCACACATGACCACTGGAAAAACCATAGCCTTGACTAAATGGACCTTTGTTGGCAAAGTAATGTCTCTGCTTTTGAATATGCTATCTAGGTTGGTCATAACTTTTCTTCCAAGGAGTAAGCATCTTTTAATTTCATGGTTGCAATCACCATCTGCAGTGATTTTGGAGCCCAAAAAGATAAAGTCTGACACTGTTTCCACTGTTTCCCCATCTATTTCCCATGAAGTGATGGGACCAGATGCCATGATCTTCATTTTCTGAATGTTGAGCTTTAAGCCAACTTTTTCACTCTCCTCTTTCACTTTCATCAAGAGGCTTTTTAGTTCCTCTTCACTTTCTCCCATAACAGTGGTGTCATCTGCATATCTGAGGTTATTACCTAACAACAAACCCCAAAATACATAAAGCAAAAGCTGACAGAATTGAAGGAAAAGAGAAACAATTCAACAATATTTGGAGACTTTAATTCCCTACTTTCAATACTAGATAGAACAACTAAAAGATCAAACAAAGCAGACATCTATAGAACTGCTAAGCCGCTTCAGTTGTGTCCAACTCTGTGTGACCCCATAGGCGGCAGCCCACCAGGCTCCCCCGTCCCTGGGATTCTCCAGGCAAGAATACTGGAGTGGGTTGCCATTTCCTTCTCCAAGAGAAGTACAAATGGAATATTCTCCAGGATACCATATGATAGGCCATGAAACAATCCAAAACAAATCTTAAAGGTTTGAAATTATACAAAGTATGCAAACCAAATCAAAACTATAATGACAAACCATTTTACCCCAACTAGGATAACTGCAATCAAAAAGACAGATAATAATAAGTGTTGACCAGAATGTGGAAAACTTGGAACACTCATACACTGCTAATAGGAATTTACAATGATATAATTGCTTTGGAAAATAGTTAAGATAGTTATTATTATTAATGTTCTCCAGATGAGGAGTTCATCAAAAGGTTAAACACAGAGTTACCATATGACCAGCAAGTTTATTGCTAGGCATACATACAAGAAAAATTAAAATGGATATTCATACAAAAACTTCTACATAAATGTTCATGGCAGCATTATTCATAATAGCCAAACTGTAGAAACAACCAAAATGTCTGTCAAGTGACTAAGTGATAAACAACATACAGTATATTTACACACATTCAGTCACTTTAGCTGTGTCCGACTCTTTGCAACCCTTGGACTATAGCCCTCTAGGCTCCTCTGTCACTGGAATTCTCCAGATGAAAATACTGGAGTGGGTTGCCATAGAATATATTCAACAGTAAAACTGAATAAACCATTCTTACATGCTACATGCTACACAGATAAACCTTGAAAACATTCTGGTGAGTGAAAGAAGCCACTCAAAAATGCCCACTTATTAAATTATCATATTTATACGAAATGTCCAAAATAGGCAAAGCATGAAGTCCTTATTGCCAAATTCAGACTTGAAGAAAACAGGGAAAACCACTAAACCATTCAGGTATGACCTAAACCAAATCCCTTACGATTATCCAGGGGAAGTGGGAAATAGACTTAAGGGACTAAATCTGATAGAGTGCCTCATGGACTATGCACAGAGGTTCGTGACATTGTACAGGAGACAGGGATCAAGACCATCCCCATGGAAAAGAAATGCAAAAAAACAAAATGGCTGTCTGAGGGGGCCTTACAAATAGCTGTGAAAAGAAGAGAAGCAAAAAGCAAAGGAGAAAAGGATATACCCATTTGAATGCAGAGTTCCAAAGAATAGCAAGGAGAGATAAGAAAGACTTCCTCAGTGAGGATCAGTGCAAAGAAATAGAGGAAAACAATAGAATGGGAAAGACTCTTTAAGATAATTAGAGATACCAACGGAATGTTTTATGCAAAGATGGGCTCAATAAAGGACAGAAATAGTATGGACCTAACAGAAGCAAAAGATATTAAGAAGAAGTGGCAAGAATACACAGAACTGTATAAAAAAGATCTTCATGACCTAGATAATCACGATGGTGTGATCACTCACCTAGAGCCAGACATCCTGGAATATGAAGTCAAGTGGGCCTTAGGAAGCATCACTAAGAACAAAGCCAGTGGAGGTGATGGAATTCCAGTTGAGTTATTTGAAATCTTAAAAGATCATGCTGTGAAAGTGCTCCACTCAATATGCCAGCAAATTTGGAAAATTCAGCAGTGGCCACAGGAATGGAAAAGCTCAGTTTTTATTCCAGTCCCAAAGAAAGGCAATGCCAAAGAATGCTCAAACTACTGCACAATTGCACTCATCTCACACACTAGTAAAGTAATGCTCAAGAGTCTCCAAGCCAGGCTTCAGCAATACCTGAACCATGAACTTCCAGATATTCATATTGGTTTTAGAAAAGGCAGAAGAACCACAGATCAAATTGCAAACATCTGCTGGATCATCGAAAAAGCAAGAGAGTTCCAGAAAAACATCTATTTCTGCTTTACTGACTATGCCAAAGCCTTTGACTGTGTGGATCACAATAAACTGTGGAAAATTCTGAAAGAGAATTTTCCTGCCTCTTGAGAAATCTGTATGCAGGTCAGGAAGCAACAGTTAGAACTGGACATGGAATAACAGACTGGTTCCAAGTAGGAAAAGCAGTATGTCAAGGCTGTATATGTGTCACCCTGCTTATTTAACTTATATGCAGAGTACATCATGAGAAATACTGGGCTGGATGAAGCACAAGCTGGAATCAAGATTGCCAGGAGAAATATTAATAATCTCAGAAATGCAGATGACACCACCATTATGGCAGAAAGTGAAGAAGAACTAAAAAGCCTCTTGATGAAAGCGAAAGTGGAGAGTGAAGAAGTTGGCTTAAAGCTCAACATTCAGAAAACTAAGACCATGGCATCTGGTCCCATCACTTCATGGGAAATAGATGGGGAAACAGTGGAAGCACGGGCTGATTTTATTTTGGGGGGCTCCAAAATCACTGCTGATGGTGACTGCAGCCATGAAATTAAAAGATGCTTACTCTTTGGAAGAAAAGTTATGACCAACCTAGACAGCATATTAAAAAGCAAAGACATGACTTTGCTGACAACGGTCTGTCTAGTCAAGGCTCTGGTTTTTCCAGTAGTCATGTATGGATGTGAGAGTTGGACTATAAAGAAATCTGAGCACCAAAGAATTGATGCTTTTGAACTGTGGTGTTGGAGAAGACTCTTGAGAATCCCTTGGACTGCAAGGAGATCAAATCAGTCCGTCCTAAAGGAAATCAGTCCTGAATATTCATTGGAAGGACTGATGCTGAAGCTGAAACTCCAATACTTTGGCCACCTGATGTAAAGAGCTGACTCATTTGAAAAGACCCTGATGCTGGAAAGATTGAAGGCGGGAGGAGAAGGGGTCGACAGAGGATGAGATGGTTGGATGGCATCACCGACTCAATGGACACAAGTTTGGGTAAACTCCGGGAGTTGGTGATGGACAGGGAGGCCTGATGTGCTGCAATCCGTGGGGTCACAAAAAGTCGAACACGACTGAGCGACTGAACTGAACTGAACTGATACAGACAGAAAAGAAATTAGTTGTTGCCTAGAGCTGAGTGGAGGTGAGGCAGCTAGGGAATAATGGGATTGATTCCTAATAAATATATGCTTTCTTTTTGTAGTGATATTTTATCTGAAAATAACAATTTACTCTTTATTTGCATTGCCTCATTTCATTCTAACCTTCACAACATCCTTATGAGTTAGCTAATACAAGTTATCACTCTCATTTTAGAGATAAAAAGATAGAGGCTCCCAAAGTTAAACTTGCAAGCTGTACAAAGTCAACATGGAACCCAAACACAAATGAATGTTGGATTCCCAGGTCAATGTTCCTTATATTGTGTTGCTCCTACCTGCCTTTTAAACACATATTGTTTATCCTCTATGATAGTGTCCTATTCAGCGTGTTTATAATTAAAAATTCATTAATTGCCATATGCATTTTAATTGATGGGCTCTGCTGATGTCAGAAACCACAAAAACCACTGATTCATCAGATTGAGTAAGAGTTCAATCAGCAATGGAATTTATTAATCCATCTCTGTAGACATTACTAATATTTTCCTTAAGCAACATATCTCCAAAAAGAGATGAAAGCAAAAGGTCATGGCTAAAGCAACAAGAGTAGAAGTAGAACCTCAACAAATAAACATCATTGAAGTGTACTATTACGTGTTGATTTTTTAGTGAAATTTTTTTGTCCTATAGCAACATTTTCTGCTTCTACTTAAAAAATATATATATCATTGTTAGATGTATAAATGGCTCTCATTAAATAATATTATTTT
>SJYQ01092928.1:104331-118598 GCA_006410935.1 Redunca redunca | reverse complement strand
TATACACATACAAATGAAAAGTGACATATGGGTCATAGAAAGTTGGTCTCTCTCCTTTACGCCTGACTGGAAGAGGAAACTTAATTTGATCTAGGCAGTGACTAAGAAAAGGCTAATTTTTTTTCAGGATTAAAAATTAAGGTTCACACTGGGAACATCTGTTGGATCATAGAAAAAGGTACAGAATTTCAGAAAAACATCTGCTTCTGCTTCATTGACTACACTAAAGCTTTTGACTATGTGGATCACAACAAACTGTGGAAAATTCTTAAAGAGATGGGAATACAAGACCACCTTATCTGCCTCCTGAGAAATCTGTATACAGGTAAAGAAGCAACAGTCAGAACCGGACATAGAACAATGAACTAATTCAAAATTGGGAAAGGAGTAGGTCAAGGCTGTATATTGCCACCTTGCTTATTTAGCTTATAAACAGAGTGCATTATGTGAAATGCTGGGCTGGATGAAGCACAAGCTGGAATCAAGATTGCCGGGAGAAATATCAATAACCTCAGATATGCAGATGACATCACCCTTAATGCAGAAAGTAAAGAGGAACTAAAGAACTTCTTGAAGAAAGTAAATAAAGAGACTGAAAAAGCTGGCTTAAAATTCAACATTCAAACAACTAAGATCATGGCATCCTGTCCCATCACTTCATGGCAAATAGATGGTAAATAATGGGAACAGTGACAGACTTTATTTTCCTGGGCTCCAAAATCACTGCAGATGGTGACTGCAGCCATAAAATTAAATGACGCTTGCTCCTTGGAAGAAAAGCTATGACCAACCTAGATGGTGTATTAAAAAGCAGACACTACTGACAAAACTCCGTATAGTCACAGCTATGTTTTTTTCCAGTAGTCATGTATGGATGTGAGAGTTGGACTACAAAAAAAGCTGAGCACCAAAGAATTTGAACTGTGTGCTTTTGAACTGTAGTGTTGGAGAAGACTTGAGAGTCCCTTGGACAGCAAGTAAATCAAACCAATCAGTCCTAAAGGAAATTATTCCTGAATATTCATTGTAAGGATTGATGCTGAAGCTGAAGCTTCAATACTTTGGTCACCTGATGTGAAGAACTGATTTATTGGAAAAGACCCTGATGCTGGAAAAGATTGAAGGCAGGAGGAGAAGGGGACGGTAGAGGATGAGATGGTTGGATGGCATCACTGACTGGATGGACATTAGTTTGAGAAAGCCCCGGGAGTTGGTGATGGACAGGGAGGCCTGGTGTGCTGCAGTCCATGGGGTCACAAAGAGCTGGATGTGACTGAGTGACTGAACTGAACTTACTGAACTGGGAACCAGAAGAAATTACAACAGAGAAGACACAGCTATTCATAGGGGTTGCTAGCTTCTCCCTCTTCCTCCCTCCAAAACTGTCTTTAATTTCAATAAGATAGAGGCATGGGCTGCCAACTACAGTATTTCTCCAGCATTAAGCCATTCCCTCTGCAGCAAGAAAAAGTCTTCTCCTGAAGCCTTCCTCCTTTAATTATTATTGATGTATTAAATCTGGTTTATCTGGGTTAAAGGGAACTAAGAAATCTTCAACAGAATCAACTTATAAAATAGTAAACTGGTTTGTTTAGTTATGTACCTCTAGACATTGATGATCAGATGAAGTCTATTCTAGTTATTCATTAATGCATACAAGCTATCTCAAAACTTAGCACTTTAGTACAAGCAAATTCTTATGTCATGATATTGTAGGTTACATATGTGGGCAGGCTCAGCTGGGTGATTCTTCTGTCCCACATGGTTATCTGGTGGTATTCTGCTGCTGGATGAGCTGCTTTGCAGGATCTGAGACAGCATTACTCATTACAGTATTGGGCACATTGGCAGGGATAACCAGAAAGTTTGAATTTACAGGTGCTGTAAATTCACAAAATATCTCCACACAAGCCGTCTCAAAGCAATTGGAATTGAGACAGCCCACGGCTTCCAGAGATCAAGCGATCCGAGTGGAAGCTGCAAGACTCTTTACAACTAAGACTCAGAAGTCCCAGGATGAAAATTTTGCTGTGTCCTGTTGACCAGGCAAGTTGCTAAGGTAAGCCTAGGTTCATAGGGTAAGTTATCAGACTTCACTTCTTAATGAAGGAGTACTGTGAAGAAGGCTGAGCGCCAAAGAATTGATGCCTTTGAACTGCGGTGTTGGAGAAGACTCTTGAGAGTCCCTTGGACTGCAAGGAGATCCAACCAGTCCATTCTGAAGGGATTTCTTTGGAAGGAATGATGCTAAAGCTGAAACTCCAGTACTTTGGCCACCTCATGCGAAGAGTTGACTCATTGGAAAAGACTCTGATGCTGGGAGGGATTGGGGACAGGAGGAGAAGGGGATGACCCAGGATGAGATGGCTGGATGGCATCATGGACACAATGGACGTGGGTCTGAGTGAACTCCGGGAGATGGTGATGGACAGGGAGGCCTGGCGTGCTGCGATTCATGGGGTCACAAAGAGTCGGACACGACTGAGTGACTGAACTGAACTGAACTGAGTAAAATGTGAATGCTCATAGTAGCTGTTTTCAGCCAGCCTCACACAAACAAACTTTACCTCTCTGGTCATTATCCAAAGCATGGGAGACTCACTCAAACATAATCCTGTCTCAAAGACTCTGCCTTGTACTCCAAGATAGAAGCCCTGAATCCAAGCTCAGAATCCCAGAGCTCTACTTATCTAAGAAAAAAAAGATCAAAAACATTACCAGTTCTCACAGATAACATCCCTGAACCATTCTGTATTTATAAATAGAACCAGCATAATCTAAGGATAACAAAAGACTTTACCCCATAATGAAAACCTTAATTTCTGAGGTGAGGTGAAGTCAAGTTGTCAGTGGGTGAGAGTTTCATTTATTTCGTGTGTGTATGATAAAACTAATACAAAAATAAAAATTTGCTATAAAATATTAAACATTACAGAAGCGTATATATAGACCCTGGGTTGGTTCAATTTGCCATAGCAAAATACCTCAGACTGGATGGCTTAAACAACAGAAAAAATTTTTCCCACAGTTATGAAGGATGAGAAATCTAAGATCAATGTTCCATCAGGGTTCTCTCTTCCCAGTTTACAGACAGTCACTTTGGCTTCACAAGGCCTTTCTTCCAAGTGCACTCAGAGTGGTTGAGCAAGCTCTCGGATGTCCTTTCTTACAAGAACTCTAATCCTATGGGACCAGCACCCCACCTTTATGACCTTATTTAATTTTAATAACTTCCTTAGAGGCCCCATCTCTAAATACAACCATTCTGGAAGCTGAGGCTTCAATCTATGGATTTGGGGAGGATACAGCTCAAATCAGTTAATAGCAGAGTTCAGAACAAAATCTTTAAGTCACCCTTCACCTGCCCTCTTCCCAACCCCTGCTTTGTGACTCAAAGGTGGTTTTGAAAAGTGATTATTCTTGGCACACCTGAGAGTCTGACATACTTGAGAGCTCCTTGAGGATTCACTGCTCCAGATCTAAATGCATTAAAAAACCCTTTTTGTTTAGGGACCTCCCTGGTGGTCCAATGGTTAAGAATCCACCTTCTAATGCACGGGATGCGGGTTCAATCTCTGGTTGGGGGAATTAAGGTCCCACATGGTGTGGGGCAACTAAACCCATGTGCCACAAAGAAGACCCAGTGCAGCCAAACATAAACTAAAATAAAATAAATCTTCCCCAAAACAGGTCAAAAAATTTATGTTAGCAAATCCAGTGCGTCACATCAAAATACAATCACCAGTTCTTTAAATAGTCCATTCATTTTGTAAAAATATAAGTGTACATGTTGATTTAATTCAATTATAAATTTTCATTTTATAACAAGGAGCTTTCAAAAAAAAGAGGTGAAACAACTTTTGGAGTTGAAGTTCAAAAGCTGTTATCTTTGTTACAAACACATCCTCAAGAGCAATTTAAGATTAAGGACTTATATAATGACCAAATTTTTGGGGGGTGGGCTGGATTAGATTATACTTGAAATATCCTGATGATAGAGGGTAAGCACATGGGAGTTTCACTAGGGATATCAAAAACACGATTTAGCATATCACTTCCAGTACTACTCTAGACTTTGATTAATTAATTAAATAATTAATTAAGATTAGCTTAATAATCTTGTACCTGAATCATGCCGTTAAACCCTCCACCTCTCCTTGGAAGTCCACACACAGACCATGTGGCTGATTCACTTACTCAACAATTTATTGAGCACCTATTCAATGCCAAGAACCTCTCTAGGTACTTAGGTATCAAGATCAAGTAAGATATGGTCTCTGCCCTTAGGATGTTTAAAGTTAGTTAATGAAAGACATAATGAGTTAATAGTTGCAAACAAGAAGTACTTACACTAGAATAACAGTTGGTTCAGGGTATAGAGAAGCATAAAGACGAAAGTAGTCAACCGGCCTCTTGGAGGTATGTTTACAGACAAAGCAACTTCAGATTACTATTAATGAATCAATCGGATAATATTTTCTTGTCAGGTTGTTGCCAGTCTCTTAACTCACTCCCACATGCCTCAATAATAGAGGAGAGTTGTATTAAAAAGCAAGCCCTGTGACACCATGAAAGCCCCCTTTTGCCTCAAGTAAATAAACAAAGACAAATTTTTATCAAACACAAGGCTTTGTCTGACAGCAATGGATGTATTTGCTAGCAGACAATGTACATGCATAAACGTCAAATACTGTTTTCAAAGTGCATTGAAAAGCGGCGCTGCAGGCGTGCCCGTGACCGAAGCGTCTGGCCACTCCTGACAACGGCCTGGAATGTGAAATTGGAGGCTGATAATGAACAAAAGGACACGTCAACTAGGAAGTTAGTGTATGGAAACACTTTAGTGCACAAACAAAGCATTAAAATACAATTCGGCTCTACAAATACCAGGAGGGCGATAAGTCCACTGAGGTCATGAGTCACCTTTTCAGGCAGCTGGAATGATTAGATGCCGATTGCTATCAGCCAAACCACCATCCTTTAATGCTTCTGATTCCTGCCTTGTGCCCTCTTACCACATGCAAGTCACAAAAATTAGAAGGCATTATGGCACTTGCTTGCTCATGCGTTATTTCACTCTGCCTCTAGAGAAAGGAATGGTTATGGGCTGAGTACAGCAAATGTCCTCATTTAGGCATGGACTGTGGAGTGATGGGGGGCTTGGCCTGTCCTAAACACACTGGACCAAGCAGGCACTTTCCCCTAAGGTGGTGCAAGAAGCCACAGGAAACTGGCCCCTCAGCCTGTAATGGTGCAGATAGAAAAGCTGTGGTTCCTAATGTAAGGAATGCAAGATAGCGCAATAGCATAAAAACAAGTTGGGGCAAAAAGGCCAGCACAGTAACCGGGCAGGTGGTGAGCAACAGTATTTGGCAAAACCTTTGCTAGTCTGATGAAGGAATAAAGGACAGAGAAATTTATACCAAGAAAGTTACACCTCTAGTGTGCAGGGTCCATGGACCCAAACACGTGGTATTCTTGTTCTAGAGAAAGACTGGACGGTTTGGTTGGTCAAGTAACTAAGAAAAGCATAACCAAGCAGAATTCCAGGAAAAATGTGTAGATGTGTGCGATTGGGCGACAGTGGAACCAGCACAGAACTAGATCGCTAAAAGCCTCAAGCCCTGGAGAGACTGTGGAGACCCTCCCTCCCATGATGCCATACATCTGTGAGGAAAAAGATAAGAGCATCTACTATCATGACTTCTTGTTCAACAATGAACCAAAGAGTCTAGACGGTGCAGAAAGGTAAGAAAAAGTAGACTGTATAAGACCTGGAAAGGAAGAAAGAAAACTCTCAATATTCATAGATGACATAATTTGTATGTATAAAATCCAAAATAACTACAAATAAAAATTACGTGAATTAAAAATGGTTTCACAAGGTTGCCACTTGCTAAGTCGTCAGACAAAAAGCAATTTTATTTNTATTACTCAGAGAAATTAAAAAACAACAAAATTAACCAAAGAATGCTAAGCTCATGGATTAGAAGTGCTAAATTTGTAAATATGTCAATGCTCCCTAAGTCAACCCAGAGATTCATAACAATCTAACTAAAAGGCTTTTAAAAAAATATCTGGGTTTTAGTAAATCTTAAAAGTTCTCATCACAAGAAAAAATGCATAACTATATATTGTGACAAATGTTACCTAGAATTATTATGGTGATCATTTTGCAATATATACAAATATCAAATAATTATATTTTTTCTTGAAACTAATATAATTATACCTCAATTTAAGCTTTCAAATTAAAAATACTTGGGTTTTTAAAAAATATTTGGAACCTGAAAGTCTGTTCTAAAGTGTATATAGGAGGATGGGATGGAGGTTCTAGAGGGAGGGGATCAGTCAGTTCAGTTCAGTCACTCAGTTGTGTCTGACACTTTGCAACCCCATGAACGGAGCCAGGCCTCCCTATCCATCACCAACTCCTGGAGTCCACCCAAACCTATGTCCATTGAGCCGGTAATGCCATCCAACCATCTCATCCTCTGTCGTCCCCTTCTCTTCCTGCCCTCAATCTCTCCCAGCATCAGGGTCTTTTCAAATGAGTCAGCTCTTCGCATCAGGCAGCCAAAGTATTGGAGTTTCCGCTTCAACATCAGTCCTTCCAATGAATACCCAGGACTGATCTTTAGGATGGACTGCATGGATCTCCTTGCAGTCCAAGGGACTCTCAAGAGTCTTCTCCAGCACCACAGTTCAAAAGGGAATATCTGTATACATACAGCTGATGCCCTTCATTGTACAGCAGAAACTAACACAACATTGTAAAGCAACTATACTCCAATAAAAAATAAATAAAATGTATATGAATGTGCAAAGGTCAAGAATAGCCATGATTCTTTTGAATAAGAAGAAATGAAAGTACTTGCTCAGCCAGAATTAGGACAGTGCAACAGTAGTGCAAAAACTGAAAAATATGAAGCAAAATGGAGAGTTCAGAAAACAACTCACATCCTATGGCAGAGGGAGAAATAGGAGCAGTATACAAAGCCCCAGCTTCGCAATGACTGGTTCTAGAAAACTGAATGTCCACGTGGAAAGAAATCAAGCCTTATACCATACACAGAAATCAAGTTCAGATAGATTCCGGAAATGGAGAAATAGCTCCTAGAAGACCAGCTCTCCCTTAGATAATAACCATCAGCTTTGGACAAAATATTAAAAACAAACAAACAAACAAAAAAAAACCTCTCTAAATGCCTGTAGAAAAGTCAAAAGCAAACAGAAACACAAGGGGACACACTTGGAAAAAGGATACAGTGCTAGATGAATTTCCCACTTTTACAGTTTTTTGCTTATAAAATACCTCACATATATGCAGTCGTAGACACAAACAAGAATGTCTATAACAGTCAGTGTGTGTGTGCTCAATCACTCAGTTATGTCAAACTCTTTGCCACCCCATGGACTGTAGCCCACCATGCTGCTCTGTCCATGGCATTTTCCAGGCAAGAATACTGGAGTAGGTTGCTATTTCCTCCTCCAGGGAATCTTCCCAACCCAGGGATTGAACCCATGTCTCCAGCTTGGCAAGTAGATTCTTTACCACTGAGCCACCTGGGAAGCCCATAACAGCCAGTGCACATCATTAGAAACTGGAAACAACCCACATGCTCATGAACAGGAGAGTATAAGCAAATACACTGTGCTTTATATGCACAATTAAATATTAGACAGCCTATGAATCAACCCAGTGACATGCACTAACATTGAATTCAAACATAATTAAAAGAAAAAAGTTCATCACTAAAGATTACATAGAAAAGTTTTAACTTATAATAACATTTAAAGCTAAAATATAAAGAAAAACATACTTAAAGAGGATACACACAGATGTAGTGTAGAGTTTACTGGGGGGATTTTTTTTTTTTGTAAAGATATGAAAGTGAAAGTCGTTCCATCCAGTCTGACTCTTTTCAATCCCATGACTATACAATCCATGGAATTCTCCAGGCCAGAATACTAGAGTGGGTAATCATTCCCTTCTCCAGGGGATCGTCCCAACCCAGGGATCAAACCCAGGCCTCCCACACTGCAGGTGGATTCTTTACCAGCTGAGCCACCAGGGAAGCACAAGAATACTGGAGTGGGTAGCCATTCCCTTCTCCAGGGGATCTTCCCAACCCAGAAACCGAACTGGGGTCTCCCGCATTGCAGGCTGATTCTTTACCAGCTGAGCTACCAGGAAAGCCCATGTATACCAGCAGATTTTGTTTTGGATGCTGTGTTCATAAGTATTTATTATATGATGAAAGGAGGAAAGAGATAGGGAGAAAGAAAGGAAGGAAGGAAGAAAAGAGGGAAGGAAGAAGGAAAGAAAGGGAGAAAGAAAAGAAAGTCACTGATGGAGCAATTATGAGAGTGTATCAAGCACTGGGAATTGTGATTAAACCAATTTCATGTACTTGGATTTCATAAAAGAAAGAGAGGGATGAAGGAGGGGTGGAAAGAGGGAGGGAGTTAGGGTGGTTTGGACAAGCAGGGTTGGGGAAATATACAGGCTGAGATTAGATATCATTGTTAAAGGTTTCCCTTTTAGCAGTCCTTGGCTATCGGAGAAAGGGTAGAGATTGGGTTCTGTTTGGCAGTGGGAAGCCGCGGGAGTGAAGGATATTGAGTTGCAGCTGAAACCAAGCCCATGCTGACAACCACAGGAACCAGCAGGGAAGTTGACTTCTGGGTGCCAGGACTGGACCTTGGGGCAGGATGTTGCTGTAGGCATGGAACACTTTACTGGAGGGATTCCCTTTGGCCACTCCCTCTCAGAGGAAGCATGGCACTGAGTGAGTCACAAGGAGGCTTGAGGAAGTAGGTGGGATTGAGAATCTGAGCCAGGAATCAGCTGAGTCTTCAACTCAGAGTGGTGCTGGTCACACCCCACTTCTTCCACTTGTGTTTGTGTGACTTTGGGTGAGTTATTCATCCATCAGCTCTAAGGCTCTGTTTCCCAACTGCAAATTGAGGTAACTCTTAACTCATAGAGCTTTCCTAAAAATTAAATAAGATAGTGTATGCAAAAGGATGGTATCTTAAGAACTCAGTAAATGATAGTTAAAAACAAACTGCTCATCAAAGCAGACCCATCATCAGATAGGAAACTGAACCTAAGAGGGAGTTAACACATAGGTCAAGGAGGTCTGAAAGCTGGAAAGAAGGACAGCCAGACAGAGGGACTTTGTAAAATCAGAAACATGGCTTATCCTACATCCTGCTGGAAGACGTAGCAGTATTCCCATCTTTCTCAAAATCAACCAGAGCAGGCACAGTGGTGAAATTTACAAGTAAGGCTACCACACCAGAATCCAGTCTCCTCGTTTGAAAACTACAGGTTGGAAGGATTCTTCATTATATGACATGCTGACTGTTCAACCCTCCTCATTCATTCCTGGTTTTGTTTAATGTTAGCTCTCTTCCACTTAAATAAAAGCACTTATCCTAGAGAAAAGTCAATTGCTTTCACAGTATTCTCAGGATCTGAAATTGTACTTTCTGAAGTTGTCTGTCTTGGATTATTTGTATTGGCTTTTTTCCCTTAGGTGTTTTATTTGGGGGAAGGGGGGGACAATGGGTTTTTAAATTTTGTATTTCTTGCTCTGTCATCTAGGTAAACTTCGTTTAGAAAATGCCAGCCTGAGTTGAGTACTGCTAAGGAGGAATGAAGAAAGGCATTCCCATAATCGATTTGTATAGTCCCAGTATGGCAGGAACAGTAAGAATAAAGGGACAGAAATCTCAAAAGAATGAAAATTTAGCAGTAACCAGTCAAAGGTCACTCTTGCAGCTATTCACTCTAACCATGAGTACCTGACTTAATTCCTCATGTCTCGGGTTTTATGTGGACCATGTGTTTGGGTTTTTTTCCCTCCCTTATGGGGGCAGGTCAGGGTGGGGATGATAGGAAAACAACTAGGGAACTAAAGGAGTAGGATTAGAGAACTGTAACAAAAGCCTGAGACTGGCTTTTGTCAGTTTGCTCATTTCCTCCTTAACAAGACAAACAGGCTATATTACTTTTCTATGCAGGTTGAAATCTTATGAATTCTTTCCTTGCACTCGCTTAAGACCAGAAGCCCGAAGGTCTCTTAACTCCAGTCGTCTGCTCCCGGTGCTCCAGGTGTCATGACTTGGCCTCTGCATTTCAAGGCATCACCTTTCCCACCCTCTCACTTCCACCTGGGCACCTCTCTGTACCCTGCCAGTTTGCTTTCTTTGCTGTGGTTTCACCTCCATGCTTCTAGAAAAATGTAACAATGAGCCATCTGGGTGATAATCCAGTGAGAGCACAGAGATGGAATCGATGAAGGGAGAAAAATGATTCCGTTTACTCTGAGCCCCTGTCTTTTTTGGGGATCCAAATATTCTCCCTCCCTTTTATAGAAGAGAAAGAGAAAGAAGAAGAAAGCCAGTTACTTTGGCATTGCCAAGGTATTTAAAAAAAAAAAAAATTCCCCAACAATCTCATTGCTGCCTCCTAGTGAAAGTTTTAAAATTGAAAAAAGACCATTCACAGGGAGGACCTAAGGGAAAAAGAAGAAAGTGACTTTGTACAGACTTTTCCCCAAACTTTGTCTGAGAAAGTGTCTGCCTCTCAGCTGCAGATTAGATATATTTGTGGTCATGGGTATTCCTTGGCCACAAGGCAAATACAGAGCCTGTATAGGTTCCACGGATGGAGGTACATGGTCCTCTGGGTGCTTGCCATCCACTTGGCAATATAAAGCCCATAGAACTTGTAATTTTCTTTCAATGTATTTTTCCTTCACTGTTCACTCTCACACAGACTACTCTCTTTCTCATATCTTGGTATTTTTTCACTTTTACGTCACAATGTACAAGAACGGTGGTAAAGAATCCGCCTGCCAATGCAGGAGACCTGGGTTCGATCCCTGGGTTGAGAAATTCCCCTGGAGAAGGAAATGGCAACCCACTTCAGTATTCTTGCCTGGGGAATCCCATGGACAGAGGAGCCTGGCGGACTACCATCCATGAGGTTGCAAAAAGTCAGGTGCCACTGAGCATACACGCAGGCAGAGAAATGTAGAAGAACAAATATGTAAGGTTCCACGAGTTCAAACATAAGCTCTGTGGACATTAAAACTAAATCATCATTTCAGTACATAAGAAAGGGAATGGCAAGAAAATTTACAGGGAAAAGCTTAACCAGACTCAGTCAAGAGGCATGAAGGCCCATGAATAGCAGCTGTGATTTGCTGCTGTCCCCCATGAGGGTTCATCCTGGGGGTCTCTCCCTGGATGAAAAGGCTCTAGGCCAAGAATACTGATCCCCTAAAAACCAAAACTGAAAGCCAAACCTCTCCTAGTGTGAAATTGTATTAGGTGAATAGCAAGCAAGCACACAACCAACCATTTTCTTTTTAGGTATGGGAACATCTTTCCCCCTCTCCCCACAGTTCAACATTCATGAACTTAAGAACTTTCAAATCTGGTTCATTTAATATCACTAAACAGGCAATACCACACAATTCATAAAACCATATCCTAGGAAGCTTATACATTTTATTTTTATAAGATATTTCACATATAGGCATATATTTCAATCATATATGCAAACATTTCATGGTAATAATTTATTGCAATTGATTTCTAAACTTAAATTTGAAAATATACAATAATTTAACTCACCAATATAAAATGTTTCTCAGTCCTTATCCTTTTGTATATATCAAAATAATTTTCAAGATTAGACTCAACTTTATTCACAATAATCTTAGTTAACAGTTTTCACATCTTGCGCCCCTATACATATATATGTCCTTTGCATGACAGTGTATATTTTGGCTCAAACCTATTATATAAGGTAGTAGGTTAAAAGCTTGGGGTTGATAGTTTCATAGTTCATCATCACAAGACAGTATATTTAATACTCTAGTCTATGTAATTACTCCAGCTAGGGTTTTAACAGTTGCTCCACCCAGTCTGTGAACAGAGTGTCTCTATAGAGCCTGTAAAGGAATATGGTTCTAAAGAAATCAGTCCAATTGTTTTAGCAATACAAGGGCTGATGCAAAGTAAACATTTGTGTGGTATCTTAAGAAAGAGTATCACTCCCATACATTTCACTGCTGATTTGCATTTCTGTATGTCATCACAGCAACTAGGGAAAAAAAAGCAACAATCACTATTCTTTTATTAAAATGAGCAATAAAACAAGCCTAACTTTTAAATAAAACTGATGGCCTAAAAATGTTAAAGTTCAATCAGTTCTTTATACCTGCATATGTGTTTGTGTTCGATCTGGACATGAATTGCAGGGAAGATTGTAGAACTTTCTACTTGTACACACCACATGGCTAGGACAAATCTGCACTGCCAAAGAGGCAAGCAAGTTCCCCATGAAGGGCAGGCCAACTTGTGAATGAAACTTCCAGACTGATCGTGTTAGAAGATGTGCTGCAAGCATACCAAGAAGTGAGGAAAATCTGCAAACAAAAATATGCTGTTTGATCTTTGCATTATGTCAAATATAAAGGAAAAAGCTGCTCCTACTAAAGGAAATTGTGGTTAACAGCATAAAAATATTCCAGTACAGAGTGACTAGTACGTTTCACTTTTGTCTTTCAGAGAAACGTTTTATACTTCTTACTGATCTTGAACACCTTCATCCCATCTGCGTGAGATACTGTGAGGCTAACTAACTGTACCATAAACCGATCAGCATGGATGACTAGCGACTAGAACAAAAACAAACCCCCAGAATTTTAAAAGATCTGAAGAGTCGGCCAAGGATGCCAGTTCTCAGCCTGGGCTAGTTCCTTTTAGGGTTGCCAGGCACGCTCAGCCCCTCCTGTTATCTTTCACTCCACTACCTCCGACTGGGTGCATCACCACTGCAAGAAAGTTCGCGAAGCATCTGCGACAAGTAACATCTGAACCTCCAAGGAAGCACCTTCTTGCTAGGAAAAGTCTCCAGCATTTTCTGGGCTGCGTCCCCTCTTCCTCCGAAGCGCGTGAGGCTCTCCTCCACGTGCGCGCCTCCTTCCTCCAGGGCAGATGATCCCAGAACCGCGACCACGGATGCTCCGCCCGGTCTGGGCCGCCGGGACGACCCCAGGGGTGGCGGAAGCCAAACAGTGCGCAAACTCGGCGGCGCGCCTCGGAGTCTCCGCTCGCCTAAACCTGTTCTCAAGTGAAAAGCGGATGGGAGGAGGAGTACGGGGGTGGGGGTGTAGGGGTGGTGAGGAGGGGGAGAGGCGGCGGGGATACTGTTTAATTCGCGGTCCTGAGGGTGTGGGAGCGGGAGGAGGCTCGGCTGGTCCCTCCTCCCTCCCCAAGTGCTGGGCTCCACCTCCTTCGCGTGCCCCCAGATATACACACACTCAGCGGCGGCCAGCCATGCACACCCAGCGCCGGCTTCGGGCATGTGTACACGCAGGTAGCGACACTCACCTGAGCCCGTGCACAGGGCTCCTGTCGCCTCGGGAGCGGCAGCTGGCGGCCTGGGCTGGAAAGGGGCCCACGGTGCTGAAGGAGAGGGGCAATTGGGAGCAGCCCCAGCGCGGACCTGCGAACTGAGGTGATGGCGCGCCTTCTTTAAATCCTACCCACTCATCTGCCACCACCACCACCCAGCCCCCCACCCACCCCCCGCCTCTTGCACCTCCGCCCGCTGGGCTCCGGCCGAGGAAGCCCGCCCAGAGGGGCTCCGGCCGCGGAGCACACGCGGGCGCACGCTCCGAGGCGAGCGCGCCGACAGAGGCGCGGCGGCGCCGGCGCAGGAAACTTGGGCGAAGTTAGTTGCAAGTCCCGGGCGGAGGCCCAGAGGACCGAGGAGTGGGACGCGGCCGGTGCCTGGCCCGCGGCGCCGCACGGAGGCTGGCCAGTGCTCCGCGCCCGGCGCACTCCGGGTGCCCGATTCGGCCGACGCGCCAGGAGGGGCTTGGAGAGAGCCGAGCCAGCATGGCCCGAGGGACAGCGAGACGCGCCGACCGGGCGAGCCGGGAGGATTTCCTTTGAGGCCCGGCGATCGATCCCAGGCTTTCTGAATCCTCAGCCAACTTCCTGCCCCGACCCGCAGCCGGAGAGGAAGACCCACGAGGCAGGTGCTGGGGTGCGGAAAGCTCCCCTCCCCCGCCCTAAACCCCAGCCCACCAGGGGGGTTCCCATCAGCGCACCCCGCCTGCTGCGAGCGAGGAAGACCGGCCGGTGCTGCGGTATTTGTATTTATATCCATTGCGGTGCTCTGCGTTCCCTCGGTGCGCCGGGACCCCCCTCCTCTTCCTCCTCCCGGCCGCCCCCCC